>CM040117.1:134444223-134651552 GCA_022559845.1 Amorphophallus konjac | reverse complement strand
ACTTACCAGGAGCGACAGCTCATGTTGAGCGACGGCCAGTTGCCGCCTAGTCTCTGACAGCTGGGCGCGCGAGCCGCCGATGCCACGCGTGTCCCCAGCTTGGGGAAGCCCCGCGTAACTCTCTCTCTGCCGCCGCAGGAAGTCGGCACTGTCCTGCACCAGTACACCCCCTTGCTGTCCAGGGAGACGTACGGGCCAGTCCTCGAGCCTCGCCTTGCCGCGACTCTCCTCCTGACGCGGCTCGGCTCGTCCGCACTCGCCCACTCATCGGCCAGGCCCAGGGTCCTTGCCATGTCCTGCACCAAGAAAGGGGTCCCATATCAGTCAAAAGGAACGCGTCCCCTGTCTAGGACGCGTCCATCATTTGAGTGCAACACTCTCCGAACCCTTTCCTCCTCGCCCGGCTCGCTTCAAAACCCAAAATGAATTAAAAGAGGAAGAGATCGGAGGACCTACCGGACCGTGTTCACCTCCTCCCACGCCATCGGGCCCCTCGGGTCCCTCGGGGGCCCGAAGCGGCCCTTCCTCCTCCATGGACGCCGTTCCGTGATCGGGCGCGTCCCTCCTTGGGCGAGGATTTCCTCGTCCCTCTCCACCTTCACCACGGTCGGGCCCACCGAACTCCATCGATCAAAAGAGGAGGAAGACGAAAAAGGGGCAAGCGCGTTTCGGCGGAAGGCGGGCTCGTTTGCGGGTAAGGCACGGGAGAAGAAAGGACCACCCGTCGCTTTAAATTTAAAATCAAGGATTAAGACGCGTCCTCGCGCCTGGACGCGCCCAAAACGGTGGAAAGGAAACAAAATCCCCCGTGCAAAACATAGTTCCCCGCTGTTCAGGGCAAGGTCTCGCGAAGCGTGCCTCAAGGGACAACTCAGTGCAAAAAAAAGAAAGTGTGGGAGAGAGAAAAGTACACACAACACAAAAAGCCATTTCCATTTCATATAATAGCCGAAAGTACATCATACAGTGAGAAGGGTGACGTACAAGCAACTCTCTAACTCTCACCGTCACCCTCCTGGTCATCTCCTTCCTCCCTCCTCTGACGGAGATCCCTAGGGGGCCTCCGCGACCTCTGTGAACCCTGAGAAGCCGTGCTCGCCTCGCCCTGCGGTGGCACTCCAGCCTCGAAGGCGCGACGACGCTCCTCGGCCGAAGAAACCAGGTAGCTGCCCATGGAAAAAGAACCAGACTGACGAAGTCGCGCCCCGCGTTCCTTCGCCCTCTGGTACCGCTCCTCACTCTCCCGAAGCCTCCCCTCCGCCGTGCCAAGACTCAATCGGAGCTCCAGCAGCTGGGCCTCTAGAGCCCTCCTCTCGGTCTGATCCCGCTGTCGCTCCTCCCTCTCTCTCTCCCTATCCCTCTCCCTCTCTCTCTCCACGCTCTCCCTATCCCTCTCCCTCTCCTCTCTCTCCCTCATCGCCTCTCTCCTCGACAGCTCGAGGGTGATCCGCAGATCCACTACGTCGCGAGGAAGCTCCTCAGCCTCCCGTCGCCGCTCCTCCTCCAGCTCCGCAATCCGGACGTCACGCTCTGCCACCCGGGCATCGCGCTCCTGCTCAGCACGAACAGCACGCGCCAGGGCCTCTCGGATCTCGGCCACCTGTCAAGACACGCATGCACCGTAAGAGAACAGTGATAGAAGGAAAGTAGCTGGAAAAGGGTCGCGGCCAAGCAAGCACTCACTCGAGCCTCACGGTCACGCTCGGCCTCCTCAGCCCGAGCCACCGCGTACGCCAGCTGCTCCTGGAGGGCAGAAACCTCCGGAGGAGGGCCCCGCGAACTGGAACCCGCTCCACCAGCCATCGCGGCTGCCGCTGTCTGGTGGGCCCGCTGAAACACGGGGCAAACGTCAGTCAAAGGCTAAGCATCAAAAATCCAGGTCACAAAAAAATGCATTGCATAAACTCACCAGGATCTCCAACTCCTGTCGGATGGCCACCAACTGTCGCCTGGCGTCCGCCAACTGGGCCCGCAGGTCGGCGATCATGGTATCACGAGCATCCTGCATTACACATAAGTTAGTATCCCATGCATACATATAGAAAGGTGGAGCAGTTTCATTTCACTTACCCCTGCCATACCACCCAAGGAGAGGCGGTCCCCGTACGTAGCTCGGTACCGTCTCATGTAGTCTGTGCTATCCTGTACGTGGGACACTACTGGGACCCCGCCCTGCTGCCAGTCCTGGTACTGTGCTGGGAAGCGCGTACGCCAGTCCACGATCTTCGCCTTCCCCTTGGTCTTCCGCCCAATGCGAGCCGGCGCATCTACGTCTACCCACTCCTGGGCCAGCCCCAACGTCCTCATGACCAGTCTAAGCCGCAGCGGCTCAATCTCGTTCAGGCAATGGACCCACACGTCCCGCCTGAAGCGAGGAAGACCCGCTACAACCCAGGGCTGGCCAGCATCGCCCATGCCCAGGTAGGGCCTCCACACCACCTGCATCACCATACATACATCATGTTAGTTACCATTCAGTCACATGCATAAACACAAAAAAAATCATACGCATCATACCATGGCCTCGGGATACTCGCTCAGCTCCCGACGAAGTGATGCCAGCTGGTAGCCGTGGGGTGCTGCAACCACGACCGGCCTCCACTGCCGCGCCAGAGGCACGGCCCTCCTGTTCCCATGCCTAGCCCTCCCCATCGGGAAATAGTAATAGCTCCACACCTGCATCCATCATACATCATTAGTACAATAATTACATATTTAACTGTGGGAATGCATAAATAAAATGTTTACCTGGAGGAAAGGTGCGAAGCCGCTGACTGTCGTCTCCTTCTCCGAAGTCTGGGAGAGATCGGCAATCAGATGGGCAAGCAGAGCCGCTCCCCACGCATAGTGCCCCACTCTGTCCAGATCCGCCAAGAGCCCGAGGAAACGGCAGTGGATGCCATCCCCCTTCGTCCCCAGCAGAAGGCGGCCCAGGAAGAAGAAAAGAAACCTCCGAAGGTCTAGATCCACCAGCTCCCTCTCGCTCGGATCCTGGGTGAAAGCTGCACGAGCATCCCCCTCCAGTCGAGCCAAGAACTCCGCTCCAGTCTCGCTAACCCGCTGACGCGGGTCGACGAATCCGAGCGCCTCCATGATCTCCACTCGGCCGACTACCCTGCTGTCTCTATCAGTCACGCTCGTCTCTAACCACAGCAGGTCGAGGGCACTCTCTCGGTAGTCGGGGTAGGTGACCCCGCTGACTGCCTCTCCGTCAACTCGTAGCCCGGTGATCCGAGCCACGTCCTCCAGTGACGGCACCATGTGCCCCCAGGGCATCAGAAATGCCCGGCTCGGTGCGTGCCACCGCTCCCTCAGTGCCTGGATAAGAGGAAGGTCGAGCCGGAAGGGCTCGATCCTAAGGAAAGCTCCAAAGCCCATGGCGTCCACACGCGCCCTCTGAAAATCCGGCAGCCCACGGTATGCTGCCACCACCAAGGACCAGCTGATCCGGCCCTTCATCACGCCCTGCAAACCACAAAACCAACAAAGAACACATCAGCATCATGAACAGTAATAAACAATAACACTGTATATATATACTACCTATTCTCTTTATTTTATTTTTACTTTTAAAAATAAAAAATATATAAAAAAAATAAAATAAAATAAAAAAAAATAAAAAAAAAATAAAAAAAAATTTTTTATT
Source organism: Amorphophallus konjac (assembly GCA_022559845.1). Lineage (NCBI taxonomy): Eukaryota > Viridiplantae > Streptophyta > Magnoliopsida > Alismatales > Araceae > Amorphophallus > Amorphophallus konjac. Next base: position 134,647,906 of record CM040117.1, on the reverse strand, counting down.
TTCTTGTGGAGGCGTCCAATGCCCTGGACGCCTCCTCCCAATTTCCTTTTTTTTTATTTTAGGAAAAACCCAAAAATGGCCAAAACAAAAATTATTAATAATATATATATATTTATGGAGGCGTCCAAGGCCCAGGACGCCTCCTTATTTTTAATATTATTTTATTTCATTTCATTATTTATGAAAATTAATAAATAAATAAAAAAGGAAAAAGAAAACATGGAGGCGTCCAGGTCCCTGGACGCCTCCTTCTCTCACTACCCGCCTCTCTCTCACAACCTCTCGTACACCCGTTTTAGCCTATTGAACCACAGAGTGAGGATTCCGAGGTACTTACCGGGTCGTGATCATCCTCTCCCGCGTCATCAGCATCCGCAGCAGCCTCCGCGGCCAGGAGAGGCACCTCCATCCCCTCCTCCGCAGCAATCTCCTCCGCTGCAGCCTCCTCGGCATCATCCCTCAACCTCCTCGCACGACGAGCCAGTCGTTTTCGCTTCCCTGGAACCTGGCTCGATCCTCCTCGCTCCATGGGGACTAAGAATAGGTCGTCTGGGTGACTGGGTCGTCAGATTGAACAGTAAATGAGCAAAAGGGGGGGGCAGCCCTTATAAATAGGAGTTACCTTCTTTGGGGCGTCCAGGCGCCTGGACGCCCCCATAATTTTTATTTTTTTTTAAATTCAAAAAATTTTGGGGCGTCCAGGCGCCTGGACGCCCCCAAAACAAAAAAATCAAATAAAATATAAAAATAAAATTTGGAGCGTCCGGGACGCTGGACGCTCCCAAAACAAAAAAACAAAATAAAAATAAAATAAAAATTAGGGGCGTCCAGACCCCTGGACGCCCCCATAATAAAAAATTTTTCAAAAAAAAAAAATATTTATATATAATAAAAGTAAAAAAAGATAAGAATATGTATATAATCCAAACAAAATAAAAAACACAAAGAAAAATAAAAACCATAAAAAAGATAATAATTAAGGGGACGGGGGTCCGAAACATCCAAATGCCAAATTTTATTCCATCAGAAAAGCAGAGTGAACTACATCAGGGGCTTAGGCGCTTTAGGCCTTAACTTCCCCAGTTCGGTTACATAAGCCCTCCACGGCTCGCATTCTTCCACCACGTGCGCTAACGCCTTTCCCGCAACACTTGTCTTCCAGGGAGCTTTAATGGCCTTCGCTTCTTTCGCATCCGCTTCAGTGCCCAATTCCCTTTTCTTCAAAGGAACAATGTCAGTCGGTGGCGGGAACGAATGGCGTGGGATGCCAATCTGGAGGCAGCACCGATGCGCGTTGTAAAGAACAAACTCGGTCGCGCCGATCAGTTGAAGATCAACTTCGGGAGAAGGCCTCATGAGAAGATCAAGCGAAAGCAAACATGCCGGTGCGCAAGTGAAGAAGCCTTGTGTCACGGTGTGGAAGTGAGACCGCCAGTCTTCGCGTTTCTTCAGCCACGGAACGCGGTTCACTACAGTACCACCAAAGCCTAACACGTCGGCTATGTGGTGAAGCGGGCTTTGTTGGAAGAGCTTCGAAGCGGTTGGCATTCCCCCGCGGTGGTCGAATTTGAAATGCAAATCCAGCCAGCAATTCAAGACAAGTGCACAACCAAATGGAGGCTTACCCATGCTCGAGGCGGTAAGGCCGCTGTAAAGATAGGCAAGGACGGCGGGTCCCACCCTCTTTCCACGCCAGATCCCGCAGATAGCACCCAGTTGGTCTTCCTCCACCATGTTGTCGGTATAAGGGAACAAGAGAGCACCCGCCAGACAAATGGTGAACCCCTTCATGATTCCCTCCAAATAGTCATCGTCTGGTGACCCTCTCAGGGCGTTCATGACCCACTCCGCAAGCTTTTGGAGATCGATCCCCTTCTGAGTACGGACCTTTCTAGCTGCGTCGGGCGGCATGAAGCTTCCAAGGACGCTTTCAGAAGTACCCCGTGTCAGCATCCGCATAGCCTTCACCTTCCCGTCGCTCTTGAATTTCTTCAAACCAAGCAGAAGTTCCACCTCCTCGAGGAGGATGGTCACCTCGAAGGTCGGGAAGATAAAAGTGTGGGTCTGGGGATGCCAGACCTCCACTAGCGCGCCCATAGCCGCCCAGTCCATACGAATCTTCTCGTAATGCTTGGCGTGAATAAGGAGCCCCTGCAGATGCCACTTCGAGAGTATGGCCCTCATGCCAATGGAGATATTGGAAGTCAGCTTTGAAAGCCATGGCAGCTTGGAAAACTTCCTCGGGCCTGGGAAGAGTGGATATGGCTGGAAAAAAGAAGAAATGAAGGAAGTAAGAAGAAGGTTCACATGCAGAAATTTGAAAAGAGTCAGCCTACCATATGCGACATGATCGTCCCACTCAGATGACCCTCGAGGTCGGAAAGTCGCCTAATCTCGCTGCTAGGCTTGCTCCTCTTCATAACACGGGAAGACTCTCCTTCCATCCTGAAGATCTCTAGATTCTCCTCTCCTTCCTCTCCTGAGCTTCCAAAACCCACCTTGGTGCATTTGAATGAACTAGCCTAAGGGGAGTTCTTATAGGAAGGGAAGGGTGCTACAGGACAGAACATGTCACATCAGTGGTCATTGTCAAGATTTTGTCTGGATCTCCTTTGAACTGTGGTGCGATTCTGCTACCTTTTGATGTTGTTAACCTTTGCTAATCTGTGCAGGTTTTACTAACGGACGTCTTTGTCCTATCTCCTGTCCCACCTTTCATTGGTTGGTCCCACCATGTCATGCATCATAGTATATGATACCTACGCTACTAGAACATGCCAAGGACCTTGCGGCCCGAACGAATCTGGGATTTGAGTTCCCCTTCAACAAAAACGGTGATGATCCCGGAAGAGTTTGGGTTATACGGATAGGCCGTTAATTTGTGGTAGCATGGGGACGACGGTTCCATTCAGTGAGTTGGTACGCGGATAAACGGGCCCCAGCCCAGTATCAGCTCACCGGGTCGGTATCCTGACCCGTTCTTCACAAGTTGACAATATTATCCTTGGCTATTTTCTATTTTAGTTTGTTTTGAATTTTTCTTTAAACCCAGCATGCATTCATATAGGACTTTGATTTATTGCGGAAGATCATTCAAGCGATTCGATTGTGAAAGCCGTTGTGTTTCAATTCCTACAAATATGAGATATTCCACTCTGAATGAAATACTGAGTTTCTTTGAGACAGCCCTACGCTGCTCTTCCAAAGGAGACCCTTGTTTGGACAGACCCTCAGATATTCCTTTACCTTTTTGACCCACCTTGGCCGCAGCACTTCCACATTGGCTGGTAACCGCTCCCCAAAGGTGAAACCTCCGGTTTATGACCCAGGTACTTCCACACCGAGAAGTTGGTCTTCTTTTGTTTCGTGCCTGAGTGCACATCTCACCCTCCCTTATTTGATCTCCGTCCAAGCAATCGTCAATATTTGAAAGACCTCCTTCAAGGTCGCCTCATTAAAATTTCAGAAAAGATTCCAAACAGTAACGTCACAAGCGTATCTCATCACACCTTGGCATCAACTTATCAGTCCGCTCCCACTCCATTTCACTCCACTTCGATACCATTCCACTACGTATCGCTCCCTTGCAAAGCAGACGCCAAGGCGGGGCAGCTGTAGACACGCCATTCCTGACGTCTCCTGAGAAAGTCTCATATTACTATACAACGTCCCGCGACGGCTTACACGTTTTGAATCACTTGAGTGCTTCCTTTTCTTGAGTCTTCTTCCGCCCTTTTCGGCATCCGGAATCGTCTCGTCACGGCATTCGGACGGCATCAACACCAGTCGAACGCATCAAGAGGTTCCGGAATCAAGAAGGGGCTCTGCCGGGCGGCCGCCGACGCCTGATTTGAGGACCCGGGTGGGTCTTAATGGGGGCGTCCAGGCCCCTGGACGCCCCCATCTTTTTAATTTATTTTATTATTTTATTATTTTTTCTCAGGGCCCAAAAATAAATAAAAATAAATGTATATTAATGGAGGCGTCCAGGACCCTGGACGCCTCCATAAAAACTAATAATAATAAATATTTATAAAATGCCAGTTGGCATAAAAAAATAAAATAAATAAAAAATACATGGAGGCGTCCAGGATCCTGGACGCCTCCATAAAAATAAATAAAAAATTATTAAAATGCCAGCCCTTGTATAAAAGACAAAAGCAAAATAAAAAATAATAAACTTTTGGAGGCGTCCAGGCCCCTGGACGCCTCCATCAACTCACTCACGGGCGCCGGCCACCGAACGACGGTCTGTCGTGTGTGAAAAGCCAAATTTAGAGACGTCCAGCTAACTGGACGCGCCCATTTCTGAATCACGAGGCGCCGCTCACAAAACCACGCGTTGTGCCAAACCGCGTGCGGCCGTCGTCGGTTTTCGGTGGACCTGTTAGAGGCGTCCGGGACCCTGGACGCCCCCATAAAAGTATTCTAAAAAAATCAATAAAAATAGAATATAATATTATTTCGGCCCTGATGGAGGTGTCCAGGGTCCTGGACGCCTCCACCTTCCGGAGCTCTATAAATAGAGGCCCACCCCCTCAGTTCTGGGGGAGCTAAGCAGTGATCCGATAGGCTGCCGGAGCCCAGAGGCTACGGAGTCATTTTTCTAACCCGTGGGTTCTTTTGTAGGTGGAGGTTCTGCCGGCTTCTCGGGTGCTCACGCTCGCGAGAGGAAGGTCGTCTTCATCCACCGCGCTTCCACGTCGTCCCCACGCTGCCGGAGCTCCGCCGGATTTCACCCTCGGCTCATCCAATAAGCCTTTTCTTCCCCTTTTTCTCCATAGTCCTTTACATTCATCATATTGCATCATCTATCCCCCTTCACAAGGGGGCCTCTTCTCTTATACTTCTTACATCCATCATCTCATTTTCCTCCTACTCGAGTCCGAGAGGGGTTTAAAAGATAACACCAACCAGGTGTGTGTCTTGCCATCATTTCGTTATTTTTATCGCAAGGATTCGAATACTACACCTCCATCTTTCTAATCCACTTGTCATTTATTTGTCGTTGTCTTGCAAGGGTACCCGAGGAAAGCCCTCTCCGTCGGCCGGCCGGAAGGAGAGGAAGAAGCAACCCGCCATCTCCCGCTCTTGAGGTAGGCGCGATCACCTTCTTATTTTGGGGTCTTTTGGCCCCTGGCGATCACATCTTATCATCGAGGCCGCGGCGAGTCACTTCCCCAATGGCCGTTTAAATTTCTGTTTCCTATATTCTCTTATATATTTTGTTATATATTCTGCTTATATCATCGAGGCCGCGGCGAGTCACTTCCCCAATGGCCGTTTAATTTTCTATTCCTATAATCTCTTTATGCTTTGTTATATTCTGCTTATATCATCGAGGTCGCGGCGAGTCACATCCCCAATGGCCGTTTAAATTTTCGTTCTTATATTCTCTTTATATCCTGTTATATTCTGCTCATATCATCGAGGCCGCGGCGAGTCACTTCCCCAATGGCCGTTTAAATTTCTGTTCTCATATTTTCTCTATATTCTGTTATATTCTGTTCATATTCTCGAGGCCGCGGCGAGTAACTTCCCCAATGGCCGTTTCAATTCTTGTTATTTAATTTTTGCATCATTCCCGTCCCCCCGAGGTCGCGGCGAGTCACTTCCCGCTATGGCCGTTTAATCCCCATATTTTGCTATATCATACTTGTCCCGCTCGCCCCGCCGGAGCAATCTCCCGTGGTGGCCCCTTCTCTCTTTCCTCTCATCTCTGTGTTGCAGCAAACAAAACAAACAAAAAAGAAGGAGCCCGCGCGCTCTCCGCTTCTTCCTCTTCCCCGCTCTTCTCCGAACCGCGTGACGTCGCTCACAGCACCTTCTTTGCAGTTTTATATTCCTCAACTTCTTGTTCCAGATTTCTCAATTTTTCAGATTCTTCAATGTAAACAGATTTTCCTTTTTCTAAGAAAAGAAGTTTCTCTGACGTAGCAGTGTTCAACTGCTTCAATCCTTCAACCTCTTTAGTTAATTTGTCATTTTTTAATTTTAGATTTTCAGTTTCTTCAACAGAGCCTTTATCAATTTTCATTGAGCTCATTTTATCATTCAGCTCTTCCTCTATTTGTTCAAGCTTCAGAATCTTGTTTAACAGATCTCTATTTTCTTCCTTTAGGGAAACAATTAACTCCTTCTGCCATTCTAAATTTGAGTGAAGATTTTCATTTATTTCCCTGAGAAATGGACAATCATTGCATGCAGATTTACCAGAACATATTCTTTGAGCCTAGAGTTTTTCACATTGTTTCCTAAGGCATTCATTTTCAGATTTTAGAACATCCAATTCAGAGCTAACACATTCAAATTCTTTCAACAGTTTTTCATTCTGAACTAAATTATTAAAATGAACCTGATCATCATCAATCGAGCTAAGTTTTTCTTTTAGTTCAGAAATTTCACATACAAGTTCTTGATTTTCTTCTTTAAATAAGCCAATTTATTTCTTAATCACTTGGACTTCAGACAAGCATGCATCATAGGACTGTTTCCGTTTTAAGCAATTTTCACATGAGGACTCTGAACTATTCAGATCAATTTTTTTTCAATTTTTTATATTATTTTCTTAACATCTCATGTGACTCAAGTAACTCACCATATGCACCCTGCCAATCATCTAAAGTATAATTCTCAAAGAGGTTTACCTCATCATCATCCTCTTCTTCATTTTGGCTGCCACTTTGATTACTTCCGTTAGCCATCATGCAGCTGTCCTCATTTCTCCTCTGAGCTAGCTTCAGCTTATCCAGAATGTCCTTAGCGGACCTGCAGTCATGAAAACAAGAATGTAGGGCCTTGTCAGTAGATTCTTTCATTAGATTCAAAACTCTCTGATTCTTTCCATGCCTTGATCTGTGACTGTCAGTCCATTTGGATTCTTTCTTTGGTAGTCTGTGAGGACCATGTGAAATTAACTTCCACAGATCCGGATCAATCAGTTTCACATAGTTATGGAGACTGCTAACCCACGAGTTAAAATCAGAGCCATTGAAAACCGGTGGAGAACCCATGGAATAAATCGGTAAACAGATCAATGCACCAAAGGGTAAATTCAGAAATGCACCAAAGATGACAGGATCCTCTGCAGATCGTTGGATCTGATCAGTCAGAGACCTGCTCTGATACCAATTGTTGGGACAGTGCGATGGATACAGAGGGGGGGTGAATGTTTCCCTCTACAAAATTGCCCCACTTTAAAAACAATCAGAGTCAAGGAATGGAAATCAACTGATCTCTTCCAAATAAGAAATTTAGAGAAACATTTGATCAATCAGTTGAACTGCTAACAATACTGGTGGTACCTGATCAAGTCTAAGCCGAAGACAGAACTATGCAAACCAGACTCACTTAGCAAAACATATAATGCTCAAGGTCACTTCAGATAGAAACAAGAATGCTCAGACAACCTGTGAAATAGGTAGAAGACAAGGGGCAAACGCACAAGGCAAACCACGGCACAATAGATTTTTTAGGTGGTTCGGTCCTCCAGACCTACGTCCACCCCTCACTCCAAACCAGAGTGAGGCTTCCACTAGCAAATGCTAGAACCACAGACTCAGTCTGCAAACAGACGCTGCCTAACAGCTTGACCAGAGGAACACACTCCTCTCTTCCTCCAGACCGGAGGGAAACAACTAGTGACAGCCCGTCACTAGCAACTAGAGACCGAAGTCTCTCTTCCTCTGAAACCCAGAGGGAACCCACAAGTGACACCCAACCACTTGCAACCGGAGACACCAAGTCTCCCTTCCTCTGAAACCCAGAGGGAAACCATAAGTGACACCTAGTCACTTACAAACCAGAGGTCACGGACCTCTCTTCCTCCACACCAGAGGGAACCACTAGTGACATACAGTCACTAGCAAACCGGAGAACAAATCTCCCTTCTCCTGAGACCACAGGAGGAACCCCGATCCCAAACAAGGGAAACAAAAAACACTGAGAATATGAAAAGAACAAACGAAAAACAAAACAAGAGAAACAAAAACATATATAGCTCCGAAGATCACAATGACTGTGGATTTGATCCACGAGTCAATTCATGATCAGATCTTCAGGATGCACTGGCTGCACACTCTTTCTCCTTCTCACGATTTTCTTCTCTCTCACTCTGGATCTCAGCTTCTTCTTCACTCACTGACTACCTCTCTTCTTCTTCTTCTTTTCGTTCTTCTGCTACTCTCTGCCTCTCTGCTGCTCTCTTCTTCTTCTTCTCTCACGATCTCACTGCGTGATCTGTCTTCTTCTGAGGAAGAAGCTTCGTATTTATAGAGCCTCAGACATAGGGCATGTGTAGGGCTTGTGCCCCCTTTATCCAGAGATAACCTCGGATCACGTGCCAGGTGCCAACCTCGGATCACGTGCCCAGACATCTGCCAGTTTAATAACAGAGTTACTTCAGTCGATCAAGCAGAGATAAAGCATTATGTATGAAACAACCAATGTATAGACATGTCACAAGGAAGTGTATAGACCTGTATGCATTGTTAGGATTGTACAGACTTTGTTGAGAGAGATGTACACATGCACATAGGAAAGTATGTACATTAACGATGAGTGCACAGGCACGCCATCAACGAGTGTACATACTTTGTGATGAAAGATGCACAAATGCATATAGGAAAGTATGTACATTAACAATGAGTGCACAGGCATGTTGTCAAGCAATGTACAGACTTTTCTACCTAGCGTTAATGCATGAATGCATCATGTATAGACTTGATGAACTGGCGCATGGACATAACAACAAAGGATGTATAGACTTGTGTGTGCGTGCATGCTACAAGGCAGTGTATGGACTTAGCGTGCATACGACAATGATGTACAGACTTGCTGGTGTGTAATGCAGTATGCATATATCACAGTAAGCACAGCACGAATGAATGCATGTACACGCCATTGAAGAATGTACAGACTTGTGTTCATGCAGCAACAGGAGTTGTATAGACTTGGTAAGATGATGCATGAGCAAGCCACCGATCGAGTGTACATACTTTGCGTGCATGTGACAACAATGTACATACTTGCTGTAATGATGCACAAACATAGCCGCAAGGAATGTATAGACTTAGAAAATGCGTGAAGCACACGATGTATGGACTTGCCAAAAGACGTGATGCATGAACTTAACTGAATGCACTACGTATGCGCATGAATGTATAGACTTGCTAAGGTAACTGAGCAATCGTGTGCAGACTTAGTATGTGTGCGAAGCTCATCAATGTATAGACTATACATATGCATGAAGAAGTGGCGATGTTTAGACTTGGCCAATGTACAGACTTAGTAGCGAGATGCACACACATGCCGTCAGCAAGACGATGCATAGACTTGAGGAATGATGCATGCACAAGATGATGTACAGACTTGGTCTTGCGACCACGGGCTGTACAGACTTTGAGAAACGATGCATGCACAAGGAATGTACAGACTTTGTCTTGAGTATATGAAGCATGAAGTGATGTGCAGACTTGACCGATGCATAGACTTTGTGTGCATGCGAAGGACGTTGTACAGACTTGCCACCAGGAGTTGTATAGACTTGAATGCATTGACATGCTATTAAAGAATGTACAGACTTTGAAGCATGCATGGAAATGTTGCACCGACTATGTGGACTAGCAAACAAGAAGTGCACCGACTTTACAGTAACCTGTAACTAGAAAACCTTGCACTGACTTCGTAACATAGCATGAGACCTAAACATAGCATGAATGTACAGACTAGCCACTAAGGAATGTGCAGACATGCACAATGAATGCATCGATGCAGTGTATGCATATGACAGAAATTGGACCGATGCAGTGACAAACAATGCAATGAGATGAATGTGCCCACTCTCAACTCAAACAATCAATCTTGATCATATTGTTTGCTGACATCAAAACAATTCATACTCATACTGAGTACATGAAACATAAATCAAGCTTTGCACCGAGTATGTTTTAGCCTCTTGAACTGATGCGTCGACACTGCTATCCCATGGCGTTGACGCATTGAGGTGTATGAACTAACTTTGCACATGCAGACAACGCATTCATATGCCCAAAGCAGAAAACACATCTTGATATGCAATGCAACGTGCTAGATAAAGGACTGAGCATGCAACCATATGCATCGACCTTAAATCATGCACAAAACAATTTATGCACATCAGCTAAAAACATCATCAAGGCATAAGGCATACAGATCAAGCACTCAATTGAAGATTAACCAAGTGATGACACTAATGTTGCTATCATCAAAACATCACTGCATCATCAAGGCACAAGGGGCACAACACTACCATCTTCTCCTATTCTCACCATTCTAGGCCTCGGCCTATGTCCTCCTCTTCCCCTGATCCAGGGGCATCCTCTTGTAATTTTTCTCCCCGGGTACGCCCAGATTTCGCTTCTCATCCTTTTCCCCCGACCCTGTTGGGGATTCCTTGTGCTCGTTCCCCGACCTTGTCGGGTGGTTTCTCTGATCCTTCGTCGACTTTGTCGGGTGGTTTCCATTTCTTTTCCCCGACCTTGTCGGGTGTTCATGCATTTTCTTCCCTGCCTCTGGCGGGTGATCGCTACTCTTCTTCTCCGACCACGTCGGATGATCATTCTCCTTATTCCTTATCTTCACAGCTATCTTTTCATCATCTTTCTGTTCTTTCCTCCTCACCCTTTCAGGGTTCTTACCCTTTTTCTTGCTATTTTTGAGGCTTTAGTCCGCCTTGATCTCAGTTAATCTCTGTTCATTCTGTATTTCGTTTCTTGTTATCAGGGCCTCTGTGCCTTAACGAGGGAGTTCTAGCCCTCGTCTCTCTTCCTTTTATTTTATCTTCGTCCAGTTTGATGTCTGCCGCTCCTCCATGTCAAGGAATATCTACACATTGCTATCCTTTTTCACCCTTTTATCCTGGCAAGCAAGGAATATAAAGCTCGTGCTGATCAAAAGCTCGATGATCATGTTCGCTTCAGGATGCCGATTTCCGCGGCATGGATTTACAAAGGTATCCTTATTTTGTGCAAGAAAATGTTATCATCACTATTATCTCTCTTACACCTGCACATGCTTGTAACGTTGGTTCCTTAACATGGTTGAGTGGCTTTAATTGAATTTACTTAATTAGTCCAATAAAAGTTAGCTTCTGCACTTGATTCTTTAACATGATTGAGTGGCTTTAGGAGTCTTTTGTTTAATTAGATCTTAACTTTGTGTCAAATAAAAAATTTAGCTTCTGCAGCATCCTTAGGCTGGTGATAGCTCTGCACTGGGAGTCTAGTTCTTTCCCCGATTGTTGAGGGTGACCTTTGAGTATGGATTTTTCACACACTTCACAGCAAGCCATAGCCAATCTCTCTAGTGCAACATCGTTGCTGCTTTGGCCATACTTTGGGTATGCACAAAGGTCTTTTATTTTCTCTGCTCGGCCGAGTGCATGGGTAAGAGATTGATGGATAAGATGACTAACCTAGGCGCTCCCTAATACGAGAGAGGTCTCAAATAGGGGCAGTCTTGACCCTCAAAAGTGAGCTTTCATACTATATCTGGCCAATAAGGGCTACCAAAATAAGAAAATAATTCAATGTAAAATTATGAATCAAAGGCATGGCAAGAGTGGCAGTACAGTTCCCCGTGAAACGCATGACCGTTTCACCTGCGCAGGTAAGTCAGGTATGGCCTTTTAACTTTATCACTCTTATTGCATTATTATGTGGTACTATAATATATTATCTAGAGAACCAGTTGGTTATCTGCGTGTTCCAGGATTTGATGTTCCCCTTTAACAAAAATGATGATGATCCAGGTTCACGTGTTTAATCTTCGGATAGGCCGTTAGGTTGGGATGTCATGGGGAGGATGGTTCTATCCTGCACGCTGTGGTTGAGGATGGTATCTTGACTCTGATTTTCCCTGCTTAGCAATATTATTCTCGAGTATTTTGTATTTTAATCTTTCTTTACATTTGTTTTAACGATTTCTTTTATTTTAGCCTAGCATGCATCATACGTATCCTTTTGAGCTTTCATGCCCCATGGTTTGCGTGAAGAATGTCCCATCAGTGATGGTTAACTGTGCGTTCAGTGTTTGGGTAAGAGGAACTAATTCCACTCTGAGTTGGAAGGTTCTCTTTGGTCAATTCGCTTAGTTTGGTTGATTAAAAGGTCCCCATTTGGAGCTTTAGCCTGTTTCTTTACTTTTACTGCCTGCTTTTGGCCTCCTCATTGGACCGCGGGATTATGTCCCCCATGAGGTTGGTCTTGTCGATTTGTTTCATTTAGTTTAGTTCCTCCAGACTGGTGTTGCTTTTGGTTTTATCATTCCTTGCATTTGGTTCAGAGTTTTCTGGAAGATTCCTATCGCTTGTTGGTACAAATGGGTGTCGTTTTACCTTAACGCCCGCTTTTCTGGTCCACTCCACTGCATTTCCGCTCCATCTCCATGTTCCATGTCACTTTCGCTTCACCTCCGCTCACTCCCCTACAAAGAGGACGTTAAGGAGGGGCATCTGTTGACACCCATTTTTTGTCGATAAGTTGAGTCGTTCCTCTTACTCCCATTTGTTGATGCCTCGAGTTGTCCATCACTCATTGGGGCTGTTTTCAGGCATGTCTTGGGCCAGTTTTATGGGTAGCCTCCCTCCCGAGCTATGTTTGTTTCAATTCAAGGCTTAACGGGCCTTGGTTTTGGTTGATTGGGCTTTTCTATGAGTTTCAACACCCATGTACATGTACGGTGCATCCGTGGCCGCCCAATAAATGTGCGGTTGCCTGTGGACCGTCCACCTATTTTGGAATATTTTGGTTAATTTTTTGAATTTCCACCGACAAGCATTTATGCAGCTCTCCTCTGGCCGTTCAACTTGATGAACGGACGGATGGTAGCCACTCATCAGAGTCCTGCGCTTGGTGGTCTTCTCAGATAATTATCCAATTAATCTATTTATCACCGACAAGGCTAGAACGGTTTGTCTTTGGCCGCTTTACCTTTGAACGGTCTCATCTCAGCCGTTCATCTATGAGAGTCCAACGGCGAAGGTTTCGGTCAGTTCGATGGATAATTTAGATTATTTATGATTTATTTTGAATTTCCACCGACGGGGTTGGACGGCCAGGACATGACCGCACATCCAGTTGAACGGTCTATCTTAAGACCGTTCATCCGTTCGATTCCTGAATTTCAACAGATTTTATCTCTTTATCCATGGTTTTATCCCTAACTTCTCCCGTCATTTTCTCCGTGGATAATGAACCATTTTAAGTGCCGTTTCGACTAGATGAGAGATAATTTGATTATCTATGATTTTCCTTTGATTATCTCGACCTGAAAATACTTATAAACCCTAATTTTGAGCTAGGACTTTAGGTGCTCTATAAATAGACCCTAAAGGCTGGGTTTGAAAAAGGGGGAAACTTTTGGTCGACGGCGAAGCCCTGCCGCATTCTTGAGCGACCTAGTACCAAGGAGGGAGGCTTTCCACGTCCATACAAGCCTCCGGTTCAGGGAGTAGTCTAGTTTTTTAAGTCTTGTATGTTTGATACGTTTTGTCCTCTTTTTCATTACATGCATCACTTTTCTCATTTTCCTCCCCACGTTTTTCTTCATCTTCATTGCCATGCACACACCCACCCACGTTTATGACACCCTAGGGGTTTAAAATCCCCCAGGTATCCCCCTTTCCAGTTATTCATGTTCGTTTCTTATTATTTTGGCATCTACTACACTTTTTAGTTCTAATTTAGGTTTTCTCTTTGTGTTTTCACGTCGTTTTGCAGGTCAGCAATCCCTAGCACGAGGCCCATCCCCTTTGGCCGGCCGGAGAGGGTGGAGGTTGGACCCTTTGTGACTTCTGGCTTGGTGGTCTTGCGCGGTTCTCTACAGTCCGTTCAAGAAGACGTGCGGTGCAGTCTGGACCGTCCTTCTTCTTCCTGCGGTCGTGATAGAGCCGTTCAACTGCCAGGAGTGCTTCCTCCCGCATCTTCTGCAGCGTTCTTAAACGGTCTACCGTAAGACCGTGCATCTTACAGGTGGTTCTTCCTAAACCGTCCATCTTCCCAGCGCTGCAGGTCAGGCGAGCACCTCTCCCTCTTTCCAAGGTACGACGTGTTCATCACGTTCGGCACCTTGGTGGCGATCACAGGTTTTTACACCTCCCTTTTCTTCTGTCTTCATTCATTTCCCATGTTGGATGTGGTAGGATAGACATTGGGAAGGCATTGGAAGAACGGACGGGAGGAGAAATATATCTACAGCAGGGAGGTAAAGGGCTACAAGTGGGGCCCGGGAGGACCGACCCTGGGTTGACGGGTAGCAATCTGGAGGTGCGTTCGGCACGAACTCGGCCTACTGGTTCGACTCGGTCCTGCGCCGACTCGGTTCTGACTCGCTGGATAGCAAGGCGCGGATTCCAAAGGAACGACGCCCTCCTGAGGTCTTTGAAGGCGCCGCTTGGCTGGGACGATGTCGGGATGTCCCTGATCGACTCCCTGGAGTGGCGGTTCCAGAAGTTGACTTTTGATAATTTTGCACGAATTATTCCCGGACTGAATTTTCTGATCTGCACAGGGAACATATTTGCGCGTCTCGGCGGCAAAAATTAGTTCTCTCAGATACGAAATCAGATCGAGGTGAAAGTGATGGGGTTGAAAAGAGGACTCCCAGATATACCACATATAACTTTTGTAGGTTGATCCAATGAAGGGATGAGAAACGGGAGGCTCTGCAAGACTGAGTTTGTTTCTGACCCGGACTGACAGACACATAGGGTAGCAAGGGATCTGCCTGAAACTGACCTTTGACTGAGGGGTAAATAATTTTTTTCAGACTCAACGAAAATTATGGTGGAAGGGGGTATACGTGAGGAACACCTGGGAATTTTTGTGGATTTTCTAAATTTTTCTAGGAGGGTGGGAAAAATGCAACAAGGAGACTCTGTCTCGCAGATCTGCAAAAGTGCAGATTATTGAGAGGATAAACAAAAATATGGGAAAAAGATCAAACGAAGGCCAAATGGCACGAAATTTTAACTGGAGATTAGGAGAGACACGTAGAACAAGCCCTCAAAGTTTGGGCTCGATCAGACAACTAGAACCAAAGATAAAATTTTAGAGAACAGGTTTTATCCTGATGGAGACAGAACTCCGCCGATGGTGGCGGCGACGCGACGGCGGTGCCATGGCGGTAGAATCAGAAACCAGAGGTAGAGGGGCTAAGATAGAAGGGGTCTAAACCCTGAAATGCTGGAGGAGGAGGAGAGAAACCCGAAGGAGAGATGGAGAGGGGCGCACCCTCCTTGGGAGCTCTTGGCAATTTCCAACTTTTTCTTCTCATTAATTCATGTAAAATGGGAATTACAAGCTATTTATATGAAATGAAAAAAGACTCTTAATACCCTCAGATCTAGGGTTTGGGAGGGCAAACTAGGGAGGTCAAAACTAATTATCCCATGTGCTTTGGAACCACATTAATTAACAATATATGGGGGGGGGGGGCGCCCCCTTGACCAAGGTGGCCTCCAACATAGACTTTGTGGTCCATTTGTCCCCTTGAATGGTCCAACCTTCTAGATGCCACCTAGGATAGTTGACCAGCCCCACATGGACCCAAATGACTTATGTGGACCAATGGGGAAGGAGTGAGGGCCCCCTTGCTGGACCTACAGTCAATTTGCACAAAAACCCAAACAATCCAAGGGAATGACTCATTGGTTTATAAAGCCTTACAATTGCACATATACTTTCCCAAGGATATAAAAATAAACTAAAGGACACAAATGCAAAATAAAAATGTCAATGCTTGGCGTCGATTCCCATCAACTCTCCTCGGGTGGGAAGAACTCGACCCCTTCGAGTAAGGGGTACGGCTGCTCGAGTAGCTCCAGCGGATCCGTCACCGAACCTGGAAGCGCGGAGTATGCTTCACTCCAAGTAATCGACACCTGCTCATCCCGTATAGATTCGATATTCACACGCTGCTGGAGAATGAGGCTAGAGGTGGACACTTCGGGGTGGGTTCACTCTCAAATGAAGGAAGGCGGCTCGAAGACTCACTAGGAATCACCGCTTGTCCCTTATGTGACTATATCCGATATGTGAAGTAGAACCGATCCCAAAGTCCGACCAGTCTCGAACTCGAAAGGGACTAACAACGCGAACGTTCAAAACCGACTCGACTCGATGTATGCACAGACACACAAGACCCTGGACACACCTAATGTTAGTCTGACCCGTACATGGGTGACGACGGACCAGGACATCTGAATATGTGCCATGCATGCATCTTATGTACCCGAAGGTTGGTGGTATGGGAAACACCTATACGCCCAAGTATGACCCAGTCATGTATGAACGGCCCTTTGGATTTGGGAGACTTGAGAGGGCTAGGAGAGCCGGGTGTGGACGAGCCGGGTGTGGGTGTATGAAGATTGGGCTTGGTGGGTATAAATGACCCGGCCCGTGGGGTAGGGGTGTGGTAGTAGACTCCCTCGAAAAAGTGAAGTATATATGGTGGGTCAAGGGGTCCACTAGAGAATGGGTCAAAGGGATCAAAGAAGGTATGACCCCATGAGATGGATTCCACAAGTCACGGTCCCATGTGTAGAAGTCTTGAAGGTGTGGATGGTCACCTTCATGCATTGTGGCGGGTGGGACGGTGATCGTAGGTAAGAAGTATGATTCCTCCCCCGGATAAAAGGGTATGAATTCGGGCTCGATCGGCAAAGGAAGGAATAAGAGAATCTCCGTAGTGACACAACCCACGGTGCACACAGAGGTAATGGACCCTAAGGCCGGATGTGTGTAGCTACGACTAGTGGGTTGGTCGAAGCTTCGGGCCAAGGAGTGCGTCAACTGCCATTGCCGCCCTAAACCCAAAATAAGGTCACCCAAGGTGTCAACATGGTGATTAGAGCGAAATGTAGTGTGGTAGGAGTTGACGAGCACTAGGAGTAAGGTAGGGTCCATGGAGGGGTAAGGAGGTGGGACCAAACCATCTTTGAGCCAACTAAGAAGTGGCTCGGCTATGTATAGCGTACCCGTTAGAAACACGGGTGGCTCGGGCCGAGGTGGCTCCAAATAAGATGGTTCCGAATAAAGTTCGGAAGTAGAGAGTGGTGGCATTGGAACACTCGTGGGTGGTGAAGGTATGTCCTCGAGGAGGGAAAGAGGCCCTTGGGACCCCATAGGTAGGGCCGGGTTGGGGCTACGGGCTATGGCCTCCCTAGGCTCAAGTATGGTTACCTCCGGTCGCGGAGGTGGGCAAGGGGAGACTAGCGATTCAATAAAAGCGCACCTCCTATCCACCCGATCCGAAAGCATTTGCACAAGTTCAGCAAGGGTGTGTGTTGGAGTAGGGGTATCGCGGTGGACGTGCCCGTAATCAACCGGCCTCGACTTGGGTCGGGGCTCGTCAAAGTGTGGGGCTCCATGCCTCCGACTAGGACCCACTTGATTTGAAGTGCTTGTGTAGGATGGGTTGGGGGCGAATGGGTATGGTTGGTTGGAGGTGTGGCCCACTTGCTTGAGGGTGATGTAGTGGGGGGGTTGGCTCGTGGCATGACCCCCGTGGTTGGAGGTAGATGGGTGGGGCGCGTAGACCTTCCTAAGATCTCTCTTCATGTTCCACCATGACTCGATGGGCCATTGCCTCCTAACTTCTCGCAATCGTTCAATGTGGTCCCATTTTTCGGCGGCCTTGTGTAGAAGCCGCTCCTTGGCATAATAGAACTGCCCGACTTCGGACATGGGATAACAATCAAAGTAGGTGTCCATGGTGGTCTCCCACTTGAGGTAGACGCCCGGGTCATTGGAGCCATAAAAATCCGAGGCTTCGGGCCTACGGAAGTGGAGAGGATGGTTGCCACGCCCATGGGTGGGCGAATGGTCATATCGCCTGGGCGATGGGGAAGCGATGGGCATTAGAGGAGCTATAGGGTGACCATACCAACCGTGGACAAGACACTAGACACGACTCCAAAACGACGATAATGCAAGGTTGGAATGAGACTCGACTACCAACGACACAACCAAGACTCGATATGTGGCGGAGCTAATCGATCCAAAGATCACTCACGCAAGTGTGCGGCCTTCCCTATAGGCGTAGCCTAACGTTCAGACAACACCTTTTGATATACCGATTAATGGGATGCAAATGTGACATTTAGACTGACTTAGACTTAAACTCGACTTAAACGACTCTTTTTCTTTGTTTTAAACACCCTAGACTCAACTGACGCTCTGATACCAAATTGATGCGGGACGGACATGCGACCTGGGACTCTAGCTCACGATCGTCCCTATGCGAGGGAAACGTTGGACCGAGCGCTGTTGAGAAATCGGCCGTGAGTCTCAGGTATCGGCTTTTCCGCGTTAACTCGGGTCGAGTCACGGGACGGTACACTCACTCACTCTCGTAGTGGTGATAACAATATATATATAGCTAGGAACCTACACTCGCAGCGGCATTCAAAGATATACGAGATAAGTAAAATGTGATAAAGAGTGGGGGCGAGTTTACCTCCACGCTCCAGGCGTGGGGAAGACGACCCCGGCCAGTTACGGTAACTCCCAGTAACAACAGTAAAAAGTTAATTACAACCATGAATTTTATTAACTCCACCCAGGGAGGTAAAGGACTACAAGTGGGGCCCGGGAGGACCGACCCTGGGTTGACGGGCAGCAATCTGGAGGTGCGTTCGGCACGAACTTGGCCTGCTGGTCCGACTCGATCCTGCGCCGACTCGGTACTACGCCGACTCGGTTCTGACTCGCTGGATAGCAAGGCGCGGATTCCAAAGGAATGACGCCCTCCTAAGGTCTTCTGAAGGCGCCGCTTGGCTGGGACGATGGCGGGATGTCCCTGATCGACTCCCTGAAGTGGCGGTTCCAGAAGTTGACTTTTGATAATTTTGCACGAATTATTCTCGGACTGAATTATCTGATCTACACAGGGAACAGATTTGCGCGCCTCGGCGGAAAAAATTAGTTCTCTCAGATCTGAAATCGGATCGAGGTGAAACGGATGGGGTTGGACAGAGGACTCCCAGATCTACCACATATAAATGTTGTAGGTCGATCCAATGAAGGGATTAGAAATGGGAGGCTCTGCAAAATTGAGTTTGTTTCTGACCCGGACTGATAGACACACAAGGCAGCAAGGGATCTGCCTGAAACTGACCTTTGACTGAGGGGTAAATGATTTTTTCAGACTCAACGAAAATTATGGTGGAAGGGGGTATACGTGAGGAACAGCTGGGAAGTTTTGTGGATTTTCTGAAATTTTATCAGAGGGTGAGAAAAATGCAACAAGGAGACTCTGTCTCGCCGATCTGCAAAAGGGTAGATTACTAAGAGGACAAACAAAAATATGGGAAAAAGATCAAACTAAGGCCAAAGGCACGAAATTTGAACTGGAGATTAGGGGAGACACGTAGAACAAGCCCTCAAAGTTTGGGCTCGATCAGACAACTAGAACCAAAGATAAAATTTCGGAGAAGAGGTTCTGTCCTGGTGGAGACAGAACTCCGACGATGGTGGCGACGGCGCGATGGCGGTGCGATGGCAGTGGCGGCGGCGGCAGAATCAGAAACCAGAGGTAGAGGGGCTAAGATAGAAGGGGTCTAAACCCTGAAATGCTGGAGGAGGAGGAGAGAAACTAGAGGGAGAGAGGGAGAGGGGCGCACCCTCCTTGGGAGCTCTTGGCAATTTCCAACTTTTTCTTCTCATTAATTCATGTAAAATGGGAATTACAAGCTATTTATATGAAATGAAAAAAGACTCTTAATACCCTCAGATCTAGGGTTAGGGAGGGCAAACTAGGGAGGTCAAAACTAATTATCCCATGTGCTTTGGAACCACATTAATTAACAATATATGGGGGGGGCACCCCCTTGACCAAGGTGGCCTCCAACATAGACTTTGTGGTCCATTTGTCCCCTTGAATGGTCCAACCTTCTAGATGCCACCTAGGATAGTTGACCAGCCCCACATGGGCCTAAATGACTTATGTGGACCAATGGGGAAGGAGTTAAGGCCCCCTTGCTGGACCTACGGTCAATTTGCACAAAAACCCAAACAATCCAAGGGAATGACTCATTGGCTTATAAAGCCTTACAATTGCACATATACTTTCCCAAGGATATAAAAATAAACTAAAGGACACAAATGCAAAATAAAAATGTCAATGCTTGGCGTCGATTCCCATCACAAGAACCACGATATCTCTAGCAATGGCAACAACACGTCTCACACCGAGGAACCAATCCTCCAATGCTCAATGCAACCTCAGGAAATAGGGTGAGGAAAGCTCCATTACCTCGAACCCAAAGCATAGATTTACTCCCAAATATAGCAATCCTCCGCAACTCTGTAGGCTCCGAATTGCCACGCATCGGAAAGTTCCAGCACCAGCCAATAATGTGAACACCGCCCAACCAGCACTCGTCCTTCCGGAATAGCGCGAGCACCCTTACACAGCAAGGGAATCAGGCACGACTTCTCACAGGCAACCACCTTGCCAAAACAGGGAACACGTCTCGCACGGACTTCATAGCACACGGGGGCCAACCAAATCATGGAACATAATGCAAGACGACGAACCTTAGCCAAACACAATCTCTCCAACCAAAGGAGAAACCAACATACCTCCGACCAACGGAAGAACTCCACGCCCGAACTGACCTCAAACCTCGCACATGCTGGGAACAACACCTTCCAGCACCAAGAAAACCATAGCTTCCATCAGGTCAGTGCCTACGACACACTCAGCAAGTGTCCCGTCAGACCACAATCATAGCATCCCTCGATGCACCACCGCGGCAATTCCTGGAACTGCAACACACCACGCCAAGAGCCGCAACACGAGCCATAATCGGCAACCGCCGACGCTCATCCTCAAGTCCCGAACTCGCCACGAAACCTTCATATCTCAAACCAAATCCAAGGCGAACACCACCCATTCGCACACAAGAGCGCAGGAGCAAGAACTTACTGGGACACCACAGCCCAATCCTGCCTCGAAATCTGTAAAAATAATCGGGACCGCCACGTCATTTTTGATGCCACAGAGAATGACTAGAACATCGGGCTCGACGAAACAGCAGCTCACCGAGAAGATCCTCAGCTCACCCGAGCACACTTCTCGACCAGAGCACTCCGCTCTGCCACCTTAAACCACGACCTTAACACATCAGGGGCTGGGTAGACCTCAAACTGGAGTGGCCAGACTTGACAATAGCTCCCTCAGAGCACACTCACAGCCACTTAACCATGACCAATCCTCGCCAGCCACCTGACATCGCGGCAAACGCCTCGAACGCAACACCACAAACTCACGCCTGCCAACAACCTCTGCCCAACGTTGGACAATCGGGATCACCACCGATGAGGGAGAAGCTCTCAACCTCGATCCTTAGACCCCACGCCGGCATGAAAGCCGCGAACAACAACCGCCTTCGCAGCGCCACACAGCGCACTCAAGCTCTCAAGCGAAAAATCAAGCAGAAAATAAACACAAAACCTTAAGCCAGCTGCCGACTGTACTGGACTTTATGGACTCTAATCACTGCTATGTTTCGAATTCCTATGTACGTCCCCAACCACCACTCTGATACCAGCTGTGATGACCCAAGATCCGGATACCGGGAAGAACCCGATACGATTCGAATCCTGGCCTGCCGCCCACGAGCCGGGAGGGTTCGGAAGGGCTAAAAGGAGTGTGGAGGTACAAAGAAATAGGAAATAAGACAGGACAATTTAACAATTAACAGAAATAAATAAACAACTACTACATTAGAGTCCAGTCCAATAGAAAGTACAGTCTAAAGCAGTAAAACGTACCACGTGCCAAGTGAACACTCGCCTCGGCGAGCTGGCAGCTAAAGACCTCCGAACAGCACCCTCGAACCTCGAGGAAGAACCGCCGCACCTGAAAAGTAGGGATGAGTCTCCAAACAGAGACTCAGTAGGGGTCCCGCAGAACCCCAACCAGAAACAACGGCAGTAGCGGAAAGGAAAGCTAAAACTACAGCAGGAACATCGAACCGGTGGCCGGTCAAAACTTTGCACTGCAGCTACTCCTACTGTACCAGGAAAACACACCCCGACCTCACGGTCGGGACTACCGAACCACACTAGTACCACTTGCCAAAGTAAAAACCCACGGTAACCCCGCCGTAGAGGCCTATCTCCCAGGACACGGCCAACCTGGACACGCTGTCCAAGGTGCAACCCCGACCACCCGATCGCGGATATCGCACCAACAAGACGCAACCTCGGTAAAGCTACTAGCACCCTGGCCACTAACGTGAAAACGCCGGACGGTCCAGAAAACCACGTCTCGCAGACGGGAAATGGAACCCAGAAACAGGAGAGTCACGTCTCACGTGACAAGAGTACCTGCCCACCAGAAGCAGGGCCGGATGCATCCACTGACGACTTAAACTACGCCTCGGGTGTCTCCCTCCGGCCCAGCGGGAACTGAGACACCGTACAAGTAACCACAGAACAAGTGACTAGCTGGGGTCACGCTCGTCAGCGCTGGTCCTACTGCCCCCAACCACGTGTGCACACACAGACCATACGTCCTAGGTCTGGCCCTCTGACTGGTTTTCCCCTCAGCCAGACTCTGGCGTCAAACGTGGGGCCTGACGGAAACTAGTATAAAAACCGTCTCTCAGGGTAGCCTCGCCACCCCTCCCTGGTGGGACCACTCGCGTGTCGGAAGGCTACGACTAGTGGGGAGTCACTGGTGTGACCACTCTCCAAGGAGAAACTCCGAGAAACACGCACGCATCCTACGTGAAAATCGAGAAGAACCAAGTGGCATCGAGCCACTGGACTCTGGACAGTCCTCTAGACTCACTAAATCCAACGGTCCCTGAGTCACAAGACTCGGGGTCAAGACCGTCGTGCGCAACGGCATAATGCCGTTAATCTAGCCTAATCCCTAGGTCTAAAACCACGGTAGCATGAATACCGAGATAGCTCACGAGCCACAGAGACCATCCCCTCAAAAGGGAACTCAGAAACCCTTCAGCCCCAGGCTGGGTAATTGGACTCACAGTCCAAGGCCAAACGTATGGCGCACGCAAAAAACACAGAAGCATGATTCCCAAGGTAGCACACAAGCCGCCACGCTGATTCCCCATCCTAGGGAAAAGCATGGAAACCTCCAGCCCCAGGCCGGATAACTGGACTCGCAGTCCAAGGCCAAACACATGGCCCACTCGGGAATCATCCTCTAGGGAAAACTCACGACATGCGGGGGAGACCCCACCGCACAAACACCGATACACGGTGACTCGATGAAGCGTAACAGAAAGCCCGGAACACATGGGGTCACCCGGACCCACCACACCTACGGGCACGCTAATCGAGGTAAACAAAACCCCCGGACACCCAAAGACACGGTCACGGAACTCCACGGGATGTCCGAGACACACACGGTCAAGGGAGGCACGATCATTCGTAGACTACGCGTCCTGGGCAGCCCGGCTGGTCGCCCTTAAGAACGCGCTACCCTTATATAGCACGTTCAGTCAGAACGCGCTATATCCCTGTAGCGCGACAAAGAAGAACGCGCTATAAACATATAATGCGACAGGCCAGAACGCGTTGGCAACCCGTAACGCGACATGCATGAACGCGCTATGCCCCTATAGCGCGATAAGATGGAACGTGCTACCCACCTATAGCGCGACAAGAACCGCCTTACTATTCATCTTCTCTGATGAACGCGCCCTATCGGGGCAGCGCGACCTCCAAGAACGCGCCCACCTTGGCTAGCGCGTTCTCAGTCCGCGCCCGAAAATGGCAAAAAATGCGAGGAAGTCCATTCCACACCCCAATCACCCCCGGGTGATGGGGAAACAAAAGGGGAAACCTTCCCCAAGCCCCTAGGCATTCAATGATGCACACAAACCACCGATTAACACATTAAAACACTAGATCGGGCTCACACCCCAAAAACATGCATTTTCCCAAAAATACGAAAATAAACCCGCTCGGCTCTCCACGGCCTACAAAACTCGCGGGAAAGGAAGTGCATGAGCTGAGGGTCCATCTCCCTATCTCCACCGAAGATTTCACACGCCGAGGACGCCGATCCACGAAGAAAACGCCATTGAAGCCTCGCCGGGACACGAACTCGCGCCCGAGCTTCACCGCGCCTCCACCGCCTCGATCCTCACCCATCCTCGCCCGTGCCTTGCCCGCGCCGTCCCCGCCTCACCCGTGCTCCGCTCCGTCGGCCGTCGGAGAGAGTGGGAGAGAGGAGAAAGCGCGAGAAGAGAGAGGGAGAGAGTGAGAAATGAGAGATGAGGAGAGAGAGAAAAAGGAGGTTATATATATAGAAAATTCAGAAATTACCAAAAATATAGAAAATAGGGAAAAATCACCTCCCTGATCCTCGGAAGACGCACAACGCAGTGGTAACGTCCCGGTGTCGGAGAACGCAACGGTTCACCCTGTACGGGGTTCCGAAGGTCTGACAGACGGAAAACACGCGTAAAACCCAAAACGCGACCCGGGACCCACAAAGGTGCTCCGAAAATTCCAGAAAAATTTCGACGTGCTCCACACCACACCACGGACCCAAGGAAACTCACGAGCACACCACCAATGGGTTCGACAATCCGGTATCAAAGTCCGAAGCTCACTCGGACACAATTCGCAATCTACGGAAAGACGATCCGAAACCCACGGATCCAGATCCGAAAAACCCGGGGCATTATAGAAATCATCTCGCACAGTGCCAACACAGCATGTACAAGACCACAACAGAAATAAAATGATAAATAATCGTAAAACCGATGCCAACGCTAATGCCAACTGCCGGCTGTACTGGACCTTAAGGACTCTAAATACTGTAATATCTCGAATTCCCATGTACCACATCGAATCACAGCTCTGATACCATCTGTGACGACTCAGGCTCTGGATACTGGGTAAACTGGATAACACATGGATCCTGCGAAGCCTCCCAAGAGCGGTAAAGCTCCGAAGGGATAAAAGGAGTGACTGGGGTACATTGAAGTCTTAGATAAAGCAGTAAGCAATTAATATTTCAATGATCAGATTTGCTAAAGTAGCAAGAAATAAAATTACTTTTTCAATTAACAATTTAAATTAACAGAGTCCAGTCCAAGTAAAGGCAAGTACTGACCAACAGGAATTAAAACGTACACTGAATGTCGGGGGAAGCCCGACGCAGAGAACGCTGGCAATGCTGGCAACAACGAACTGACGCACCGCGTCACGAACCACCAGGGAGAAGAAGTCCACACCTGAAAAGCAGGGGTGAGCCTCGTGTCACTGGCTCAGTAGGGTCACGCAGATCCCCACTGGAAACAACACAGTAACACGGAGCAACAAAGCTAAATAGGAAAGCAGGAAAGAACTGGAGGAACATCAATAACTACAAAAGTAAAGCTGTAAAAAGCAGGAGTAAGCAAAAGAAGGAACAACTAAAGAGAGAGAGAAGCCGTACTAACCAGAAACACGACCACTGACCAAACAACGCTCCTCTAAGCTACTCCAAACGGCAACAGATAGGCCAACCCCGATCTCACAAAGTCGGGCGTTACCGATCCGTCAACCAAATACAAGCTCCAAAACTAGAGCCTAACAAAATAGGCAAAAGCCCCTATAAAAGACCTACACAGACACAGACACAAACACACACAACTAGATCGTCATGTACGCTACACAAGACTGGACCTCGAGTAGAGCCACACAGGGGCTACTCGAAAACCAATGACATAAACGCACGTCACGAGACACGAGAATCACGAGAGTCATGCGTCAAGTGACAGGAGCACCTCCTCACTAGAAGAATAGCTAGACACGTCCACTGACGTCTTATACTGCGCCACAAGTATCTCCCACACACCGGGAACGGTAGTAACTGAGATACTCACAAAACCAAGTACGAGGAACTATCGTACCAAGTACAAGGAACAACGGTACCACAGAACTAGGAACCAAGTACCACAGTAACGAGTGACTAGTCAGGGTCACGCCCGTCGGCGCTCGTCCAACCGCCCCTGACCACGTGTGCACACACAAGCTCAATGGCTTGAGCCAGGTCTCTAGCTAGCTTTCTCCCCCAGTAGGACGCTACTGCAAGGCAAGGGAGCCCACGAAAACTAGCTTACAAACCGTATATCAGGAACTGCCTCGCGACCACTCCGAGGTGGGCCGACACACTGGAACACGTGAGTCATCTGGCTATGACTAGTGGAGGCTCACTAGACACATAGAGACTCCAAATCACTAGTGCTAAAGTACATACATGCTAAGCATGCACTGTCGCATGTACTACAAAGCACCAAGACACAGGGTAGCATACCAGACTACCACCGGACTCAGGACAGACAACTAGACCTGCTAACACAACGATCCTTGAGTCGGGAGACTCAGGGTCAAGATCGTCGCACATAGCGGTAACAAGCCGCCAATCAGCCTAGTCCTAAGCCACAGCACGAGAAAACACCGATAAAGGAAACAATACAGGATCACCCGATCCATGCCTCCGCTTAACATGAATCACGGAGACTAGAGGGATCACTAGGACCCTCAAAACACATGGACATGCAAACCGAGGTAAGATGATACCTCAAGGCATCTAAAACCATGTCTCGATCCATACTGGATCATCGAGACAAGTACAAGGTCTTATGTCAACCACTGGATCACACCGGGTTGACCAGACACTAATAATGACCCTGAAACAGCACGGAACACCACGGGATACAATGGCACTCCTCGGCCACCTCTCAACATGGTCATCGCCCTCATAGGACATCCAAGATATCAGCGGGACAACGGGCAAAGCACAAGGTAGGCCAGGACAAATGGAGGCCGAAGATCAGAAAAATAAAGCTATGGGAAGTAAACAGTCATATGTCAGGTCGCAAGGTAAACCAAGCAGTCAGCTAATGAACCGTTACCCTCACACAGAGAACACAGACGCTGGCGGTCATAAGAAGGACCACGAGGTGACTGCAGCGGTGATACACTAGGCCGCCATACCCAGTTAAGCCCGAACTGACTTAACTAGTCAAACCACAAAACGATCTATAATAGAACCGTCACATGGAGCGTAGCGGTCTACTAATGGGCCGCCAAAGACTCCAACTCGAACTGACTTAAAACATTGACTTCGGTCAAATTAAAGGTAACAGTCTATCGAAGAGCCGCTGCAACAAAGAGGCGGTCTAAGTTTAGGCCGCTAGCCTAAACCGACTTAAAACCTCGAACCGACATAAAACGGTGCCTAGCGGTCTGACTATGAACCGCCATAGCTAGCCTCATGGTCTATCGTAAGGCCGCTTGGCCAAACCGACATAATACACAATTCCTAGCGGTCTAACGATGGACCGTTGGAAGGGCTTAGCGGTCCTCCATTGAGCCGCTAGCCAACGCAAACGGTCAATCACATGACCGCGAAGACCTGAACCGACATAAACTTGACTCGACGCCCAACGCAACCTAGCGGTCATACTCTGGGCCACTAGAAAAGCCCTTGCGGTCTCTGAAAGGACCGCTAAGGCGATACGGCGGGTAAAATAGGGGAATTGCCGATCCCGGCCGTTCCACGCCCCGTTCGCTTCTAAATGAAGGGGAAACAACCCTAGATGCCAATAAAGACTTCCACAGATCGGAAGGAATCATTTTGACACTAAAAACATAAGAAATGGGCAATTCTACCGAATCAACCCCAAATGAGTCACATGGGTTCTCGGACTTCTACCGGTCCCAAATGACAACCAAACGTGATGAAACTGGCGGGGATGAATTTCCAACATGCCAGGGGTTCGAATGAAACTAACTAGGGTGAAAACCGTCACCTGAAATGGTGAACTCGTCTCACACCCCCCGAACATGCTTTCACCCAAAACGAGACTAAACCCACTCATTCTCGCACCAAATAACTCCAAATCGC
Organism: Amorphophallus konjac; assembly: GCA_022559845.1. Taxonomy (NCBI): domain Eukaryota; kingdom Viridiplantae; phylum Streptophyta; class Magnoliopsida; order Alismatales; family Araceae; genus Amorphophallus; species Amorphophallus konjac. The sequence goes on along the minus strand of CM040117.1, from coordinate 134,619,985 downwards.
GGGAGAACGTAGAAGAAGAGTAGGGCGTCCATCTCCCTACCTCCACCGAAGTTCTCGCGTGCCGAAACGACTAAACCACGCCGAAAACCATCTCACGAGCTCGACACGCTGGCTTTGAATCCACCGAGGGATTGCACCAACGCCACGCTCAATCCTTTGCCCCATCACGCGCCAGACCAACTCCACAACATCCCTGCCTCAGCCAGCTCACGACGGTCGTACGCCCTGCGGAGAGAGGAGAAGAGAGGAGAGAGAACGGGAGAGAGGGAATGCAACGGCGGTGAGGAGAGAGGAAGGAGAAAGAAGAATAAAAAGGAAAAGGAAATTAAGAATTTCCTAATTTTCAAAAAATCCAACTTTTGGTCTGAAAATGCACTAATTCAGAAAAAATACGAAAAAATAGTCTAATCGATCCTCGGAAAGAATGCAACGCAACTGTAGCATCCTCGAGTCGATGAATTGAATAATAAACTCACCACGAGGTTCCGTAACTTGTATAAGAGAAAAACCCACGCGGCTCATAAAGTACAACTCAGGACCCACAAAAGCGATCCGAAACTTTTCGATAAGGATCCGAAAGACTCAGGGTCTTACTCTCATGCCTTCCTACCTTGTCAGACATGCAAGCTGGGTAGCTCACGTCTCCCCCAACCACGACAACCTAACAATCAACCCTCCCAGTGACAGTATAAGTAGAACCCTCGCCCAACGGCCAGGAGGTATGCAACTCAATCCTCTAGAGCCCTCTCTCTCACTCTCACTCTGGTCTGCCTCTTCCTCTCCCACTCATCCCGAGTGTTCTCCTCCTTTCCCACCATTACCTGACTTGACCGTCAGAGGGTTGTCCTTTGGGATAGCTCCCAGGTCTCCTTCTGACCCTTCATTGGTGGCTCTATGTCTTTCTTCGGCGACGCTCTCCTTCCGAATCGAACAAATCTTTGAAGGTATAGATCATGAATCGGGCAACCTTTTCTCGACTGCTATACTTCTTGGTGCTGTCTGTGGAAAACTTGAGCACAAGCCATGGCACCAAGGACCGGCTACCACAATATTAGCAACCGGAGAGGCACGGTAGGCTCCCCTCGAGGCATCCCGAGCGGCGGCTAGTGATCATTTGTCCCAGGGAGAGTGCCACCAATCCTCCACCCACTCTACGGTGGAAGAGCTAGCTGACGTAAGGTGCTAGGTCCAGGCGTTGACTAAGGCTTACCAAGGCCTCCTCAATCGACAGGCAGAGTAGGTCCGTGCCACTACGATCACCTTCTCGGACGAGGACCTGACCAGTGTAACCACCCCCACCTCGACACATTAGTCATTTCCACCATGATCAATCAATGTATTTTGCGTCGTATCTTAGTTGATAATGGGAGTGGCCTCGATGTTATCTCGTATGACTATCTTCTTCTTATGGGTGTGGATATTTCTCACATCTCTCCCCTTCATACCCCCTGTTTGGGTTCTCTAGGTCGACCGTTTACCCTGAAGGGTAAATCTCCCTACCGATCTCCTTTGGCACTGCCCCGCACCAAGTAACCTTCATGGTTGACTTCACAGTCATCAAGGGATGGTAGGGTACAACACCATAATCGGTCGAGAGATCCTAGGAATTGTTGTGTCCCTGTGGTTCAGAAACTTTGATGATGACAAATATTATGACTCAATATATAACTTTGATGGATTTATTACTAATCTCATCATCTTCATTTATCAGTATGAAAATCTATTAGAACATGTTTTAAAATGACTCAATGCAATGGCTGTTCAAAAAGGTGATAGATTGTCAATGCTGGTGACAAGAAGGTCAACGCCAGGTAGTCAGTGCATAAATCATCTGTCAAGACAGATAAGGTCAATGGACTTTTCAGTCTGAAGCATACAGGTCAGTGCATACACCTTTTATCATTAAGATTTACATGTTAAGGTCAATGCATATGTGAGGTCTTGCATTAAGAGGTCGATGCATGTACTGTGGCTAGTGTACAAAGGTCAATGCATATCCCTGTTCACAGTTATGAAGGTATGTGCATATCACTGCTAAGTCATATAAGGTCGATGCTAGTACAGACCATTTCACACTAAGGTCGATGCTTGTATAAGACCTCGTGCGGACCAAGGTCGATGCACAGTTTGCATTGTGCATATAGAAGGTCGATGCACATCCTGTTTTAACTATCATCAGGTTAGAGCATCTTTTGCATCATGCATAGTGTGGTCGAAGCACATTTCATTTCATACACATTAAGGTCGGTGCACATTGTGCCTTTGGCAAACAAGGTCGATGCACATTCTGCTTGGGCATATAGAAAGTCGATGCACATTCTCCTTGGGCATATAGATGGTCGATGCATGCTTTTCGTTCGTGCACATGCTGCATCAAGGTCGATGCACATGTATAGACCGAAGTCTGTGCACATGTTAGCGAAGGCAAGTAAGGTCGATGCACATCATCCCTTAATCATACTAAGGTCGATGCACATTCTACCTTAGTCATTCTAAGGTCCACGCACATATTCCATCATGCCTTCTGAGGTCTATGCACATTTGCATCTTACACACCAAGGTCTGTGCACATTTGTGAGTAATAGAATGTTAGGTCTGTGCACATGCTTCAACATGCTGACAAAGGTTGGTACACCTTTTAGCTAGCACGATACAAGGTCTGTGCATATTTTGAGTATTGCATTGTCAGGTCTATGCAAATCTGCAGTATAGCAGAATAGGGTCTGTGCACATCTTTTAACATGCTGGATAAGGTCAGTGCATCTTTTACAAGGTCAATGTAAGCAACCTAGTGGTTGAAGGTTAGGTCAAGGCTAGTGACCAAGCAATTGAACCTGAGGTTGATGCATGTGTTCACTAGGTCAGTGTAGGTTTCTGGTGAGGACACGCGGCACATTACTTGACGGAGCACACGGAGCACGCCAGCATCCCTTTGGCTCGGCGATCACTTGGCGGACTAGCGGAATTATCTTTAGTTATTTTATGCTTTAGGCCATGCTGGGCCTTGGTGTAGTCCCTGCGTGGACACTTTTATTATTATTGTGGACCTTTGTAGGCCAATTGGGGCCACTTAGGCTTCCATTGGGCGATGTTAGGCTTATTAGTTAGGCAAAAGGGTTAGTGGGCCACCTTGTGGTCCACCCTTCTTGGCCCATTTGGGCTGACCACCATCCCACATGAGTGGCCCATTAGGATTTGCGCCCCCCCCCCTTATGGGCTAGGGTTTGGGCGCCACTCTCATCTCCTCCAAGAGGAGGAGGTGGCAGCCGCCCCACTCCTACTTTCTAGGAGTGGAGTGGGCGGCCCCCTCCTTGATTATAGGAAGATGGGCACGCCCCCCCCCCCCCCTTTTCCCCCTTCCCCATCCGACCACCCTCCCTCCTTTGGCCGCCCCCCTTCCCTAATTCCCTCCTAGATTCTAGGAAGCCTTGCGCACCCCCCCCTTTCCATGCCATGTGCGCACCCCTCTCCTTTCCCTCTTGGCTAGGGTTTCAACCCTAGCATTCCCCCTCCCCATATAAAACATCTCATGTATTTTCTTTGAAAGATTATTGAATGAATTGAAAAGAAGTTTGCTATTGCTCTGAAGGTGGCTGCGCCCCCCTCTGTTCCTCCTTGCTCCTGCGACGGGAGCAAGCCTGGGGTGTGACTCCCCATCCCCTCGGTGCGACGCCGAGGTTCCCCCTCTCTTCTATCTCTTCATAGATTCAAGTTCAGTGCAACCAGATCTTGTCTCCAAGAGCTGCGACGACCTCCTCTGTTCTTGGCGACTTTGGGCGACCAGCCTATTTTTGGGTGATTCTTCTACGAGTCGCCGACGCGTGCGAGGTGGTCTCGCCTCATTCGGAGTTTGGCATCACCCGTGGCGATTTTCTTCGTGAGCGCGCGCAGGACCCCCTCTCCCTGCGAGCCTGGTTCTGTTCGCCCCCTTGCAAAAATCCCACGGGATGGACGTCTGCGAGTTTGGACGTGGGATCTTCACCGGTCGTACCTCTCTTCGTCCTCTGTCCAACGCCGCTGATCTCGCCTCGTTCCGACGTCCGAGCTGCTCGTGGTGTCCATTCCCGTGAGGTCGCGCAGGTCTTCCCTGTCCACCCGGTGCCAGGACCACCTGCGGATTCCAGAGCTTGCTGCTCTCAGCCACGACCAGATCTGACCGATTCCTTTGGTCGGGACCTGCTGCTCTGCGTCCTCTTCGCCCTCCAACAAGCGGAGCTCCGTTCGACCTTCGGAGCCACTTCTTCTCATTTTTCCCGCTCGAGCGCGTGGTTCTGGGAGCAGAATTCAGTTGCAACTTGCAGGTGCGCCCCCGGCTTCCACGGACGGAATCTGCGCGCCCCCTTTGGCCGAGGCTTCCTCCCGTGACCTAGCTACGCGCCCTCACTGACGGCGCCTCAATCGGACACCGGATCGGGTCGTGGGAGCTTTCACCGCCGAGTCGCGCATTGCTGCGAACCTGCCGATCACCGTCCGGACCCTCCTCGCGGCCAACCCTTCATCGAGTGCCGCCCGTCAACCCGTGCATTGACAGCCCCGAATCCATATGTTGTAGCCTGTTATCTCCCTGCGAGGAGTGGGCATTTTTTTGGGTTGGAGTTGTATTATGGTTCACCTTGTGTATCGGGGTTGTCGATCTCGGCCGGGGTTTCTTCCCCACGCCTAGGCGTGGAGGTACGTGCGACGCCCCCTTTGTTGGTATTTGCTTTACTAGTATACTTTCTAGCATGCCGCGTGAGTGTGTGTAGGTTACTAGCTAGCATGTTATTCACCGCGTGATTGAGAGTTGAGCACCCATTCCGTGGCCCTAGTCGAGCGCCGAGCTCGGACTAGATTCCCATAGGCGCACGGCGGTTCCTTAGCCGCTGAGATCCCCGCGCTTCCCTCATAGGGACGGTCGTTGGGCTTGGATTTCTTGTTGAGAGACGCCTCCACCCGGAGGAACGGCACGGAGGTCAGCCGCCCGGCTTACCTTTGGCGTGCGAGTGCTAGCCGCACTTTTTGCATTCGTAGGTCTTAGCCCATTTCAGTCCTGTCTAGGCCAATGCTAAGCGTTAACCCTTGCAACACTAAGTTTGTGCACATGCATTCTCTGAAGTCTAAGCACATGTATAAGAAGGTCTATGCATATGATGAATCAGGGTCGATGCTCATTTGGTTTTCAAGTCACTAAGTCTGAGCATCTTAATCCATGTTTTAAGGTTCTTTCAGAACAGTCATGAGGCAAGTCTGAGCATATGAATTGTCTTAGTATTTTCCAAGCATGAACTTATGTGGATAAGGGGTTTGACTAAATACTTTATCTCCTATTGGCAGGAATTTCATCAATCTTATGAAGGGCAAAACTCATTAAGTCTCAGGCGAGCACGTGAGCTTGAACTAAAGCTGAGGCACGTGATCCCAAGTCACCCAATGATGGACACATGTCTCCAGAACAACAGATTATTGGCACGTGATCCAAGGTAGATGCGTCCAGAGGATTCTGCCATGTGGATTAGCTCACTCATTTGCACCTGACGCGTCTCGTCTCCGATTAGGAGGGAACGAGCCTTCCACACACCTAATGCGTGAGCTCGTGGGTCCCCATGCCTAAAGCTATATAAAGCCCTTCTACGATCGGAGGAAAGCATATAGAAGAGAAGAAGAAGTCCAGAGAATATAGCCAGAACTCGGAAGAGCAGAAGAGCAGAAGAGCCAAGAGCGTGCGAGAGAGAAAAACTCTGAGAGAAAAGAGATGGGGACAGAAAGATAAGGTGGAGAGAAAACAAAAAGAGCAGAGATCATCGAGAAGAAAAGAAAAGAAGATAGAGGTAGAAAGAAAATAAGAATTGAGAGAGCAGCAGAGAGGAATGTATCATTCGAGAAATTGAGAGAGAGTGAAGATCTGAGAAAACAGAGTACTGTATTTTTCAGTGAGAGTGAGTGAGAAGAAAAAGAGAGAGTCACATAGCAGTGAGGAAGAAAGAGGAAAAAAGGGAGCAAGATTGAGGAGAGGAATCTGAAGATCCTAAAGATCCGTTCTATTGGCCTTTGGATCAGATCCAAGCTAGATTGGCTCCTGCGTGAGCTATATTGTTTGCATTCCATTTATAGCTTCCCGGTGGTGTTTGTTCATCATTGATTTCTTTCATTTTCTTACTGAACTTCAAGCTGTTAGTCAGCAGAGCTAAGTTGTAATGCTCAGCGGGCGAGGTGGATACCTCGGATAGCAAGCTGTGATGCTCAGCGGTCTGTAAGCCAAGCTGTGATGCTCAGCGGACGCAAGCTGTGGGGCGCAGCGGTTCAAGCTTTTGGCAGCAGTAAGCCTCACTTTGGTTAGAGTTGGGGGATGGACGTAGGTCTGCGGGCAGCAGACTGAACCATCTAAAAACATCTGTGCTGTGGTTTGCTTGCTTATTTCTCAAATTCACCATAGATGTATGCTTAGGAACATTACATCTGGTTAGTTTAGATTAAGTTGATCTCTCTGTGTGTTTCAGTTATCTACAGTTTGATCTCTACTGAGTGTCTAAGTGAGCTGGCTGGTTGTGCATGTTAAGTGTTCGAGTGAGATTCACATAAGATTAATAGATTAAGTGTTTGAGTGTGAATCTTATTAGAACAACCCTTTTACTGAATCATAGAGTTTAATTCTGCAAGATTTTATAAGCACAGTTTTATTTGGGAAAATTTTTTAAAGGGGATTCATTCACCCCCTTTCTGAATCCTATTTGCACCATCACTTAGATTCAGCAATTGGTATCAGAGCGGGTCTCTGATTGTCCAGATCCAACGATCTGCAGAGGATCCTGCTAGTTTTCTGGTGCATTACTATTTTTCAGCTTATTAATCTGAAATTGTTTAACTATTTTTCAATGGCGTCTCCTTTGGTTTTTGATGGTTCTGATTTTAGCAGTTGGCATGGCAGCCTATGCGTTTACATGAATTCCATCGACTCTATTCTATGGAATTTAGTTTCAAAAGGCCCACATAAACTATCTCATGACCAGGTCAAGTGGTCTGATGAGGACAGACTGAAGGATAGTGAGAACACTATGGTTCTCAATATTTTAAAAGCTACAATTAACACTGACGTATTTCCTTTTGCTTTCAGGTGCACATCACGAAAGGAAATCCTGGATGAGGTGATAGCCATTCATGAGAAAAAGGAAGAAGAATGTCTCATGGCTAAAAGAAGTGATCATAGCAATGATCAACAGGAGGAGACTTCATCTCAGGGAAGTTTTGGATCCGAAGAACTTTCATTTGAGGAATTAGTTAACATGTATGAAGAACTATCTGACAGACATAAGAAACTAAAATCTGAACATAAAAAATTGAAAAAGAAAATTGATCAGATTAGTTCTAATGTTTCTTGCGAAAATTGTCCGAAACTAAAACAATCCTTTGATGAGTGCTTGTCTAATGTTCATGCATAGAAGAAACAATTATGTTCATTAAAAGATGAAAACCAAGAACTTAATCTAAAAATTTCTGAACTGGAAGAAAAATCATCTTCAAACAATGATGATCATGTGTTAATCAATGAACTAGTTCAGAATGAAGAATTAATAAAAGAAAATGAAGAACTGAAGCAGTTGAACACTACTACATCTGAAAGACTCTTAATATTGGAAAAGGGAAAATGCTCATCTGATGAGACTGAGAGAGTGAGTGCATTGATGCAGGAAATTGACAGTTATAAAACCATTAATGCTATATTGAATGATAAAGTAACAAGTTCAGAATTGCTTATATCCTCTCTCCAAACTAAAGTTCAAGAATTGAATACATGATTATCTGAATTTGCTAAGAACAAACAAAGCTGAAAGAAGTCTCTAGAGATGAAGTTTCTAAAATTGAGAAAGGCAGAAATTCTCAAATGAAGCAGGCTATAAGGAACAAACTGTACACAACATTTGTGAGTAGCTCAAATATAGCTAGCACTTCTGCATCTTCTTTAAAATAGTTTGCTGATCAGAAAATTCAAAAATAGAATAAAAATGTGAAAATGAAAACACTGAAAAAGAATAACAAATTGCATGCAAACAAGTCTAAGGCTAAGAAATTCTTAATTATTCAAAGAAAGAATATTGAATACTTTTATTGTGGGAATTATGGCCATGTGATGAATGACTATTTTATAATGAAGAAGGATGATTTGAATGTTGGTAGAATTCATGCTAGGAATTCTCATGTTAAAAAAATCTCTTCTGTTCAGAACAAAAGGATTCATTATTTTTACTGTCATAAAATTGGTCATCTTATGCATGAATGTAGACTGATAAAAAATGATGATCTAAATGTCAACACAATGCATTCTAGGAACTTAAATGCGAAATCCCATGCTCCAAAACAAACTCATGTTTTTCAAAAAAAGGGGATTCAATGTTATTGCTGTGGCAAGATGAGCCACATTGCTGCTCAATGTTGGCAAGATCAGGGGAAGAAATTTCATTCTAGATTTGTTAATTTCCCTGTTAACAAAAATGTTTTTGATAGAAATGATTTTGGTTCTAGAAGTAAGCACATCGTGTGCTTCGAATGTGGAAAGCATGGCCACACAGCCAAGAATTTTTGGCATGCTCAGAGAAAGGAAGTTAAATCTAAACATGTTAATTCTCCTGAAAATCAAAGTTTTTTGCAGGCTGTGGGGGAGCCGCCCTCTTGCCTTTCTCCTTCTGCTGTTCGAACGCCTTGATATCAAACACATTCGCTTCTTTAGGTGTGGGGCGCCGTTCCTCAGCCTTACCTTTCTGGGCTGTGCTGGCAGCTGACGCCGAGACAGGCTTGGCTAGGAAAGCCTCCACTTCGGCCACCACGTTATTCAGCCGGTCGAACGACCGTATTTCCATTCCAATCATCTTCTCCAGGACCTCCCTCCTGAGGTTTTGTTTGCATATTTGTACCGCGTTGATGGGGACATCCCTTGCCCCTCCACATTTTCTGAAGCTCGGATTGATCGTCGGTGTACGCCATTATGTTCCTCATGTGTTTGTGAGTCGAGTCATGTAATTTTCTTATTTTTATTTGAGTCTTAAACATGTAATTTTCCCTTTATTGAGTCATGTACCTAGGTTAGAAAGTCATTTTCCTAAGTCTTGAAGTCATTATGTTGGTTTGATAGGTTAATGGGCCCAATTCATTGGGTTAGGCCCAGGGGCGCCCCTCCCTTGGACTGTTTGGTCATTACTTAGTTTCTCAGGGTCAGTTTGGTCTTAAGAAAAGTGTGGGGTCTATAAATAGCCCCACCCCTCTCTCATTTGTAAAAATTATGCTTGAATATTGAATCCAGAAAATTTCCACACCTTCTAGTTCCCTCTCAATATCTCCCTCCCTCTCTCTCTCTTACTATCACTCTCTCTAAGTGGGTTGTGCCCCCTCTCTCTCCTCCCCACCCCAATTTTGAAATTCATTCTCTCTCCTCCCCATTCACCCCTCATTAAGGCCCCTTCCCCTTCCCCATGCACTCATTCAATTCCCCCTCCAACCCCTAGGTGGAAACCCCTTCTCCTAGGCACCTTTCCACTCTCCCAAGCAACCCTCCCTCTCCCCAAGACTGAAAGAGCCCTTCCCTAGGCCAAATTTCTAATTTCCCTCTCCCTTGGGCTGTGCCCTTTCATCTCCCCACCTCCCTAACCACCCAAGGTCGCACCCCCCCTTCCCCATCCACCAAATAACCCCTTGTTCATGCCCTTCCCCACACCCTCTCCTCCACCTATTCTGTCCCTGTTGCAGGTTTCAGAAAAGCAGTGATTTGCAGTAGCAGCCACGACTTCCCCTGAAGGCTCCCGGTGGCATATCTTATATTTCTGGAATCGTCTCCAAGTCTTCTTTCCAACGGTGGTACTCTGCCTGCATCCGAGTTCGGAGCTGTCCGGAGGAACGTCATCTTCAACGACTGCGCAATCTGTCCCAGACTGAAGGCCAGAGCGATCTTGGAAGCCGTTCAGCGGCCAACCTTGGAGGAATTCGATCACGCTTCCTTCTACAAAATTCTTCTTCGTCTAGTCCTCCATCAGTAGCAGAAGGAACGACGCCAATCGCCCGCCCGAGCTATTTGTTCTGAATTTCTTCGCCGGAGTGTGCAGTCTGCCCCCTGCAGGTCCAGGTTCGACCTGTCTTCACTTCTCCGGCCACCATTCTCCTCTCCGACCTCGGATTGTGGCCCGTCAATTTCTGCTCGAAGCTACTCCGACCACGATCGCGTCACCGCCAGTTTCGTTCGATTTGGAGTTCGGAGAGACCGCAGTGCCTTCTGCAATCCACTGTATCAGTTCTGCATCAGTCAGAGGCAGAGTGTTGCTGTCCTGCTCCAGTCGCCAGTCCGATCAGCCCCGAGTTCCAGAGCTTCCCAAAAAATTCAAGCATCATCCTCGGCCAGCTGGGGAACTTTTGGCACCAGTTTCATCAAATTTGGAGCTCGGTTGAGTCGTGGCAGCATCTTCATCGACAACCTGTTCAGCAAAACTGAAGAGTGGCAGAACCGGCGAAGCTTGGAGAGTCGGCGTTCTCTTCATAATTTCCCCACCCCGCTTGGCCGGCTGAAGGCCCCTCCCTGCGTGGAGGTAATCTTGGTTGTAATAAGTCTAACCCCCACCCCAAGAGCCCCCCTCCTGCGAGAGGTGTAGTTCATGTAATAATATTTTGCAGATTTGAAGCGACACCGACGCGGCTTGCGGGCGCAAACCCTTGCCTCCCCGCTCGCCCCCGTCTTCGGCCGGAGTTGGCGTCTTCACGCCGGCTAGGTGAGCCTCGGTCCCCCTTTCCTTGCTGGTCAATATCACTTGCTTAGCTTAGTATTCTTGCTTTGCTGCGTCGGACGGAGAGCGAGGGCCCGGCCCAAATTGCCGAACACGTGAGTGTCCATCGCGGGCGAGTTGTGAGCGAGCCATTTCAACCCACACCCATGGTGTGACGGCCGCCCGTGAGTGGGCATCCCTGGCCCAATTGGGGTTCTCCCCAAGCTTGCCAAGCACCGGAGCATCATTGTCCCACCCCGGACCCTCTCCATTATCGTTTAGTTGCCCACGGGCACAAGTGTGCACCAAGCGAGTGAGCCGCTCGAGTGGTATCATCGCCAATTTGCTTGCTTGCAACCTTAGGTCCAAGGGTCATATTGTCTTGTGGTCATCACCCCAAGGTGGTGTCACATCAAGTGGTATCAGAGCAAGTTCACAACTTGTCTCTATCAAGTTGGTCCTAGGACGCTCATATGCATTTAGAGTCTTCGGTTGCATCTCTTTTGTCCACTAGCATGGCTACTTCATGTAAGTCACATCTATCTCACTCGGCCCTCCGCAAAGGTCCGATTGACACCCCTTTGGACAAAGTCCTATTTGAGGACCTTATCTTTAACGGATACCACCCTAGTGCATATTTAGAGTGGGAGGAAAACATGGACAAATACTTTAAAAGGAATCCAATGACTGAACCCATGAAAATCTACCTTGCCAAGAGTCGACTTGTGTACCATGCCGAGGATAGGTGGAAGTTCATTGAACAATTTAGGAGGGTTATGAGGCTAGAGCCTATTAACACATGGGAGAACATGAGAGCCGAACTTAGGAAAGTCTACACTCCCCGACCTCCTCCCTCCTACCCGGGTTACCAAAACTCGAGGAGCACTCCCACTCCTCCAACCCCACCCGTCCAAACCCTTACCACTAGAACCCAAGTGTCCAAGGCCTCCACCTCCCCACCTAACCCCATGAGGGCCCCCACACCCCAACCAAACCCCCCTTCCCTAACCTACACTAGTCAAGCCCCTTTAGCCCCCACTTCCACCCCAAACGATCCCAAGGACAAGAGACCCCTAACCGACCCAATTCCCTCCATGGTGACCACCACTTATCCAACCCTCACCATTAAAAACCAAGTGGACACCGCGTCCACCCCTCCACCTAGGCCCATAATGGCCACCACCCCCAAACCCAAAACCCTCACCAAACCCGTACCCCACAAGCCCCCTTGACCACCACCACAAACCCACCATCGTCCCCAAAAAGGGACACATCTCCCAAAACAAATCAACCCAAAACCCCTCACCCAACCCACCTCCCACTTCCTACACCAATCTTTCCCCAACCTAGGCCTCCTCTACTTCCCCTTCCTATCCCAACCCAAGCCCATGCTTGTTCACCACCCCGGGTGTGTCATACGCTAGCTATCACCAAACCACCCACCATAGATCCCCCTACTCCATTAGCAATAGAAGTTGCTACCCACACACCTACCCAAGTGGAGAAGGATGTCCATCCGAATCCACCTCCCAACATAGAGGAAATCCAAAGGCCAAACAACTCACACACCTCTAGCCTAGCTCCTCTAGAGACACCCAACCTCACCATAGATAAGTCCATACTCCAATGGCTCAAGAAAGGTCTCACCATTCCTAGTTCACAACCATGCCACCTACCCATGGGATATCAATCCCAAATCATTCCCATTCAGCCACATGTCACTTATCAAACTTCCTATTGTGTGGAAGATTTGGGAGACTTAGTGAACTACCTACATTGGCAAATTCACTTGACCAATATGCTAGCCTTGAGGCCGTCCGAAACTAACACCATTAGCCTAGCATATCCCTCCATTGGCTCCATCACTTCCATCTACACTAATGGCCAAGTTACTAGTGAGATCATCCTCCTTCTTCCCATGGAGGAAGAACCTATCCTAGTCCACTCCCCAACCATTAAGATCCCAAGTGCTTTGATCGGTCAACCCATTAGCAACCTTGGCCCAATTATTGAGGAGGATGACTCACCATTCGAGGACCTTGAGAGCATAGAGTACCCCTACCAAGGTGACCCTTACCATGATCCCTTTGACCCTTTTCTATGGGAGCCTAGATCTCAATGTAACCCACTCACCTTATTCACCACCCACCTTACCCTACCCTTACCACCCATGATAACCCAAAACCTTCCCTTCCTAGAATTGGGTTACACCAAAGAAGCCTTAACCATAGGCAACATACACAATGGGATTGATAGATGGCCCCACTCCATGATGTCTCCCTTCTTAGATCCCTTTGACTCATACGAATGGAAGCTCAAGGGCCACCCCACACCTATGCACATAGAAGTCATCACTAGGATTGAAATGCATGTGCTTAGGCATACCACCCCACTTGACATGATTAGAAAGTCGGGTCCATTCATTCATATCACCCACATGTCAAGAAGAAAACATGAGTGGTCAATATTTGGTTGTAATGGTCCACCATCATTCATCATAAATCTCAAGCATGTTAGGAGCATTCATGGATGTCGGGTCCCCCGGCACTCATCACACTCACACATGAAAGGGACACCTATGGATGCCCCGGTCCTCCCAAGACATTCAAAGTCTTCATAACATCAATGCATGATAGGTCTACATGTGGTTGCCCTGGACCACCTTTGCATACCACGCACTACTCACTCACACCGCATCTTAGTACATGGCATATGCATCAAAACATGCATCAAGCAAAAAGCGGTGAGAATTACAAAAAGCGGGCAAAAACTCGTGAGCGCCACTTGAAATTCCACGTTGGCGACTTGATGATGATGATGATTTTGGAGTGGCTCTACTCTAGGGTCACCTCCAATTTGAGGGCACGAGGACTTGGACCTTGCCAAGTTCCGAGTGGCCTTGGCACCCGGCTTGCGGGTTGAACTTACCAATGGGTTTTGGGATTCATCCCACTTCCCACGTGGCGGATCCGGCACCCTCTAAGGGTACCGCGGTGGATCCTAGTGAGTGTCTTGAGCCTACACCTATCCTTGTGAGAGACACCCTCGGAGTGCCACCACAAACTAGCCCGAGAGCCCGACGTCAACACATGGCGGCAATACTAAGCAAAGCAAGATCTCTTCGCCAGCCTAAGGGTGTGTCGAGCCACTTTGTCGAGTGGAAGCACAGTTCCTCGGCTATGGACATGGGTCGAGTTTGGAGAATAAGGTTCGCCCGGAACTGCGTTGGGATGCTACTTCCCCGGTGGACCCATACTCGACAGGGTCGAGTTTTCCCCACCCCGGGGGTATGATGGGGACATCCCTTGCCCCTCCACATTTTCTGAAGCTCGGATTGATCGTCGGTGTACGCCATTATGTTCCTCATGTGTTTGTGAGTCGAGTCATGTAATTTTCTTATTTTTATTTGAGTCTTAAACATGTAATTTTCCTTTATTGAGTCATGTACCTAGGTTAGAAAGTCATTTTCCTAAGTCTTGAAGTCATTATGTTGGTTTGATAGGTTAATGGGCCCAATTCATTGGGCTAGGCCCAGGGGCGCCCCTCCCTTGGACTGTTTGGTCATTAGTTAGTTTGTCAGGGTCAGTTTGGTCTTAGGAAAAGTGTGGGGTCTATAAATAGCCCCACCCCTCTCTCATTTGTAACAATTATGCTTGAATATTGAATCCAGAAAATTTCCACACCTTCTAGTTCCCTCTCAATATCTCCCTCTCTCTCTCTCTTACTATCACTCTCTCTAAGTGGGTTGTGCCCCCTCTCTCTCTCCTCCCCACCCCAATTTCAAAATTCATTCTCTCTCCTCCCCATTCACCCCTCATTAAGGCCCCTTCCCCTTCCCCATGCACTCATTCAATTCCCCCTCCAACCCCTAGGTGGAAACCCCTTCTCCTAGGCACCTTTCCACTCTCCCAAGCAACCCTCCCTCTCCCCAAGACTGAAAGAGCCCTTCCCTAGGCCAAATTTCGAATTTCCCTCTCCCTTGGGCTGTGCCCTTTCATCTCCCCACCTCCCTAACCACCCAAGGTCGCACCCCCCCTTCCCCATCCACCAAATAACCCCTTGTTCATGCCCTTCCCCACACCCTCTCCTCCACCTATTCTGTCCCTGTTGCAGGTTTCAGAAAAGTAGTGATTTGCAGTAGCAGCCACGACTTCCCCTGAAGGCTCCGGTGGCATATCTTATATTGCTGGAATCGTCTCCAAGTCTTCTTTCCAACGGTGGTACTCCTGCCTGCATCCGAGTTCGGAGCTGTCCGGAGGAACGTCATCTTCAACGACTGCGCAATCTGTCCCAGACTGAAGGCCAGAGCGATCTTGGAAGCCGTTCAGCGGCCAACCTTGGAGGAATTCGATCACTGCTTCCTTCTACAAAATTCTTCTTCGTCTAGTCCTCCATCAGTAGCAGAAGGAACGACGCCAATCGCCCTCCCGAGCTATTTGTTCTGAATTTCTTCGCCGGAGTGTGCAGTCTGCCCCCTGCAGGTCCAGGTTCGACCTGTCTTCACTTCTCCGGCCACCATTCTCCTCTCCGACCTCGATTGTGGCCCCGTCAATTTTTGCTCGAAGCTACTCCGACCACGATCGCGTCACCGCCAGTTTCGTTCGATTTGGAGTTCGGGAGCGACTGCAGTGCCTTCTGCTATCCACTGTATCAGTTCTGCATCAGTCAGAGATAGAGTGTTGCTGTCCTGCTCCAGTAGCCGGTCCGATCAGCCCCGAGTTCCAGAGCTTCCCAAAAAATTCAAGCATCATCCTCGGCCAGCTGGGGAACTTTTGGCACTGGTTTCATCAAATTTGAAGCTCGGTTGAGTCCGTGGCAGCATCTTCATCGACAACATATTCAGCAAAACTAAAGAGTGGCAGAACCGGCGAAGCTTGGAGAGTCGGCGTTCTCTTCATAATTTCCCCACCCCGCTTGGCCGGCTGAAGGCCCCTCCCTGCGTGGAGGTAATCTTGGTTGTAATAAGTCTAACCCCCACCCCAAGAGCCCCCCTCCTGCGAGAGGTGTAGTTCATGTAATAATATTTTCACAGATTTGAAGCGACACCGACGCGGCTTGCGGGCGCAAACCCTTGCCTCCCCGCTCGCCCCCGTCTTCGGCCGGAGTTGGCATCTTCACGCCGGCTAGGTGAGCCTCGGTCCCCCTTTCCTTGCTGGTCAATATCACTTGCTTAGCTTAGTATTCTTGCTTTGCTGCGTCGGACGGAGAGCGAGGGCCCGGCCCAAATTGCCGAACACGTGAGTGTCCATCGCGGGCGAGTTGTGAGCGAGCCATTTCAACCCACACCCATGGTGTGACGGCCGCCCGTGAGTGGGCATCCCTGGCCCAATTGGGGTTCTCCCCAAGCTTGCCAAGCACCGGAGCATCATTGTCCCACCCCGGACCCTCTCCATTATCGTTTAGTTGCCCACGGGCACAAGTGTGCACCAAGCGAGTGAGCCGCTCGAGTGGTATCATCGCCAATTTGCTTGCTTGCAACCTTAGGTCCAAGGGTCATATTGTCTTGTGGTCATCACCCCAAGGTGGTGTCACATCAAGTGGTATCAGAGCAAGTTCACAACTTGTCTCTATCAAGTTGGTCCTAGGACGCTCATATGCATTTAGAGTCTTCGGTTGCATCTCTTTTGTCCACTAGCATGGCTACTTCATGTAAGTCACATCTATCTCACTCGGCCCTCCGCAAAGGTCCGATTGACACCCCTTTGGACAAAGTCCTATTTGAGGACCTTATCTTTAACGGATACCACCCTAGTGCATATTTAGAGTGGGAGGAAAACATGGACAAATACTTTAAAGGAATCCAATGACTGAACCCATGAAAATCTACCTTGCCAAGAGTCGACTTGTGTACCATGCCGAGGATAGGTGGAAGTTCATTGAACAATTTAGGAGGGTTATGAGGCTAGAGCCTATTAACACATGGAGAACATGAGAGCCGAACTTAGGAAAGTCTACACTCCCCGACCTCCTCCCTCCTACCCGGGTTACCAAAACTCGAGGAGCACTCCCACTCCTCCAACCCCACCCGTCCAAACCCTTACCACTAGAACCCAAGTGTCCAAGGCCTCCACCTCCCCACCTAACCCCATGAGGGCCCCCACACCCCAACCAAACCCCCCTTCCCTAACCTACACTAGTCAAGCCCCTTTAGCCCCCACTTCCACCCCAAACGATCCCAAGGACAAGAGACCCCTAACCGACCCAAT
Source organism: Amorphophallus konjac (assembly GCA_022559845.1). Lineage (NCBI taxonomy): Eukaryota > Viridiplantae > Streptophyta > Magnoliopsida > Alismatales > Araceae > Amorphophallus > Amorphophallus konjac. The sequence continues at coordinate 134,603,061 of CM040117.1, read as the reverse complement.
TCCCTCCATGGTGACCACCACTTATCCAACCCTCACCATTAAAAACCAAGTGGACACCGCGTCCACCCCTCCACCTAGGCCCATAATGGCCACCACCCCCAAACCCAAAACCCTCACCAAACCCGTACCCCACAAGCCCCCTTGACCACCACCACAAACCCACCATCGTCCCCAAAAAGGGACACATCTCCCAAAACAAATCAACCCAAAACCCCTCACCCAACCCACCTCCCACTTCCTACACCAATCTTTCCCCAACCTAGGCCTCCTCTACTTCCCCTTCCTATCCCAACCCAAGCCCATGCTTGTTCACCACCCCGGGTGTGTCATACGCTAGCTATCACCAAACCACCCACCATAGATCCCCCTACTCCATTAGCAATAGAAGTTGCTACCCACACACCTACCCAAGTGGAGAAGGATGCCCATCCGAATCCACCTCCCAACATAGAGGAAATCCAAAGGCCAAACAACTCACACACCTCTAGCCTAGCTCCTCTAGAGACACCCAACCTCACCATAGATAAGTCCATACTCCAATGGCTCAAGAAAGGTCTCACCATTCCTAGTTCACAACCATGCCACCTACCCATGGGATATCAATCCCAAATCATTCCCATTCAGCCACATGTCACTTATCAAACTTCCTATTGTGTGGAAGATTTGGGAGACTTAGTGAACTACCTACATTGGCAAATTCACTTGACCAATATGCTAGCCTTGAGGCCGTCCGAAACTAACACCATTAGCCTAGCATATCCCTCCATTGGCTCCATCACTTCCATCTACACTAATGGCCAAGTTACTAGTGAGATCATCCTCCTTCTTCCTATGGAGGAAGAACCTATCCTAGTCCACTCCCCAACCATTAAGATCCCAAGTGCTTTGATCGGTCAACCCATTAGCAACCTTGGCCCAATTATTGAGGAGGATGACTCACCATTCGAGGACCTTGAGAGCATAGAGTACCCCTACCAAGGTGACCCTTACCATGATCCCTTTGACCCTTTTCTATGGGAGCCTAGATCTCAATGTAACCCACTCACCTTATTCACCACCCACCTTACCCTACCCTTACCACCCATGATAACCCAAAACCTTCCCTTCCTAGAATTGGGTTACACCAAAGAAGCCTTAACCATAGGCAACATACACAATGGGATTGATAGATGGCCCCACTCCATGATGTCTCCCTTCTTAGATCCCTTTGACTCATACGAATGGAAGCTCAAGGGCCACCCCACACCTATGCACATAGAAGTCATCACTAGGATTGAAATGCATGTGCTTAGGCATACCACCCCACTTGACATGATTAGAAAGTCGGGTCCATTCATTCATATCACCCACATGTCAAGAAGAAAACATGAGTGGTCAATATTTGGTTGTAATGGTCCACCATCATTCATCATAAATCTCAAGCATGTTAGGAGCATTCATGGATGTCCGGGTCCCCCGGCACTCATCACACTCACACATGAAAGGGACACCTATGGATGCCCCGGTCCTCCCAAGACATTCAAAGTCTTCATAACATCAATGCATGATAGGTCTACATGTGGTTGCCCTGGACCACCTTTGCATACCACGCACTACTCACTCACACCGCATCTTAGTACATGGCATATGCATCAAAACATGCATCAAGCAAAAAGCGGTGAGAATTACAAAAAGCGGGCAAAAACTCGTGAGCGCCACTTGAAATTCCACGTTGGCGACTTGATGATGATGATGATTTTGGAGTGGCTCTACTCTAGGGTCACCTCCAATTTGAGGGCACGAGGACTTGGACCTTGCCAAGTTCCGAGTGGCCTTGGCACCCGGCTTGCGGGTTGAACTTACCAATGGGTTTTGGGATTCATCCCACTTCCCACGTGGCGGATCCGGCACCCTCTAAGGGTACCGCGGTGGATCCTAGTGAGTGTCTTGAGCCTACACCTATCCTTGTGAGAGACACCCTCGGAGTGCCACCACAAACTAGCCCGAGAGCCCGACGTCAGCACATGGCGGCAATACTAAGCAAAGCAAGATCTCTTCGCCAGCCTAAGGGTGTGTCCGAGCCACTTTGTCGAGTGGAAGCACCGTTCCTCGGCTATGGACATGGGTCGAGTTTGGAGAACAAGGTTCGCCCGGAACTGCGTTTGGGATGCTACTTCCCCGGTGGACCCATACTCGACAGGGTCGAGTTTTCCCCACCCCGGGGGTATGATGGGGACATCCCTTGCCCCTCCACATTTTCTGAAGCTCGGATTGATCGTCGGTGTACGCCATTATGTTCCTCATGTGTTTGTGAGTCGAGTCATGTAATTTTCTTATTTTTATTTGAGTCTTAAACATGTAATTTTCCCTTTATTGAGTCATGTACCTAGGTTAGAAAGTCATTTTCCTAAGTCTTGAAGTCATTATGTTGGTTTGATAGGTTAATGGGCCCAATTCATTGGGCTAGGCCCAGGGGCGCCCCTCCCTTGGACTGTTTGGTCATTAGTTAGTTTGTCAGGGTCAGTTTGGTCTTAGGAAAAGTGTGGGGTCTATAAATAGCCCCACCCCTCTCTCATTTGTAACAATTATGCTTGAATATTGAATCCAGAAAATTTCCACACCTTCTAGTTCCCTCTCAATATCTCCCTCTCTCTCTCTCTTACTATCACTCTCTCTAAGTGGGTTGTGCCCCCTCTCTCTCTCCTCCCCACCCCAATTTCAAAATTCATTCTCTCTCCTCCCCATTCACCCCTCATTAAGGCCCCTTCCCCTTCCCCATGCACTCATTCAATTCCCCCTCCAACCCCTAGGTGGAAACCCCTTCTCCTAGGCACCTTTCCACTCTCCCAAGCAACCCTCCCTCTCCCCAAGACTGAAAGAGCCCTTCCCTAGGCCAAATTTCGAATTTCCCTCTCCCTTGGGCTGTGCCCTTTCATCTCCCCACCTCCCTAACCACCCAAGGTCGCACCCCCCCTTCCCCATCCACCAAATAACCCCTTGTTCATGCCCTTCCCCACACCCTCTCCTCCACCTATTCTGTCCCTGTTGCAGGTTTCAGAAAAGCAGTGATTTGCAGTAGCAGCCACGACTTCCCCTGAAGGCTCTCGGTGGCATATCTTATATTGCTGGAATCGTCTCCAAGTCTTCTTTCCAACGGTGGTACTCCTGCCTGCATCCGAGTTCGGAGCTGTCCGGAGGAACGTCATCTTCAACGACTGCGCAATCTGTCCCAGACTGAAGGCCAGAGCGATCTTGGAAGCCGTTCAGCGGCCAACCTTGGAGGAATTCGATCATGCTTCCTTCTACAAAATTCTTCTTCGTCTAGTCCTCCATCAGTAGCAGAAGGAACGACGCCAATCGCCCTCCCGAGCTATTTGTTCTGAATTTCTTCGCCGGAGTGTGCAGTCTGCCCCCTGCAGGTCCAGGTTCGACCTGTCTTCACTTCTCCGGCCACCATTCTCCTCTCCGACCTCGGATTGTGGCCCCGTCAATTTCTGCTCGAAGCTACTCCGACCACGATCGCGTCACCACCAGTTTCGTTCGATTTGGAGTTCGGGAGCGACTGCAGTGCCTTCTGCAATCCACTGTATCAGTTCTGCATCAGTCAGAGGCAGAGTGTTGCTGTCCTGCTCCAGTCGCCGGTCCGATCAGCCCCGAGTTCCAGAGCTTCCCAAAAAATTCAAGCATCATCCTCGGCCAGCTGGGGAACTTTTGGCACAGGTTTCATCAAATTTGGAGCTCGGTTGAGTCCGTGGCAGCATCTTCATCGACAACCTGTTCAGCAAAACTGAAGAGTGGCAGAACCGGCGAAGCTTGGAGAGTCGGCGTTCTCTTCATAATTTCCCCACCCCGCTTGGCCGGCTGAAGGCCCCTCCCTGCGTGGAGGTAATCTTGGTTGTAATAAGTCTAACCCCCACCCCAAGAGCCCCCCTCCTGCGAGAGGTGTAGTTCATGTAATAATATTTTCGCAGATTTGAAGCGACACCGACGCGGCTTGCGGGCGCAAACCCTTGCCTCCCCGCTCGCCCCCGTCTTCGGCCGGAGTTGGCGTCTTCACGCCGGCTAGGTGAGCCTCGGTCCCCCTTTCCTTGCTGGTCAATATCACTTGCTTAGCTTAGTATTCTTGCTTTGCTGCGTCGGACGGAGAGCGAGGGCCCGGCCCAAATTGCCGAACACGTGAGTGTCCATCGCGGGCGAGTTGTGAGCGAGCCATTTCAACCCACACCCATGGTGTGACGGCCGCCCGTGAGTGGGCATCCCTGGCCCAATTGGGGTTCTCCCCAAGCTTGCCAAGCACCGGAGCATCATTGTCCCACCCCGGACCCTCTCCATTATTGTTTAGTTGCCCACGGGCACAAGTGTGCACCAAGCGAGTGAGCCGCTCGAGTGGTATCATCGCCAATTTACTTGCTTGCAACCTTAGGTCCAAGGGTCATATTGTCTTGTGGTCATCACCCCAAGGTGGTGTCACATCACGCGTCCTCCTGATGCGGGGGCCGCTTGCATCTCATTCCGGGGTTCCTCCACCTTTTGATGGAATCAAGGGCTGTCTCATCTGCCCTTTGTTTTGTTGAGTAGAGTTCGGCCACTGTGACCTCCCTCTCTGTCACATGGAATCTTTCTCTGAACTTTGTCTGCATATCTGACCAATCACTGATTGACCCGACCGAGAGGCTAGAGTACCATTCAAATGCGAGCCCTGTCAGCGAGGACCCGAAGAACTTCAGCAAATATGACTCGTCGGTGGCCAGATCACCCATAACGGTCATGTAATATGCAATATGCTCTTTGGGGGATGCTTTCCCGTTGAATTTGTCAAACTTAGGCGGCTTGTTGACCCCCGGGGGAAGTCGTTTAGCCGCATGGTGTTGCGGGTAGGGCACCCGATAGGCATCAAATGCTACATAGTCACCTTCACTTTTCTCTGCGAGCTTCAGCTCGATCATCCTCTCCACCATCATCCGGTTCACGACCGTGGGGTCAACCGGTTCTGGATAGAAGTGTGCCGGCTGCAAGTATGGGGTGACCAGGGTGGTCTCCTGTGGAGGACGCAGCAGCGGGGGTGTCGGGTGCACCTGAGGGAGCACCGGAGGTAGCAACGGCTGAGGCTGTGGTGGCCGCTGTTGTGCCGTCGCCATGCTTGGCTCTGACGGCTGGGACAGTGTATAGAGTGGTGGAGGGTCGTCACGACGAGCCGCTCCCCGAGATGACTCACCCTGGACTTCGGGTGGTTTAGAAGCCGATGAATGTTCAGTCTTTTCCATCAGCTGCTTCTTCAGAGAGTCTATCTCCCGTTGATATTTTTGTAGTAGCATCAGAACTAATGGGTCTATGGTGGTGGGGATACCCTCTATTATCTCTCCGGACGTACCCTCAGGCAGGATGTCGAGGAGGACGTCATCTTCTTCTTCCGCCGTCACCACATTAGCGGTCAAGACGGGGGCCTTGTCATCCCAGTGGGGATAGACCTGGGACTGTTTCCCTTTAACCATCATCAGAAGCTCTCTTGTTGCTTCTGTTCTGCGGGTAGTCGGCCCCGGCCGTGCGGCCAATTGAGCCAATTCTTGGGGGTCTTCAGGAAGCTCCCCATATTGGTTAGATATACAAGCCATGTTGCAGGTGAAAACCTGCATCCTTCTCTTTTGTTGATAGACCCTCCTACTAGCATGCTGCGAGAAGGTCACTCTTTCAAACACAGAGATCCTTCTCCTTTCTTCCCGCTCGGGGAAAACTTCATCGGCTTCGATCTCGAAGCTGTCATTATATCCGTTGTCGTCGACTGACGACACCATCATTCTATCTCCCATATTTCCTTCATCTGCCATTGATGGGCAGTAGTCTTCCTCAGTGGCGACTGTCTGCATCAGTCGCTGCTGTCCGAGTGAGGGGTTGACTAAGCCTCGAAAATAATTTCTGACCAAGCATGTCATCTCTTCTCGACCCCGTTCTTGATGTAGGACGGGGGGTGATTGTCGACCTCCAGCGGGAGGGATATAGGCCAGCCGAGCTCTGTCAGCAGGCTGTTGGAATCTTCATCCCGCAGTAGGGACGTTGGCTTGACGGGCCGCAACCAGGAAACTTCTGTGGCGCGGAGGATCCGCAACCACCTCTTCTTCCTTCTTCGGGGGCAAGCCCCTTTCTCTTCTCACTTCCACCTCAATGTTCACAAGACGACGGCAGATGGGTGTTAGCTGGTGGGCAGGTCGGGTTTGCTTGCGAACCCACACCTGTTTAAACTTCCTCGGCCTGGGTGCCGGGCTTTCCTGGCCATAGTGGCCGGCTTCTTCTATTTCTGCCCTCCTTCCGGCGAGGGCCTAATAGGCATTGTGGACAGGAATGTTGGGGATGACTCGGTCCGGGGTCACCCGTGCAGTGCGTCCGTTGAGGAAGACGCGCATACCTCCAACTAGCATAGATTTCCCGGACTGAGACAGAGTTCCGGTGATTACAACAGCATTCTTGCGAGCCTGGCGACGCTGGCGTCCTCCAGGGTGTTTGTTGATGACATTGGGGTGGGTCCCACGTATGACGTGGTGCACCAGACAGTTAGCGGCCGGGGCCGGACTTTCGGACAAGTCTTTGCAGCAGGGAACCTTCAGAGGCTCCATTTTCTCTACAGCTTCCTTGATAGGTTCTGGGGCTTCGACCTCCAGCATATCTACAAAGGCTAACCCCAAAAAGTTGGGGAAGCCCACAGCGGCAGGGAAGCTGCCGAATTCCATGGGTACCGCCAGGTACCCTTGCGCGTGTCCAGCGACAATCGAAAGATCGAAGTCAACGCCAGCTATCCCGTTGATCGTCATTGATCTGCCTGCAAAGACAAACGAAGCAATAATCAGTAGCCTTTGAGAGGGCTTCGAAGCCCGAATATCCCGGCAAAGAGATGAAAGGTGACACTGGTCCCACCGGGCATGCCAGACTTGTTCGTGACCTTTTCTTTCTTTCGCGGGTCGATCGACCAACTAACTAACTGGTAGTCAAATGATCGATTGACGACGCAGGTGTGCCAGTCACATGAGTGACGAATTTGTGATGCGCTCATTCTGACCCATATCGGGCGAATGTGAGGTTTGGTCGGGACCAACAGTTCGCCATACCATAAAGGCTGTGGCGTTAATTACATCCCCCACGAGGAGGGAACACCTTTGATTAATTGCCGAGATAGCAGGTTGTCGAAGCCGAATTAAAAAGAGCTACATGATGATCATGACGAAAGCATGCAGGATGCATACATTTATCGTGCAGAAGATGCATAATTCATGGGATTATGGATCCTCGGTATGTGGCGGAGGACATAGGTCCGAAGACCACCGTCGCGCATAGCGAAGACTTCCGACCAGACGTAATCTGGTTTTCTGTCGATGCCATTTAATATACCCGAGGATCTATGCATGCATGCGCACATGGCATTCGTGACTATATTAAGCATGATAATGGAATTCATGGAAGCAAATGGTAATCGACCACATTTATTACTCCGCATCGAGAAGAGGGAAGGCAACACAAGTGTGATAGCGAAAGCACAATGCTAATGGACATGGTGATGAAGATATAATAAAAGTATAATTTAGGCCCGTTCGGCCCTTCCTTCATTCAATTTATTACCCATTGTGATTTGTTGACGCCAACCCCGAGGGACGAGAATTGCCCGGGGGTAGATGAGCGATTAAAGCAACAAGAGGTTTCAAAACCGACGCGACCATGTAAGGAAGGTTTATACGGCGTGATAAAGCGTAGGCATAGCATCTTAATCTGGCGCGGCCATCATGAATGTTAATACGGCGCAAAGGCCCTGGGGCGCGCCGGTTTAGGGCGCGCCGGAAAGGTGCAAGCAAAAAGTTTTGAAATATGAGTCTAAGGCTAATCCGGCGCGGGGGGGTACCGCACCGGATTAGGGCGCGCCGGCTAAGGCCGCACCGTTCTAGCCTTATTTTTTATGAATTCTGAATCATTTGAGTTTGTTAAGTTTATGTTGAGGGTTTTGAAGTTATTTGGGGCCAATTGTTTATTAGATTGAAGTCCAGAACCCTCCAAGAATGACGTGATAAGCCAGTGCGAGGTTCCTACTCGAGCACCGGGATAATTGGGTCCAGAATGAGTATTTCGTTATGGTTTATTCATTATTAATCTGTCCAAAATTGGACAGCATCTCCCTTGAACCTGAAGAGTTGCAGGGGAGAAGCGGGGTCATGCTCACCTATGGAACAAGCCCCTAAACTGTCGGTCTACACGAAGGCAGCCAGCAAACCCCATTGGATAGGATACCCCGAGGACTAGCCTGCTAGGGGCACCAAGGTTCCATAAGGGAAAGGACAGAGAGATGAAGCCATTGACGATGGGAACAGCACCCCGAGGGCTAGCCTGCGAAGGGTGGATGACCCACAGTGTATGACTTATCCCTTATAGGGACTGACCATTAGGAAGATGAAACTCCGAGGGCTAGCCTGCGAGGAGCACATATCCTCGGCCTTCATTGGGTCCTGAATTGTTAGGGGCGAGCTCGTTGAGCCAAGACCCCTCTGTTGCTATCTGCTGTGGGCACAGGGAGAAAGGCCTGCCATCGAGGGGTAGGGTTCTCAGTTGCCCAGCAGTTCCGTGAAGCCACGGGGGGAATGTTCCCCTCCCCGGGTGATCGAGACGATGAGAAAACCTCGAAACCATTCAGATGATGATGAATAGGGGTGGTAAATGCATAAGTGAGACGGGCCCGCGGCAGGGGCATATGCTCGAACGATTAGAAAGTGACGCTCAGGAGAGGGACCCTGCACATGATGGAGAGAGGCACGCGCAGAAGCACACGCCGGAGCGTGGAGCAAGGAGTAAATAAAAACACACCACAAGGGGTGGAGCAAGCAAGAAAATAAAAGAGATATGTGATGAATGAGAAAGCTGATGCCCAAGACTAAGGAAAGATGTGATCGCCACCAAAGTAGAAACAAGCAAAAGACCTGTAAATACCTTGGAAATAGGTGGATGCAGCACCCGCCCACGGGAGAGAAAACCAAAGAGAACTTGCAGGTCAGCTAGAAGTAACGGCCAGAACCCTGTGCGTCACTTGAAAGTAACGGCCACCCGATAGACCGCCAGAATAATATGACGCGCCTGCCCCCGACCGTCAGATAACCTACAGTAGCAAAGTGTAGATTCTTTTAACTCCAACTCTTCCATCCGGCTAGAAGACTTGGGCCTCGTGTTGGTGAACCTGTAAACCTGCCAAAGATGTAGAAGACAAGAACAAAACAACCCAAATTAGCCCTTTCAATAATATAGCATCAATTCTCAAAGAACTTAAGGACATCAAAAGGAAAGGGGATTACCGGGGAGTTTTTGGTTTTTTTAACCCCTCTAGGCGTGTTTAAAAGATGGGGAAGATGTTTAGATGCTTAGAGAACAGTGAAAAACGTGGAGAAAGAGGAGGGACAATGCTTTGATTGAGGAAAAACCAGGGAAGAACTTAAGCATGCAATGATGAACTTGAAAGACTAAAACCAAAGTACTCCCTTGATTATGAGATGGATGAACGTGGGAAGCAGTTCCTCTTGGATGAAGATGGCTCCTGAGTTCGACAGCACTTCGTCGTGAATTTCAAACCTCCTCCCTTGGGCCATGAAGTCAAGGGTTCTATTTATAGACCCTCAAACTCTCAGGTCGAGTAGAGGATAATCCAGCAAGATAAAGGGATAACTCTTAGCAAATCCTCGAAGATAATATCACCAAGAGTCCATAGAAACAAACAGAAGGTTCTGAGGATCAGATTTGAAAGAGATATCGTCGATCCAAACCCTTATCTCGACTACGGAGTAGCAGAGAAAAGGCCTGAACTGGCAGGACTCTCTGAAGGAAGTAACGGCTGCACGACAGACCGCCACTTGGAAATAACGCACCAAGGAACATCCGTCACTATCAACCTTATCCTAAAAGATAAGATCAACGGGAAGAAGACCCAACAAGCTGGACTCTTCAAGAAGCAACGGCCAAGGCATAGGGCGTCAGAATGAAACAACGGCTGCACGACAGACCGTTATTATCAATGTGTAATCAAAAAGGATAAGCTTTAAAACGAGGCCTTAAGCCTTAGGACTCTTCAAAGAGTAACGGTCCAGGACCCATCCGTCAGAATGAAACAACGCGCCTAGGACCGACCGTTATTATCAAAATGGAGATCAAAAAAGGAATAGAGGCATTGCTAAGATTCATCCAATGAAATAGCCACAAGGAACCATATCCGATCAAGGAGTTAAGACCCAATAAATAGGCTTCAACTAATCAAGAGACTCAATGAAGAGTGAACGACTTGGAGCATCATATAGAATGAATAAGGAGATGACCCGACTTATTGGTCATAAAACGGGTGTCAACAGATGCCCCTCCTTAACGTCCTCTTTGCAGGGGAACGAGCGGAAGTGAAGCGAAAGCGAAATGGAACATGGAGATGAAGCGGAAATGAAGCGGAGTGGATCAAAAAGAGGGTGTTAAGGTAAACGACACCCGTTCTCAACCAACAAGCGATAGTAATTTTCTGGAAAGCTTCAAAACTGATCACAAGGAAATAGCCAACCAAAGGATGCAAGTCTGGAGGAGCTAATAACTAAGGAAAGGAAACACGGCTAGCCGCCGGAGGCAACGGAAAGGAAAAGAGACTAAACTCCAGACAGGAATCTTCAGCCAACCAGATCAAGTGAACAGATCGAAGGAAAACCTTCTAATTCAGAGTGGAAAGATTCTCCTTGTTCGGGATCAAGAACACAGCTATTCACCAACACCGAGACACTTGAACAAATGAAGCTTCAAAATGCTCAAAGAATGCGTATGATGCATGCTGGGCTAAAGGAAAAGAAATCTTCAAAACAAATGCAAAGAAAAGTAAAATATCAAGATACTCGAGAATAATATTGCTAGACCAGAGAAATTAGGGTCAGGACACCATCTGCAACCACGACGTGCAAGATAGAACCATCGTCCCCAAACTTATTCCAATCTAACGGCCTATCCAACGATTAAACATGTGAACTTAGATCATCATCATTTTTGTTTAAGGGGAACATCAGATCCCAGAACACATGAATGACCAGCCGGTTCTCGAGATAATATCGTAAGTATCATATAGTAATGCATTAAGGGATAAGGGACGAGATACAAATACCTGACTTACCTTTCGGACGGATGGTAAAGCTTGATTTCGTTCATAAATTCCTTCATAAAAGATAGGTTAGCCAAAATTAAATATGATCATGAATCAAGGCATAACCATTCGTACGTGCGAGAGGCATCAACAATGAACATCTTGACAGAACATGGAACCATTTTGACATCAAATAGACCGTTTAATTCATCAAGAAACTTGCAAGTTTGTAACGGTCTGATGAAAGGGCGTCACATCAAGTAACGGACCATCCCTAGTCCGTCATAAACCAGGCGGTTCACATTCTTCAATAAAATAGTCCAATTATATGTAACGGTCACATCCAGACGCGTTAGAAGGATGTAACGGCCAGACGATAGACCGTCATATTTCCTGAGCGTTCAAAAAAATAACAACCGAACGGTCGCGGCCATCATTCCACATTCAACAACCCCCAAAACCCCAACCGAGAGAAACCACCGGCGACCACCCTCTCCACCACTGCCATGACCGGCGATGAGGCACCTCAGGCACAACCACAGAGGAGGGAACGAGGAAAGAGGAAGGCGATACGGCGGCTCCACCGTCGGATTGAACGGGAGATCATCACGCCGAACACGGAAGAAGAACAGAGGAGAAGAGAGCTAAGGGAGAAAGAGAAAGCTCCCACGACTGCAGAGGACCTAGGGGAAGCCCCCTTGGGTGAAGAGGAACCCAAGGAACCAGAGAAGAAAAGGAAGAGAGGGCAAGACCGCGAGGTAAGCCTCCGCCCTAAATTTTCAAATTTTGATATTTTTTTGCATTTTTATTATGAATGCATGTGGGATTAAAGGGCAGAAATGGGTCCATGAACCCACTAGGAATGATTGTAGGCCATTTGGCCATAGTGGGCAACCACGGGAGGGCAAAGGAAAAGAGTCCCAATAGCAGACAATGTGACGGTCCAGCCAGCGACCGTCACATGTCTGACGCGCCACCATGAGTGCGTCAGAGACAAGTAACGCCCTACCCTAGGGCCGTTACATCTGCCAGGGATTCAAAACTTATTTTTAGGTTTTCATTTTTGAATTTTTGTTTTGTTTTGATTATATGAATACTTATGCAATGATTTTTATGATGCAATGGACTGACTTGTGATCTAAATGAATACAGGGAAAGCGAAGAGCAAGGATCTCCTAGCTGCAGATCCGGGCCGTGTACCAAGCACTGTCGGACTACCAGAGGGAGCGACTGGCGGGCATGGGATTCGCCGAGGTGCTCAGTATCGAGGTGATCCGGATGGACACGCCCCTGCTGTACGCGCTGCACGAGAGGTGGGACCCGATCAGCAGGGCGTTCATCTTCCCGTGGGGCCACATGATCCCCACGCTAGAAGACATAGCGAGGATTACAGGACTGAGAGTCCATGGAGTCGCAGTGACCGGATGGACATACGGTGACTACAGGGAGATGGCGCAGCAGCTGCTCGGATTGGACTTGATTAGGCCGGGACAGTCCTCCTCCTAGCTCTCGAGATCAGTACTACAGGAGAGCCTGGGACTGAGAGGAGCAGCGATAGCCGTAGGAGAGCTACCCGAGGAGCATTTGGGCAGAGTGATAGACCAGGTGCGCCCTCGCGTGGCGGCGGAGGTAGGACCTGAGGGAGATCGAGTGCTCAGACGCTTCCTGATGTTGCTATTCGGGAAGCTCCTCTTCACGACTCGGGCAGACGTCATCAGCTGCAGATTGCTGTCGATGATAGAGAACTTGCACAGAGTTGGGAGATATGCTTGGGGAGCGGCAGTGCTAGCGTTCCTATTCGAGTCCCTCAGTACGACGGACCGACAGACGATGCTGGGCGGCTTCTCGCCTTTCCTACAGGTAAATGCAATTTAAATGCTCCTATATGCAACAAATGTTTATGCAGGAATGTTACGCCATGTGACTATGCAATTTGACTGGCTTGATTTCTAATAATGCAGATTTGGACCTATATGTACCTCCCGGGCATCGGGAGAGGCGCACTACTCCATCCTGGCCGCATACCGATCGCGAGACGATGGTCGGTTGCGAGGGACACAGGGTCGATCATCAGATTGACCCGGACGATCCAGGACGACCTGGACTCCTTCCCACACACGTCGGTAAGTCCAGAACTCAAAATGATTTCTACATGCTTTTAAATGCTTCTAAATGCTTTTTAAATGCTTTTTAAATGCTTTTTAAATGCTTCTAAATGCTTTTAGGTGAGATGGACCCCGTACCGCGGCGAGGGTTACACGGGGCAGCCGTGGGTGGAGGCGGCTCTGTCGTACCGGGGACGAGACATCTGGCTGCACTGCATCCACATCATCGAGCCTCTACACTACCGTCTGATCCTGTGGACTCGAGGACTACACCAGCCCGAGGTGACCTTTCCACGCCACAGCGATGACCACCCCGGCATGTCGGCAAGGGGTATTAGTGGCAACGTGGATTGGTGCGCCCGGAAGGCGAAGTACGTCCATGACTGGAACAGGTGGGGCCGAGCGGTGAAGGAGCGAGATGAGAGCGACGAAGCATATCTGAAGGCCTTCGCTCGACTCTACGGTGACCGGGTGTACCGAGGTACCCGACGACCGGTATGCAATTCTAAACCTTAAACCTCTTTATATGCAAAAAATGCAATGCTACATGCAAATGACTTACATGATTTCTAAATGCAGCTAGACCCTGAGGGACGGATAGTCGAGCTGGAGGGATTACTTCACTCCACCATCCAGCAGCGGGACGAGTACCGGACCGCCCTGGAGCTCCTGGTGAGACTCTAAACTTAAACTTAAATGGTTATGCTTATGAAATGCTTACTGAGATTAATCATGACAATGCAGTGGGCCGAGGGAGCCCAACGAGCTGGACCGGATGCCCCATCGTCTTCCTCTCAGCCTGCGGGAGGTAGGGCAGAGCAGGACGCCGAGTTCGCTCGGGCGGTTGCCCGGGCCGAGGAGGCGGAGGCCACCCTCGCAGAGCGGATAAGATGCTAAAAATGCTTATGCTCATGATGATGCCACTTAAATGCCTTATGATTAACTATATGAAATGCAATCTACAGGCGAGAGAGCTAGCCGCAGTGGTGGCCGAGGCTAGACAGGCTCGATTGGAGGCAGAGCGTCTCCAAGCAGAGATAGAGAGAAGCCGGGCTGAGACTGAACGGGCCCAAGCAGAGACAGAGCTAGCACGGGCAGAGACGGCCCGGCTGAGAGCGGAGACCCCGCGACGCTTGGATGACGCAGATGTGGAGCAACTTCGGACGGAGCTAGCTCGGTCACAAGCTGAGGTGGAGAGACTCCTGATCGGGACGGCGGACTTGGATCTCTACCGGGCCGAGGCACGGGACGCTCGGTGCCAGGCTTACGATATGAAGATCGCGCTGCAGACCCTCGAGAGGACTATCCGGATGATGGGCCGAGGACCTGAGCGGAGTGTTTCGCAGAGCGGAGCATAGAGGAGCGTCACCCGGAGTGGGTCGGTGGCTGATTTCCTTGTGAGTTCCTCCGGCCAGCGGAGGAATGAGAGGGTGGAGAGAGGTCAGCAGGAAGAGAGTGCCTCCATAGCACCGCCAGCAAGGAAGCCGGAGGGTGGAGATGAGGAGGGCGGCCCGGCGAACGAGCCGGCCGAATGATGCATTTCTTTTTTATTTTTGTACATGACTATATATATAGACAAATGAAATTCTTTTTTTTTGCATTTTTGTTTTGTTTCATGATTGTGAATGAATAAATATACAGGAATGAGTGAGTGAGCGAATGGTTTAGCAGGTTTGAATGTGAATGCAGAAATGAATGATCGATTCAGATGATTTGAGTGCGAGAGATGTGTGTGAATGTACGAATGCATGTATGCGGAAAAAAGGAGTGTGTATGAGAATGCGTGGATGATGAATGAGTTGTAGAACGTGTGAAAGACCGCCACGTCTAACACAAGGGCAGGAAGAAATTACCTGAATTCAGCAGTAGAGAAAGTAACGGTCTAGGGTCAGACCGTCATAATCAAATAATGCACTGGTTGAAGGGCGTTATACACAACAGAGGCCAAATTTGTAATCTGAGCTGCAGGAAAAGCGACGGTCCACCTCTGGTGCGTCAGAGGGAAATAACGGCCAATGCTAGACCGTTGATCATGGCAGAACGATGGGTTGTCAGGGCAACTAGCAGAAAATGCGACGGCCGAAGGCTGGCGCGTCGGGGTGAAATAACGGTCATAACAAAGACCGTCGGGAAAATTTGGACCCAAAAGCTAACATCTGAACGACCGAGAGTGTAACGGATCATGGTCCACGCGTTACAAGATAAAGACGGCCAAAGACTAGACCGTTAAGCTTCACAGAACAGGGTCGGGCCAAATCAAACCCACAGGAAATATGACGGCCTAAGGATGGCGCGTTAGAGACAAATAACGGCCCCACGATAGACCGTTAGAGACTGAGTTGTGTTCCGAGACGGATTGAGCCGTGAGAGCCTAAACCCGAGATTTAGCCATCTAATCCCTTACTAGAACTTATCTAGATTGAAGATAAAGCCTTCCAACTCAAGTCTTATCCTTTCAAAGCCAAAATTAAACCTTTAAAACTTGGAAACTCAACCAAAATCGTAGCTTTGCTGAAAACCTCTGCTTTAGGGTTGAAGAACCTCTCCTAAGGGCAGAAATCAAGATGAAGAGAAGCTTCGAGGTGATGGCTATGGAGGAGAAAGTCTACACCGGACCTAAAGCTGCCAGAAAAGAACATGGAGAGCTCCAACGGTTGACGTCAATTCCCAAGCACTTAAGCTCCAATGTTCAAAGGGTGGTAAGTTCCTCAACAACACATCCAAGTTCAGAAAATTCTGCACTTCAATTCTTTTTATGACTTCTTCTTCTCCTTCTTTCTTCAAGCCTCTTCCTGGTCCAAGATGCTACTCTAATCTGAAGTGGGTGGCTCCCATGGTAAAAGCACTCCCTATAGAAGTCACATCCATCCTTAAAGCTTGGCACCTTCAACCACTCTTGGTTTTAGGCAAAAATTTCTAGAAATTATCCTTAGATTGGCCAAGTATTTCAGCTCTTGTAGAACTATGGCATCCACAAACTCATACTTTCATCTTCCCTTCCTTCGAAGCAACAGTCCTATTAGAAGAGGTAGAGACCTACCTAGCCCTTCCTAAGACTAAGGCGGGGGATGAAGACCGGGTTTGCTACACAATAGAGCCTATCGACCCATCCTTGATCTTGAGTGATTTTATTCATAACCCAAAGGACGTGAGGACCATGATCAGCCCACACCACATTCATTTGATACCCTTGGCACAGTGGATAGTGTCTCATTGTAAAAACAAGTGGGAGAGACACGAGGCAATAGCCAAGGCGGTGGTGGTTTGCTTATGCGGAGTCTTCCTTTTCACTACGACCGACCACCTTCTAGACACCCAAAATCTTAGCATTATTAGCGGGCTGTGGCGGGGAATGTCCATCTCTCAAGCGATCCTTTCATACCTTTATAAAGGACTCAGCTCGGCTTGCCTAGGAGGACTTCTGTTTGGCTCCATGATACTCCTTGAGTGCTGGATGGGAGTGAGAGTCAAATTCCAACACAAGGAGGACCTAACTTCAACTAGCCGAATCTTCGGGAGCCACCCTCTCTTCTTCATTGGAGGGGCATTTGGATACTCTTCTCAGGTTGAATGCAGGATGGCGGATAAGAAAACGCGGGATGAATGGCGCCTCTTCTTCAACACTTTGCCAATAGACAAGTTCAATATGTGACCAAGAATCCTTCGGAGCACTCTTCTCAAAATACCGCGGCGTCAAGGCCTGGACCTCCAACTAGTGGGGAACACCACCATGGCGATCTACAACCCGCACCGGTGCCATCTTCAGATCGGACTTCCAAGAACCCAAGCTCCTGCACTATCACACAACCCTCCCCTTCTACCTAGGAAGATGGGGACCGAGGAAGATGAAAGAGCAGTACGGAACGCGCTGACCATGTGGGAGATCAGCAAGGTGCGCCCGTGGCAAGCAGAAGTAGAAGAGCACGACGAAGCACGCCATAATTACGTGAAAGAGCTGAGAAGAATCCACCCTCTTGCGGATAGAAAACTGAATGTACCTTGATTTTCTTTTGTTCATGAGAGATATTGTTTGTAATTAACAATCAAAGCTGGAATTTTTATGAACTCATGTTTTATTAAGTTTGCTTGAATGAGATGAGACTGGCTTAGTTGAATGAGCATAAGTTTTGTGGGTTGATTGGCTAGAATGATGTGAAGAGGCAGAGCCTCTGGAGAATGTAACGGATGGGCAGTGGACCGCCATAGAGAAACGACGGTCTAATGAGGAGCCGTCAGAATGAAAGCCTTATTAATCCTGTTCTCTGAAGCAAGTAACGGATGGGAGATGGGCCGTTATAGAAACGACGGTATGGACCAGGCCGTCAAAGGAACAATGTTTGAAAGACTAAAAAGCCCACGCCTGAAGGGAATTAACGGTTAAGGGGGGGACCGTTAAATGACTGTGACGGTCATACACTGATGCGTCACATCCTGCGTAGTTGCAATCCTACATTTGAACCTGTTGTCTACACATGCTAAGACATGAAACAAGTTAGATATGTTCTTAGACTCAACCCCTTGCCTTGAAGCAAGTTAGATAATGACCGTTTCTTGATATTTGGTCAAGGGGTGGAGCCTTATTAAATAGGCGGAATAAAAATGCAATGCATGCTATGCACATGATGGAGTTTTGGAAAAACATCTAATTTTTGTGGGATTTTCGCGGATGTTTGTTTTTTTTGGATTTTGGAAATATTTGGTGTTTTTGGATTTTAAAAATATTTGCTGTTTTTGGATTTTGAAAATATTTGATGTTTTTAGATTTTGAAAATATTTGATGTTTTTAGATTTTGAAAATATTTGATGTTTTTTTTGGATTTTGAAAATATTTGATGTTTCCCCTAGTAACGCGAACCCTTCCTTGTTCAGAATCAGGAGTCCCGAGGTTGGCGTGTAACATGGGTGACAATCCTTGGCCAAGGCCCAATTCACATGACGGTGTTTCTACCAAGGCCATACCCAGGGTACTAATCTTGGTCCTAAAAAAGAAAAAAAGGAACACGGGGGTAAGCTTAGGCCAGATATGGATGTTTTTAGGACTTGATTTCCTCACCGTACAACCCTGTTAGAGATTTGGTCTGTTGCGCCGGGGCTTTGTGTCCGTCATCGAACCTTTGTCCACTCTAGGCATGCATTCGACCGGGCTCATGACGTCCCGCGGGGAACTATACTGCCACTCTTGTCATGCTTAGCTTTTCTGTTCTTGCATTCCTGGAGCTTTGGAGTTCAGAATCGGTGGACTTTTGAGATGACGCTTCTGATTTTATCACAGAGATTGCCCCTTTTCTTTTCCTTTCTTTTCTTGTGGCGTCAGGTCATAACGGACTTGCCCCTATTTGAGACCTCCTCTCGTTAGGGTGTTTGGATTGGTTGTCGCCTCCTTATTCACTTCTTACCCCTGGATTCAGCCGAAGAATGAAGCGGACAGGGACTTCGATTTTCCCCTAAAGCATGGCCGAGGAGAAACGGTGTCTTTTAGAATCGGAAAACCTGACCAGGGATGTCGTGTAGTGTGTGATTGCCTTACTCAGGACCCTTCTTAGAACAGGAAGGAGCATCCTGCTGCCGGGGAAGCACATGGCTTAGACTCTAAGGAAAGAAACACTTAAGATACAACCCATTCCACGGGTGAGAGAGCTCCTCATCTTCCGCGTTTACTAGGCGATAAGCATTCCCTGGATAAGCTTCTTTTACGACAAACGGTCCTTCCCAGTTAGGTTGTAATTTAGACCTTGGCCCTGCAGACGGAATGAATTTGCGTTTCAAAACCATATCACCTTTTAGAAACTTACGTTCGATCACCTTCTTTTGAAAATAACGCTAAACCCTCTTTTGATAGACGGATACGTGATCGGCCGCATTCATCCTTTTTTCATCTAAGAGTTCCAACTGGACCAGCAACGCCTCTCGACGTTCATCGAGATTAAGTTCCTTATCAAGCTGCACTCTAAGTGAAGGGATCAAGATCTCATATGGGAGCACCGCCTCCATCCCGTAGGTAAGAGAATAGGGAGTTTGTCTCGTAGGAGTACGGACGGAGGTGCGGTAAGCCCACAGAGCTTCTATTAATCTTTCCGGCCAATCAGAAAACTTATGAGCTTCGCATGTTTTCTTGATGATTTTAAGAAGGGTTTTATTAGTGGCCTCGGCTTGGCCGTTGCCTTGAGGATAATATGGAGATGAATGATGCAATGCAATATTGAACTTCTTACAGAGGTCCTTAAGCTCTTGAGAGACGAACTGGGGTCCGTTGTCGGTGATGATGCTGCTTGGCACTCCGAACCGCGAGATGATATTCTTCATGATGAAGCGGCTCACCGTTGTAGCTTTGATCTCTGCGTACGCCTCGGCTTCGGCCCATTTGGTGAAGTACTCAGTGGCGGTAAGATTAAAGGATTTTCTGCTTGATCTGAGAATTAGGATCACCGAGCGGGCCGACAACGTCGAAAGCCCACATAGAGAATGGCCAAGGAGCAGTCATGGGATGAGAGATGAAGCAGGAGAATGGATTTTATCAGCATGGAGTTGGCACTTAAGACACCTCCGGACGTAGAGGGAGCAATCTTCCTCTAGAGTGGGCCAGTAGTAGCCCTGCCTAAGGATCTTCTTCGCTAGAGCCTGGCCATTGACATGACCCCCACACTCACTAGAATGGGCTGCTTCAGCCACCTTCCAAGCTTCAACATCATCTAAGCATCTCATGAGCATTCCGTTAGTAGCGCGCCTGTACAGTTCTCCTGCAACAATGGTGTACCTTGCGGCGGCTCTTCTGATTGACTTGCGTTGCTCAGCTTTTGCCCCTTCTGGGAACGACCCCTCTTTGTAAAACAACTCGATTTCATGATACCAAGGTAATTCCTCTTCGTCCAGAATCTCCTCTAGCTCTGCTAATGAAACTTCCTTGAGATCTTCCTTCTCAGCCTTCGCCTCTACGGATTTCCTAAGGTTGAGGTACCAAGGATCCTGAAGAGAGGGTGCGTCCAATCTCTGGACGACGATAGTCTCAGTGTTCCGACTGAGAGGGAAGGATAGGGAGGAAGCAAGAGATGCCAGAGCATCTGCTAGAATGTTCTGAGAACGGGGAGTGTGGATATAGATCAGCTTACAAAATTGCCTAGCGAGAAGCGTGACCAAATCTTGATAAGGTTTGAGCTTGGGGTCACGGGTACGGTAAGTGGACAGAACTTGCCGTAGGACGAGCTGAGAGTCTCCTATGATGTTCAAATGACGCGCACCTAAGAGGTAGGCGTGCTTCAATCCGGCCAGGAGAGCCTCATATTCAGCGATGTTGTTAGTAGCAAGAAAATCGAAGTTGATAAACGAAGGGAATGGTCACTCCTTCTGGGGTAAGCAGAACAGCACCGATCCCTCGGCCTTGAGAGTTGAGTGCACCATCGAAGTGGAGAGACCAGAAGGGGTGATGAGAGATAACAGAAAGATGCTCATCAGGGAAATCGTCCTGAATGGAATCGGTGTGAGAGATGGGGAGATGGGCAAGATGCTCTGTAGCAACCCTGATAAATGAATATTTGAAATGAATTAAAACATATATATTACAGAAGTAATATAGATAATAAGAATAGGGTTAATTGGACGAAATAAAACATTTTACAAATAACGCCTCTTAGTAAGGCGTTAATTTAAAAAGAAACGCCTCTATATACGGCGTGACTAAAGAAAGGACGCCCTCACCTGACGGCGTCAAAACCCAACGCCAAAAATGGGCAAGGCCAAGAAACGCCCCTGTCTTGGGCGTGTTTTAAAAATAAGGAACGCCCTTATATAAGGCGCTTCTTAAGAAACGACCTGAACAAGGTCGTTAATTAAAGAATCGACGCCCTGACCAAAGGCGTTAATTCCGTTCGTGAACCGTTCGAACCCAGAGCTTATCCAGGGAAAGATTAACCTAATCTAGTAAGTGTCTAATAGAGTAAGGACTCTATTAGGGATATACTACCCTCACACAATCACTAACTCTAATAGGACTTCCAAAGTCTTATAAATAAACCTGTTCGGCCAACCCTAAATCTATTTGGACGAACTACTGCTGCACGGTACGTGAAGAACAAACTGTTCTTCTTATTCCCTTTTGTTTTTCTTGCTTCAGATTATATGAAGAATAATTAGTTTTCTTCTTGTTCAGGAAACTCTGCTACTGCCGTCGAAGAATAGGTAATATTCTTCTATCTTTTTCCTTAAACGTCGATTATAACTATGAAGATTATTAACATCTTCATCTTCCTTCTTTTTCTCTTCCTCTACAGGTTCTGTAGCGTGAAGATCTTTGAAGAACATTTGTTCTTCTTCCGGCTGCTGCTGCTGTTGCGGATTTTTCGTTGCAACAGAGCTCATCTTCTATCTCATCCTTCACGTTCCATTAAAGGTAGGTTTTCTCAAGTTATTGTAGCCCAAATGAAAATAACGTAACATATATGTATAAGCATGGCATGCATACAGTTTTATTTTCGTTTCTGGAATATTATTGAAAGAAACGCCCCTGTAAAGGGCGCTAATTTACAAGACACGACCACTCTTAGGTCGTCAATTTCATATTTGACGCCCTGTACATAGGCGTTAATTTCATGTAAATGTTAATCACCCACCTTAAGAACTGATTATCTATGAAATCATGATTATAAACAATGCATGATCCTCTGTCTTCAACCTGCTAACGTTACTGTCCTGATATTATCTTCGTTCCTCTGTTATCCTGAAATTATTACTGTCCTTCAAATTTCCTGCAGAAACTTTAAGTAACGACCTTGACAAAGTCGTTTTCCACATGTTAACGCCCTACCGTAGGGCGTAAATTGAAAAGACACGCCCCTTCCTAGGGCGTTTATCGGTCAAAATCCTGAAATACATATATTCTGTAATATAGAATTAAACAGTAACGCCCCTTGCCAGGGCGTGTTTTAGACAAATCGTGAAAAATTATTGATATTCTGTCAAATATATATATAATGAGACGCCTGCTGCTGTAGTCGTCAACTCTTTAAGAAACGACCCCGTCCAGGGCGCGTTTTAGATAAATTACTGAATTATTGAGAATTCTGCAAAATGGAAACATATGTAAACGCCCTTCTGTTAGGCGTTATTTACTTGAGAAACGACTTAGCGTAAGTCGTTATTTTCTGTAGAAATGATTTTTATCCTGATTCTGTTAACCGATGGTTTCATATTATATAATATATATATCGGCACTATTCTCCACTCCGTGAGTATAGTCCCACTTTTCACGTTGTTTCATCGATCACACTCAACTCTCATTGACATACAAGCTCTCCATTGGACATTCCGTTCCTTTGGACTAGCGAGTTAGTCATAGAGACCTCCGTAAGACTCCTCGTAGCCTTGGATTCCCTCAAGACCGACTGAGCTGGTTGTACCCTAAAAAAACCCATTACACCATTGATGCCATGTCACTCTAAAGAAACATGGTATACCGGCCCTTATGATTATACAAAGAGTGTATCATAAGAAATTCTTAATGGGATGATGATATCATGCCATATCATGTCATTCTTGTAAACCTCAATTCTATGATAAGAATGAGGGTATCTTACCTTTGATATACTGTTCATGTGGACCTCAACTCTATATAAAGAATGTCCATATTGATTTGTCATGGTACCCAAGTTAAGGGAACCATATTCTACCTAGATTTTTATCGATATCGTGATTATACCGTTATTATCGCCATTCTATGTCCTTTGTCATATTTGGACTCTATTCTATCAAAGTTGTCATACATGTCTACAAGCTTGATTATTAAAATTCCATATTGGCTATACACAAAAGTGGATGTTAAAATACATGATTAATGCCTGCGCATATAGGGCCCGATCTGGTCCTGGGAGGAGCACCCGAAAGTACTTGTGCCCATGGGAGTTGATTGATCACGGTATTGGCATTATACCGAAATGCATGACTAGCTTGATTGAACATTCCACAAATCTTGTACTTGTACTTGACTTGATATTACATGATGTGTGTGACCCGAAAAGGGTAATTGCATACTTGCGTGCTTGAACGTGATAGCCAAATTCCAACATGACATGATGAATACACTTGCTTGAATATCTTGATATCTTTTGATATAAGTTCTTGAAAGTTCATGACTAGTTCTTCTTGCTATCTTATTGTTATACACTCTCTCTATCTTGTCGTTTTATGCGAGCATGCATAGCTATAGTGCATTCATGAAAGATGTAATTACTTAAACCCCTTGCTAGTTCTTGAGATATAATTTCCTACTGAGCGTTCGCTCACTTAGTGTTCCCTTTGTACTTTTCAGGTAAGTCCGACGACGATGGAAGTCAATCGGATGGGAATGGTCAAGAGTGAAAGTGATAGAGCTGCTCAAGTGTCATCTAGTCTTTTCTATAGTTTCTTGAGTCAACTATGTACTTTTCTTTTTATTAAACAGAGTATTGGATTTGTAATAGTCCATTATAAAGGAATAAAGGATTGGGTTATCTTGCTATTTTGCGCATATCTGTCTTTGTGTCGAATACACGACCACTCTGATTGACATGATTGATATAGACACGTCGCGCACCTCCGGGTATCTTCCGCGCTCGGGGCGTGACAGTCTTTGTGGTATCAGAGCCTAAGGTATTCAATTCCTAAGAAAAACCCAAGTCCAAGGATAAGTTTGAACCTTTCAACCAGTGAGATTGGGTAGAACCAAGGGTTGAGAGTCAATAAGTCTTTTAATAAGATCACAGTGATATAATACTAATGTAGCTATTGTAATTGTAGGATAATGGCTGCCGAACGTGCTCAGTGGCGCAACATGCAGCGTGCACTTCAAGGCATGACTCAGGTGCTACAACAAGTAGCACAGGGAGGTGCACAACGAGCAGAAAGTCTCCACCAAGTCTTTAAAAACATGAACCCGCCTAAATTCACGGGTTCTACTGATCCGGATGACGCAGAGCACTGGATCAGGGAGACGGAACGTATATTCCGTGTTATGCAGTGCACGGATCAAGATAAAGTATTATTAGCTACCTTTCAGTTGGAAAGGGATGCCCGATGCTGGTGGGAATCAATAGAAGCTACTTTAAATCAAGACCAAGTTACTTGGGAAGAATTCGTTGAACATTTCAATGCTAAATATTTTTCGGACCGAGTACAGGAAAAGAAAGCTGCAGAATTTGCTGCACTGAAGCAACGGTCCTTGACAGTGGCCGAGTATGAGGCCCAATTTTCTAGATTATCTCGGTATGCTAAGTACTTAGTTAGCACCGAGAAGATGAAAGCTAGGAGGTTCCTAAATGGGCTCAGGCCCCAATATATCACATAGCTGGCGCCAATGGATATCCAGGTCTACTCGGAAATTGTGCGCCGAGCTCAGCTATTAGAAGACGCCACGGAACTATCTGATAGAATCCGTGGGAAGGACAAGAAAGAACAAGTTACAAGTTCGGGTTCCTTTAAACCCAACTTCAAGAAGAGGCCTAGCAATGGAGGTACTTCCTCACAAGATCAGAAGTTTAAGAAGACCAAGCCCTTCTCCATCACCACTACCCCATCAAATATAGTGTGCAAGCATTGTGACAAGGCGGGCCATAGAGCAGAAGAATGCTGGAGGAAACTAGGAGCATGTCTCCGCTGTGGGAGTCGCGATCATCGAATTCTCGATTGCCCATTACTTAATGATCAAGCCGGGGACGGGAAGCGCCCAATAACCAAGAACGCTCATCTTCACGCAATTAAGGAGACCGAACAAGAAGAAGAAGGCGGACTAGTAGAAGGTACATTGAAAGTTTGTTCCAAAAGTGCTTATGTCTTATTTGATACGGGTGCATCGCATTCCTTTATTTCTAAGAAGTTTGCCGACCCGTTACCGTTAGAACCAGAATGGATAAAAATAGTTCTAACTACTCCTCTGGGAAGTGAAAATGATATTACTCATCACTATCAAAACTGTGAGGTAATGGTTCAAGGTAGGAATTTACCTATAGATCTCATATGCCTCGATCTAAAAGAGTATGATGTTATACTGGGAGCGGACTGGTTATCCAAATACCATGCAACAGTTGATTGCCGCAATAGCCAAATTGCTTTCAAAGATTTTCCAGAATTAGTCTTTACTCGCCCCAAGAGTTAGAGCAAATCCCCTCTTATTTCGGCTCTTCGAGCAAGCAAGCTCGTCAGGAAAGGATGCGTATCCTTCCTTGCATTTGTCACTGTTAAAGAAGCTAAGGAAACCAAGATAGAAGACATGCAGGTAGTGCAAGAATTTCCAGACGTATTTCCGGAAGATTTGCCGGGATTACCTCCTCAAAGAGAAGTGGCCTTCACCATTGACTTAGTCCCTGGTGCTAGTCCTGTTTCAAAGGCACCCTATAGAATGTCCCCTGCTGAACTCAAAGAGTTGAAGGAGCAATTGATGGAATTAATTCGAAAAGGGTTTATTAGACCAAGTACTTCCCCGTGGGGAGCACCGGTATTATTTGTAAAGAAGAAGGATGGATCCATGAGATTGTGTATCGACTATCGACAGTTGAATCATCTTACTATGAAGAACAAGTATCCACTGCCGAGAATCGATGAGTTATTTGATCAGATTTCAGGATCCAAATATTTTTCCAAGATTGATCTCAGGTCGGGATATCATCAGTTAAGAATCAAGGATGATGACATTCATAAGACTGCATTCAGAAGCAGGTATGGCCATTACGAATTTGTTGTTATGCCTTTTGGACTAACAAATGCCCCTGCTGCCTTTATGCAGTTAATGAATAGCATATTCAGGCCTTACTTGGATCAATTCGTGGTGGTCTTTATTGATGATATATTGATTTATTCCAAGACTAAGGAAGAGCATGAGAGCATTTAAGGATTGCATTACAAATATTGAGGGCAAATCAATTATATGCAAAGCTCAGCAAGTGTGAATTCTGGCTTGAGAAGTGACTTTTCTCGGACATGTATATCAAAGGATGGCTTATCTGTAGATCCATCAAAGGTGAAGCTGTAAGAAACTGGGAAGACCGACCAATGCTAGCGAGATCAGAAGTTTCTTAGGTCTTGCTGGCTATTACAGGCGATTCATCAAAGATTTCTCTAAGATCGCCGTACCACTTACGAGGTTAACTCGCAAGGAGATCCGTTACGAATGGAGTGAGGAATGTGAAAGAAGCTTCCAAACTCTCAAGGATCATCTTACTACAGCTCGTGTCTTAGCCTTACCAATAGAAGGAGAGAAATTCGAGGTCTACACTGATGCTTCTGGCATTGGCCTCGGATGTGTCCTAATGCAACAAGGAAAGGTCATAGCATACTCTTCACGTCAACTGAAGAAGCATGAGGAGAATTACCCCGTCCATGACTTAGAACTGGCCGCGGTGGTATTTGCCCTAAAGATATGGAGACGCTATCTCTATGGAGTGCAGTTTACTGTATACTCCGATCACAAAAGTCTCAAATATCTATTTTCACAAAAAGAGCTAAACATGAGACAAAAACGCTGGCTAGAATATCTCAAGGACTTCGACTTCAATATACAATACCATCCCGGAAAGGGTAATTATGTTGCTGATGCCCTTAGTCGAAAGCCGAGAGCAATGATAGCCAATTGTATGATACAAGAATGGAGGTTGCTAGAACAATTCTCCGAGCTCAATATAAGCTTAGACAAGGAAGCCAAATTTATCACATTATCTCATGTAAGCATACAGTCAGATTTATTATCTGGGATACAAGCCCTTCAGGATGATGATCCTATATTAGTGGAAATCAAAGGCAGATTAGAAGGATAATCTGATTTCCAATTAGCATCAGATAGAAGGTTGTTATTCCAAAATAGAACTTGTATACGGATTGTCCCGAGTTAAAGAAGAAGATCTTAGATGAAGCTCATAGATCAAGGTACACGATTCATCCAAGATCTACCAAAATGTACCAAGATGTGAAAAGAAATTTTTGGTGGCCCAACATGAAAAGGGAAATAGCGGACCACGTGTCGCGCTGTCTCACATGCCAACAGGTCAAGGCAGAACACCAAAAGCCTGCTGGAAAACTACATCCTCTAGATATCCCTAAATGGAAGTGGGAGGATATTAGTATGGATTTCATCATGGGTTTATCTAAATCAAAAGGAGGATATGATGGAATATGGGTTATTATTGACCGATTGACTAAATCGGCGCATTTCTTGCCAATAAAGAGTCGATGGTCAGTTGATGTTTTGGCTGCATTATACATCAAGGAAATAGTCAGATTACATGGTATTCCTGTTTCAATCGTGTCTGACAGAGATCCCCGTTTTACTTCTCATTTTTGGAAGGGACTACAACATTCGTTGGGAACAAGGCTTAACTTTAGTACAGTTTTTCATCCTCAAACGGATGGTCAGACCGAGAGAACTAATCAGGTGGTTGAAGATATGCTCAGAGCTTGCATCATTGATTTCGATGGAAGCTGGCATGATCACTTGCCGTTGGTGAAATTTGCATACAATAATAGCTACCAGGCAAGTATACAAATGGCACCTTTCGAAGCCTTATACGGAAGGAGTTGCCGATCACCCTTATGCTGGGACGAAGTTGGAGAAAAATAACTATTAGGACCAGACATGGTAAGGAATACCACTGAGAAGATACAATTGATTAGAGAAAGACTGCAAGTTGCTCAATCTAGGCAAAAGGCTTATGCTGATACAAGAAGGAGAGATCTTGAATTCCAAGTTGGAGAACATGTATTTCTCAAGATATCGCCTGGACGTGGCATACGGAGATTTGGTGTTAAGGGCAAGCTTACACCAAGGTTCATCGGACCTTTTGAGGTATTGGAAAGAGTTGGCGAGGTTGCTTATCGCATCGCATTGCCTCCTCAATTGTCTGAAGTGCATAATGTATTCCATATATCTATGTTGAAGAAGTATGTACACGATCCATCACATATTATTGAACATGGAGACTTAGTTATCCAGAAGGATCTCACATATGAACAGAAGCCCATAAAGATACTAGATCGTGAAGTACGTACCCTAAGGAGTAAGGTTATTCCCATGCTTAAGGTACAATGGAATAAGAACTCCGAACATGAAGCTACATGGGAGACCGAGGAATCCATGAGGAGACGATTCCCAGAATTATTCTAAGAGGTATATACTCTACACTCTCCAAAATATATATGTACTATTGAATTTGAGGACCAAATTCTTTTAAGTGGGCGAGCGCGTAGCAACCCTGATAAAAATAAGATTTTTAAATAAATCTAATTAAAATAAAAGATAAGTAAATAGATGACAAAGAGCCTAAATGAGTAAATCATTAATTGGATGAAATAAAACATTTTACAAATAACGCCTCTTAGTAAGGCGTTAATTTAAAAAGAAACGCCTCTATATACGGCGTGACTAAAGAAAGGACGCCCTCACCTGACGGCGTCAAAACCCAACGCCAAAAAAGGGCAAGGCCAAGAAACGCCCCTGTCTTGGGCGTGTTTTAAAAATAAGGAACGCCCTTATATAAGGCGCTTCTTAAGAAACGACCTGAACAAGGTCGTTAATTAAAGAATCAACGCCCTGACCAAAGGCGTTAATTCCGTTCGTGAACCGTTCGAACCCAGAGCTTATCCAGGGAAAGATTAACCTAATCTAGTAAGTGTCTAATAGAGTAAGGACTCTATTAGGAATATACTACCCTCACACAATCACTAACTCTAATAGGACTTCCAAAGTCTTATAAATAAACATGTTCGGCCAACCCTAAATCTATTTGGACGAACTACTGCTGCACGGTACGTGAAAAACAAACTGTTCTTCTTATTCCCTTTTGTTTTTCTTGCTTCAGATTATATGAAGAATAATTAGTTTTCTTCTTGTTCAGGAAACTCTGCTACTGCCGTCGAAGAATAGGTAATATTCTTCTATCTTTTTCCTTAAACGTCGATTATAACTATGAAGATTATTAACATCTTCATCTTCCTTCTTTTTCTCTTCCTCTACAGGTTCTGTAGCGTGAAGATCTTTGAAGAACATTTGTTCTTCTTCCGGCTGCTGCTGCTGTTGCGGATTTTTCGTTGCAACAGAGCTCATCTTCTATCTCATCCTTCACGTTCCATTAAAGGTAGGTTTTCTCAAGTTATTGTAGCCCAAATGAAAATAACGCAAGATATATGTATAAGCATGGCATGCATACAGTTTTATTTTCGTTTTTGGAATATTATTGAAAGAAACGCCCCTGTAAAGGGCGCTAATTTACAAGACACGACCTCTCCCAGGTCGTCAATTTCATATTTGACGCCCTGTACACAGGCGTTAATTTCATGTAAATGTTAATCGCCCACCTTAAGAACTGATTATCTATGAAATCATGATTATAAACAATGCATGATCCTCTGTCTTCAACCTGCTAACGTTACTGTCCTGATATTATCTTCGTTCCTCTGTTATCCTGAAATTATTACTGTCATTCAAATTTCCTGCAGAAACTTTAAGTAACGACCTTGACAAAGTCGTTTTCCACATGTTAACACCCTACCGTAGGGCGTAAATTGAAAAGACACGCCCCTTCCTAGGGCGTTTATCGGTCAAAATCCTGAAATACATATATTCTGTAATATAGAATTAAACAGTAACGCCCCTTGCCAGGGCGTGTTTTAGACAAATCGTGAAAAATTATTGATATTCTGTCAAATATATATATAATGAGACGCCTGCTGCTGTAGTCGTCAACTCTTTAAGAAACGACCCCGTCCAGGGCGCGTTTTAGATAAATTACTGAATTATTGAGAATTCTACAAAATGGAAACATATGTAAACGCCCTTCTGTTAGGCGTTATTTACTTGAGAAACGACTTAGCGTAAGTCGTTATTTTCTGTAAAAATGATTTTTATCCTGATTTTGTTAACCGATGGTTTCATATTATATAATATATATATCGGCACTATTCTCTACTCCGTGAGTATAGTCCCACTTTTCACGTTGTTTCATCGATCACACTCAACTCTCATTGACATACAAGCTCTCCATTGGACATTCCGTTCCTTTGGACTAGCGAGTTAGTCATAGAGACCTCCGTAAGACTCCTCGTAGCCTTGGATTCCCCCAAGGCCGACTGAGCTGGTTGTACCCTAAAAAAATCCATTACACCATTGATGCCATGTCACTCTAAAGAAACATGGTATACCGGCCCTTATGATTATACAAAGAGTGTATCATAAGAAATTCTTAATGGGATGATGATATCATGCCATATCATGTCATTCTTGTAAACCTCAATTCTATGATAAGAATGAGGGTATCTTACCTTTGATATACTGTTCATGTGGACCTCAACTCTATATAAAGAATGTCCATATTGATTTGTCATGGTACCCAAGTTAAGGGAACCATATTCTACCTAGATTTTTATCGATATCGTGATTATACCGTTATTATTGCCATTCTATGTCCTTTGTCATATTTGGACTCTATTCTATCAAAGTTGTCATACATGTCTACAAGCATGATTATTAAAATTCTATATTGGCTATATAAACAAGAGTGGATGTCAAAAATACATGATAAATGCCTGCGCATATAGGGCCCGATCTGGTCCTGGGAGGAGCACCCGAAAGTACTTGTGCCCATGGGAGTTAAAATGATAAGGTATCTGGCATTATACCGAGTACTTGACTTGCTTGATTGGACATTCCACACACATCTTGTACTTGAAATCGTACTTGACTTGACATGAAATGCGTGGCCCGAAAAAGGGTAATTTACTTGCTTGATACATGATAGCCAAAGTTCTTGACATGACTTGTTAAACATACTTGCTGGAATATCTTGAATAAACTTGTTATCTTGTTGAAAGTTCATGATTAGTCCATCTTATTTCCTTCATATTACATTCTCTCTATCTTGTCGTTTTATGCGAGCATGCACAGCCTTATTGCATTCATGAAAATGTAATTACTTAAACCCCTTGCTAGTACTTGAGATATAATTTCCTACTGAGCGTTCGCTCATCCCGTTTGTCCCTTTGTAATTTTCAGGTAAGTCCGACGACGATGGAAGTCAATCGGATGGGAATGGTCAAGAGTGAAAGTGATAGAGCTGCTCAAGTGTCATCTAGTCTTTTCTATAGTTTCTTGAGTCAACTATGTACTTTTCTTTTTATTAAACAGAGTATTGGATTTGTAATAGTCCATTATAAAGGAATAAAGGATTGGGTTATCTTGCTATTTTGCGCATCTCTGTCTTTGTGTCGAATACACGACCACTCTGATTGACATGATTGATATAGACACGTCGCGCACCTCCGGGTATCTTCCGCGCTCGGGGCGTGACATGCTCGGCAATGGCATATCCTCTGACTGCCTTCTGAACAACAAAGGTGATGTCGAACTGAGAGAGGAAGCTCTGCCAGCGAGCTAACCTACTAGAAAGGACAGGCTTTTCTAAGAGATAGCGGATCGGGTCCATTCTAGAGATCAACCTAACTGGGTGGGCAAGAAAGCAGTGTTTCAGCTTCTGAGCTACCCACACTAAGGCGGCACAAGTCTTCTCCATAGCGGTGTATCTGGATTCAGCTGGATTAAACAACCGAGAGAGATAGTATGCAGCCCGCTCTTTCCCTTCATCATCTACTTGTGCTAAGACCGCCCCTAATGAGTCCTCAATGACCGAGATGTATAGGATTAGGGGTTTCCCAGGGACAGGAGGTTGCAGAACCGGGGGATTGGATAGATATTCCTTGAGGTCCTCATAGGCCTTCTGACAATCTTCATTCCATTCGAACAAGACCCCCGCTTTAAGCAATTCATAAAATGGACGGCACCTTTGAGAATGCTGGGATATGAATCTTCTGATAAATTGCAATCTACCAATCAATCCTCGAAGTTCCGTAATGTTCTTTGGCGGAGGCATGTCCATGACGGCCTGTGCTTTATTAGGATCAATCTGGATCCCCCGTTTGCTTACTATGAACCCTAGCAGCTTCCCTGAGGAGACTCCGAATACGCACTTCTTCGGATTCATCTTGAGCTTGTACTCCCTGGCTCTCTGCAGCACCTTAGCCAGGATAGAGGCGTGTTCTTCCTTAGTTCTTGACTTCACCAGGATGTCATCCACGTAAGCTTCCATATAGATATGCATCATGTCGTGGAAGATGGCCATCATCGCCCTTTGATAGGTGGCACCTACGTTCTTCAGACCGAATGGCATAACCACATAACAAAACGTGCCCCAGGGCGTGGTGAAGAAAGTTTTCTCTTGATCTTCCGGAGCGAGACGGATCTGATTGTAGCCCGAGTATCCATCCATGAATGATAGAGCTTCATACCCGGCTATATTATCCACTAGGACGTCTATATGGGGTAGCGAGAAATCATCTTTGGGACATGCTTTGTTAAGATCCCTGAAGTCAATGCATATGCGCACTTTTCCATCTTTCTTAGAACAGGGACTATGTTTGCCACCCACTGAGGATATAAAACAACTCTGATGAATCTGGCTTTGTATAGCTTGTCGACCTCTTCCTTGATCCTCAAGGCCATGTGGGGGTGAAATCTTCTTGACCTTTGTTTACAGGTGTTGCCCCTGGTTTAAGCACGAGTCGATGTTCCACTAAAGAGGGTCAAGACCTGGCATGTCCTCGTAAGACCAGGTGAAGGAATCGCTATACTCCCTTAGTACCTTAATCAATTCCTCTTCTACTTGTGAAGGGAGATTAGCAGCAATCATGATGGGCCTTGGGTCTTCTTCGGTTCCCAAGTTGATTTCCTTTGTAGGTTCATCCACCGACGTCGACGGCTCGTCGAATCTTTTCAATCCTTGTGCGTATAGGTCGGCGGTGTCATCTACATTGCTGTCCTCATCAATTGGATCCTTTTCATCCAAGATCTCGTAGACGCCTAATCCATCATTGCTTCATACCCCTTCTATTTCCTCTTCATCTTCAATCACAATTGCCGTTGCGACGAATTCCAGGCACTTCAAAAGAGCATGGCATCGCTGAGCTAAATCTTGCAAGAACCTATCAGGAACATATCGGAATGGATGAGCAAGCGAGCGCGGCTTAGAAGAGGAAGGGTTGGACGACCTAGAACAAGACCCTACTTCTCTAGACCTAACTGACTCTACTTCCCTAGACTCGACGGACCCTAATCCTAACCTAGGAGAGAGGAAGCCTAGTGGAAGGGAAGGAGCAGGGGACTCGTGCCCCTGGGAGGAGGGTGGCGACAGGATAGCGTAATCTTCCACTGAAATCTCCGTTTCAAATTTGACGTTTTTTTTTTGGAGATCAGCGGAGACTACACAGCAAGATGGAGGAGGTGGGAGCTGCATAGGGAACAGCTCGGGGAAAATGCAGTCAAAGAAAGGATCGGAAGAAGAGAACCACATCTCGTGGAGTTGGGCGTTGGGAGGAGGAGGAGTGAAGAGAGTGGATAGATCAATGGGTGGGCACCTCCCGCAAGCACAAGGAACAAATAGAATCTCGGGTGGATCAATGAAAGATGGATTTATTATGATGGGAGGAAGGCGGGGTATGAAGTCCCCTTGCTGGAAAATAGCTTGAAAGCGTGAGGGAGACCAAGAAAAGACAATTGGAGAGCTCCCCTCCTTCTGTAAATCAACAACAGGCCGCTCCTTCGGCCTCCACTGCACAAGCCGAACCTCTTGTTGCTTTTGACATTCTTCCTCATGAAAGAGCCCCTGCAAGGCCTGACCATAGTCGAGCATATCATCATCTGACCCTCCCGGCAATGGGGGCGGGTTGGTAATCGGACAGACTACATCTCTTTCTGGCTGAACTGGTCTTGAAGCTAATGTACCGGGCTGGAGAGGCCCTCTGACAAAATGTTGGCGATAATCCCAGGTGAGTGGCCCGGAATCACCCATCATAGATAATGCAGTCTCTCGGTAATCGAGACCTCTCCTGCCCATCTTTCTTCCCTTGGGTATGGGCTTGGTCACTCCTTGTAATTGCGCACCGAGGCCTCTCCCCGGTTGATAGCCTAGTTTCAGTATGATGTTCCAGCCCTTGGAATCTCGAATCTGCGGCTTCACTTTGATGTTGACTGGAGTAGCGGCGGGCTTGGGAGATGCATACGCCCAGGGGAAGTTCAAGTCCAGCACTGATATAACGGGCCGGCTGCTTGGCCAAAGTGTGGGAAGAACCTGCTCTGATATGGCCTTAACTGTCTGTACCGCGGACAAGCTTTTAACTTTGACGACCCTCCCTTGGAAGGGGAATTTGACGCACTGATGTGCGGTGGAGGGCACGGCACCGAGTGTATCAATCCACGGACGACCCAGGATAGCCTTGAACATAGGGTCGATATCGAGCACATAGAATTCCACGGCCATTGTAAGGGGCCCGAGCTCTGCCTGAATGGTGATCACCCCGTGACACGCTCGCCTCGAGTTGTCATACGCTGCTATAGTGGTGGGGGTAGGCCGTAGTAACTCTTCAGATATGTTGCATGCTCGGAGGGTGCTAAGTGGACAAACATTAATTGAAGCCCCTGTGTCAACCAGCGCTGCTTCAATGCTGACTTTGTTCAGAGTGATTGTAATGCAGAGCGGCATTTGCCGAGCTTCCGGAGGTGCTAGCTCAGTTTCTGAAAATGTAATTGCCGGTCCTTTGGAGATGGTTGCTAGTGCGGTCGGTAAGCTGTCGACTGCCATATCTTCACTGACCATTACCTTCTGCAAAAAGTCTCTTAGTGCATCCTGATGAAGGGTAGACCTTTTGATCAGCTCTAGCACAGATATTTTAGCGGGCACCTGGTCTAGATGATGTAACAAGTCATATTGAGTACCTGGCAGCGGTTCAGTTTCTTCTTGCTCGGCCGTTGGCTGGGAGGACTGGGGATTAGAAGTAGTGGGGTAATTCCGATGGAACATCTTCCCGCTCCTCAGTGCACAATTCGCCGCGGCATCTGAAGATAGTATGATGGGCCCTGCGGGGTGGATGAATGGAACAGGTGGTGTGGGGGAGACGGTTTGGTGGAGCGTAAGGTTGGTGGTGGTAGTGGGTGGTGAGCGGATGATGGGAGAAGGGTTGGTGGAAGGCAGGGTGGTGATGAGTGTCACGCGGGTGGAGGGAAGGCTAGCGGAAGGGTAAGGATGGATGAAGGGTTGGATGGTGGTGTGATGACGGTGACGGGGTTAAGTGGTGGAGGGTATGATGGAACGGTGGGTGGTAAGGAATTTGCTAAAGCGGGTGTAATTGGGGGGATGAATGGAGGGGATGTTGGGTGTGCAGGAAGGACAAAGGAGGGAGTGAGAGGATTGCGGTGGTTATGGTGGAGGGCCATGACATGTGGTGCAGCACCGTCATCATCAAAAGACCACCCGGCATTGGGGGCTGGTGGTTGGACCACGTTTACTTGTGCTGGTGCTGGCGGCTGCTGCTGAGGAGCGGGTGGATGGTTCGGCATCGGATTCTGATGGATGCCCAGGTCCTGTACTTGCTGTGGTTGCTGTGGTTGCTGTTGTGGTAGCTGTTGCGGCTGCGGTGCCTGTTGCTGCTGCACTTGCGGCCTCGGCTGCTGCCCTCTTTTCTCCTTGATCTCAACAATGGCCCGATGCATTGCGGCCCAATCTATCCTTTGCCCTTCATGGAGATCATATACCAGATCCCGGAACTGGAAACATCCTTCTATGGTATGGCCCGGCTGCCTATGGAACATACAATATTTAGTCTAATCAACGGCTGGGTTCCAAGTAGGCCGTTCTGGAGGAAGTTGGATCGCATTCACCGACATGAGGGCGGAGAAGATATCTGTAAGTGTCTCTGGCAATGGGGGGTATTGAGCTCTCCTGGGAGCCGGGCGCTTGCTGTTAGGGTTGTTGTTATAGCCGTTAGGTGGAGGGACATTGTGGTATTGCGGAGGTGGCGGTTGTTGTGGATTGGTGAAGGCATTTTGTGGAGTGACAAAGGTAGGCGGAGGGTTTTGTGGGGTTGCCTGGAAGTTTTGTGGAGCGGGGTTTTGGGAATTGCGGGGGTTTTGGGGGAAGCGGAATGGTGCAGCCTGGAATGGGAAGGCAATGGCTTGCACTTGTTCATTTGTCTGGACCCCCTCGGTAACCGGCCCTTGTGGCTTCTTGTGGTACTTGGGCTTTTGGTTTTCAAATAAAGAGTGGATGGGGGAATCCTTAAACTGGGTCTGGATGAAGCGCGCCCAGCTGTAGAGCTGATGCATGTTGGCTATGTCATTCATTGCCAGGATGTTTCGGAAGGTTGGAGTAGCATTTGAAATCAACAGCTTGACCTTCTCTTCCTCCGAGATGTGGCCAGGCACTCTAGCGGCCATCTGTTTCCACCTGTCTGCATAAGTGGCAAATTCCTCATCTGGCTTCATCTTCTCGGCCACCAGATCTGTGAACGAGTATTCTGGGCCGACCCTGTCTTGGAACCGCTGGATGAACTTGTCCTTGACTACCTTGAAACTCTCAGCCTCTTCCAGTGGTAGAGAATAGAACCATTCCAGAGCAACACCATCTAAAGATCGGCGGAATAAATACGCCATAAGGCGATCATCATACTGGAATTGCGCCGATTCATATAGAAAATCCCTCACATGAATAAAGGGATTGATGTTCCCGTCGTACTTGCGGTAGTTGGGGAGCTCTGATTGAGGAGGGAATCGGATATTCTGGAAGCTTGGAACAGGAATATCGGCCAAAGATTGTGGGCCAACCCGCTTCTGGAGGAAATCGAGTTGCTGCTGCATGGCGGCCCACTTGTCGAGCAAGTCCTGCTCTCGGGAGGGAGCAGGGGCGGTGAAAGATGCTGATTGAATGTGAGGAGCAGATGGAACGTTTGTGGCAGAAGGTGGGTGCCCACAGGAAGGAGTGGAGGGATAAACAGTAGAGATGGGGGGCCCGTAAGAAGGATATTGGGCATAAGCTTGACCCAGATTAGGATAAGCTTGGGCCGCCCCTTGCTGAGAGCGTAAGAAGTCGGAAGGGCCCATGAGAACTTGCGGAGCTACCGGAGTAGATATGTGATGATCCATTTGAACACAAGAAGGGATGGGCGACTTTCCCTTATCGAAAAATTGTTGGGCCGAATTGGAAGACTGGCCCGTTTCCATGCCCGTGAAAGTGATGGTCCGTGGTTGGACCGGAGTAAGATCAATTGGAATGGGCTGAACGGGGAGCCCAACAGTGGAAGGATTGGATTGGTTTTGGATGATGGTAGAAAGAGATGCGTTGGACCCTTGCATGGTCTGATAAAGAACTTGGAGTTGGGCCGGATCCAATTGGGCCATCATCTGAAGGACGGAGCCCGCGGAAGGAGTGGAGAAAGAAGGGGTAGCCTGACCACCTTCCATAGAAGTGGAGGACGGAAGAGGGGTAGTCCCCTCCCCGGAGGAAAAGGTAACAACCCTAGGAGGGTTCTCAAGGAGCCCTTGAGGAAGGGAGTCCTCTTGGGAGCGGGGAGGATTAAAGGATGCCATGGTAGACTCGAAAAGAGGATTGGAATAGAATGTGAAGAAGGAATTGGCTTGAGGAGATGACCCGGACGAACGAAAACAACTCCACATGCAACGGGCAACCTTGACAAATGCAAAAACCAACACAACCAATCACACAATGAGTAATCAAACTTAGATGATTCTGATAAGATGCAAGTGATAAAAGATGAGGGCACTCAAAGGCAACCAAGTTGTTTAAGATGATGCAACCCAATTCTTGTGATTCCTTCTTCGGAACTTTAGTGAATTGATTAATATGTGCTCTCAACAATAGGTTCCTAGTAGGAGATGGGTAGGAGACTTGGTTTGACTCTAAGTGTAATCACTCCTTCACTTATGCAACCCTAGACACGGGGTGGGAAAGGTACAACCAGCCCGGCGTCCGTGTGGGAATCCACGGCTCGCGGGGACTTATGGAGGTCCCTGGTGTGATTTCCTAGTCGGCCCCAAGGAATATGGAGACGAGAGGTCCTCACAACAAGGTAGGAAAATGCAATCTAAGATATGACAAGATGAATGACCCTATGTGCACCGGAGTGCATGCAAAGTCTAGCCTAAAATCTAGCAATCAATGATGCACACAATGATATGAATATATGAACAAAGCAAGGAGAAAGTTAGGTATCACCCAAGCACCAAATCACAGCAGAAACTGCGGAAGTAAATGCACCTCGGATGCGTACCTGCCTGGAGTATGACGGTCAAGGATCCATGCGTCAGAATACAATAACGGCCGAAGGCCAGACCGCCAGAAATAATATAACGCAGGGAGATGGGTCCGTCAAATGAGCCAGAGCCAAAATCGGACAGAAATAACAGGAAAACCCGTGGAAGCTCACACAGCAGAACAAAAGTGGCGGTCTAATGCCCCTGCGTCAGAGGTCTGTAGCGTAGGGACACAGGGCGGTCAGAATACTCAGAAAACCAGATTCAGCAAGAATAAGAGAGAAATCCAAGGGAAACCAAATAGGCAGATGATGACAGGTTCAAACAGGAATCAAAAGCACGATTGGCACAAGTTGTCCCACCGTGATCGCCAAAAAATTATCTGTTGATTTTATTTTGCCTATCTATCTTTTCTTTGGGGTTTTGAATGATGAAATGACAAGCAAGTAATCAAAGATCTGCTCTTAACCTATGAACATGTGATCATGAACCTAGGCAATCAAAGCTAGCTCTAGCATGGGCATGCTATCTCAATCAAACTAGGCTAAGGAAAAGGAAAACACACGCCGGAGCGTGGAGCAAGGAGTAAATAAAAACACACCACAAGGGGTGGAGCAAGCAAGAAAATAAAAGAGATATGTGATGAATGAGAAAGCTGATGCCCAAGACTAAGGAAAGATGTGATCGCCACCAAAGTAGAAACAAGCAAAAGACCTGTAAATACCTTGGAAATAGGTGGATGAAGCACCCGCCCACGGGAGAGAAAACCAAAGAGAACCTGCAGGTCAGCTAGAAGTAACGGCCAGAACCCTGTGCGTCACTTGAAAGTAACGGCCACCCGATAGACCGCCAGAATAATATGACGCGCCTGCCCCCGACCATCAGATAACCTGCAGTAGCAAAGTGTAGATTCTTTTAACTCCAACTCTTCCAACCGGCTAGAAGACTTGGGCCTCGTGTTGGTGAACCTGTAAACCTGCCAAAGATGTAGAAGACAAGAACAAAACAACCCAAATTAGCCCTTTCAATAATATAGCATCAATTCTCAAAGAACTTAAGGACATCAAAAGGAAAGGGGATTACTGGGGAGTTTTTGGTTTTTTTAACTCCTCTGGGCGTGTTTAAAAGATGGGGAAGATGTTTAGATGCTTAGAGAACAGTGAAAAACGTGGAGAAAGAGGAGGGACAATGCTTTGATTGAGGAAAAATCAGGGAAGAACTTAAGCATGCAATGATAAACTTGAAAGACTAAAACCAAAGTACTCCCTTGATTATGAGATGGATGAACGTGGGAAGCAGTTCCTCTTGGATGAAGATGGCTCCTGAGTTCGACAGCACTTCGTCGTGAATTTCAAAACCTCCTCCCTTGGGCCATGAAGTCAAGGGTTCTATTTATAGACCCTCAAACTCTCAGGTCAAGTAGAGGATAATCCAGCAAGATAAAGGGATAACTCTTAGCAAATCCTCGAAGATAATATCACCAAGAGTCCATAGAAACAAACAGAAGGTTCTGAGGATCAGATTTGAAAGAGATATCGTCGATCCAAACCCTTATCTCGACTACGGAGTAGCAGAGAAAAGGCCTGAACTGGCAGGACTCTCTGAAGGAAGTAACGGCAGCACGACAGACCGCCACTTGGAAATAATGCACCAAGGAACATCCGTCACTATCAACCTTATCCTAAAAGATAAGATCAACGGGAAGAAGACCCAACAAGCTGGACTCTTCAAGAAGCAACGGCCAAGGCATAGGGCGTCAGAATGAAACAACGGCTGCACGACAGACCGTTATTATCAATGTGTAATCAAAAAGGATAAGCTTTAAAATGAGGCCTTAAGCTATAGGACTCTTCAAAGAGTAACGGTCTAGGACCCATCCGTCAGAATGAAACAACGCGCCTAGGACCGACCGTTATTATCAAAATGGAGATCAAAAAAGGAATAGAGGCATTGCTAAGATTCATCCAATGAAATAGCCACAAGGAACCATATTCGATCAAGGAGTTAAGACCCAAGAAATAGGCTTCAACTAATCAAGAGACTCAATGAAGAGTGAACGACTTGGAGCATCATATAGAATGAATAAGGAGATGACCCGACTTATTGGTCATAAAACGGGTGTCGACAACGATGACTCGGGGCATGCTAGGAACTTCAGGGAAAGCGGAACCAGAGAACGATGCAAAGAAAGCCTCATACGCACGCATTCGCATACATAAGAAAGGGGAGGTGAAGATCATTCATTCGACCCGTTAATCCCAACATTCAGCATATATATATACATATTACCATCCCAGAAACGGGAATGGCTCAGCATTTACATAATCAGAACATGGCACCAGCACCATTGCTCGGTCGCCGTTCGCCGGTAGCAGAGGCAAGGGGATATGCAGAGGGGGGGAGAAGAATCGGCTCATATCATCGCCGCTCCTTCCCCCCCCTCGCTTACATTCGATGGGCAGAAACTTCAGAAGAAGGAATCTACAGAAAGCGGAAAGAGGACCGGCACCGACGCCCACCTGTTCCTGGAACAGGGTATCGGGGAGGAGGAAGACGACCGGCGGAAGCTTCTATGAAGGAACCCTACTCCCTCTCGGCTCCCTTTCTTTTCTTTCTTCCCGAAAGCCCTCTTCCTTTTTTCTTCTCTTCCCACTTGATCCCCCCTCCTTCTCATTTTCTTTTTCTCGAACAGCCATCTATATATAGGGGCATGAGTTCGAATGTTAAACCGGCGTGGGATTGGCGCGCCGGGAAGAGACTTCATCAGCCTATCGCGCCGGGGTTGGAGCCATCCGATAGGGTGACTTGCGCGCCGGAATAACCAGGCGTCGAAGGGGATTTAGCGCGCCGGGATCAGGGGCATCGAATGAGGGGCGCGCCGGTTTAAGGTGCGCCGGGCTAATGCTCCTCGTGTGCTTCAAGCCAGTCAATGAGTCCGGGGATGATTCCGGGAGTCACCGTGAACATTATCTTGCCAATGCCCCTCGAAACCTTGGCGGGATGTCTTGTCGAAGCTCCCAGGTCGACGTACGGCCGTTCCTAAGACTCCAGATAGCTTTGATTTGATCGTACGGGCTTTCTGCCGACACGGCCTTCGGATCTATGATCCATGCTGTTGGCATGGCCTGGCTCGTACCCAGAGCTCTCTAGGGGGTTGGATAACACCAGAGATAGTTCCGCCTGCGCTGGGCGATCATTCGGCCACTAACAGGCCCATCTTGGTGGGAAGCCGTGCCCATGCCGGGCGATCGGGATCTTCCGCCGACAGAGCTTTCGGTCTTCCGTTTTGGAAAGCCAGGGGGGAACTCCTTTGTCTTCAGGAGAGCCTTTTCATGTGGTGGGGGGCCACCGAATAGACCATCGTCCTTGATCGGACAACGGGTGTAGTGGATGCAGCCCGACAAAGTCGATGCCGGTTCATTGGGCAGGCTTGGTCGCACTGCCGGTTGGTTGTGGATTCATCTCGACTCCCCTGAGGTGAAGTCCCCACGTCCATACGGAATGACTCGAGGCTCTGGCAGCTTGAGAAATCCTCGATGTGTTGATCTTTATCGGCTCCTGCGCTTCAGTGGGCCGGGTCATTCATCCTTATGGCTTGGTCGCCGACGATCATATTTTAGGTGCCAACAGCCGCCAGTACTCCCAGTCCCTGGTAAACATTGGCCAGAGCCGCCGGGGCTAAGGCCAGCCTTCGTCCCTCTGCCAGTAGGCACGCATGCCACAACAGCTCCACCCTCAGCTTGCCGTCCTCCCCGTGTGGGACCACGAACGTCGCCAACCAGTATGCCCAGTACGCGGCCAGGTGGGTCACGTCTGGCAGTCTATGTGGGTTCCACCCTCCTGTGGCGCATAGATGTACCTCGTGTGTGTCTGGAAGCGCAGCTCCACCTCTATGTACTCCTCCCACGGAGTTTGGTCTCTCGCAAACTCCTGATAAAAGCAGAAGGGCCCGTTGTAACAGTGGTTGACCCACGCGTTCAGCGGCACCCTGGGAGTTTGCGCTACTCTCTCTCTCCCAGCCAGGGCTAAGTGCCTCCATGTCTTCAGTAAATACCAGTAGCTGTAAGAAACCCGGTATCGTCCATGCCCGTCGGTGTGGCTGTGATGGAGGTCATCCAGCACTACCTCCTCGTACCCCTCGCCGCTGATCGGCAGCCCGGAGATCCTGTATAGGGACCAAAAGTCTAACGAGGTCTCTCCCTCAGCCGTTGCCACAGTGTTCCACCTGCGGTTGAAGCTCTCTGTCAAAGCCTGTAGAAGCCCCGTGTAGCAGGGGTACCCGTACAAAGCCGCGGTCACCGCATATCTGATATCAGCTCGGTCCAGCAGCACCCGGTAGTGGTGTACTATGCCCATCAACCACTCGGTGGCTCCCTGGCGGTATCTGTGTGACGAAATCACCGCCCAGCGGCCATACCAGCTAACAGCACTCTATCGCAGAATCCTGGATAGAAGGATGTGGTCGTCATAGCCCTCACTGGCATACTCCAGCCTTGATGGCTCCAACGCTAATCCTGGACTGCCCTCTGTCTCTGCCTGGTGGTGTCCGTACAAATCCCAGGAAGCGGGACACATCACTCCAGCATGGACTCCAAACTGGTCTTCTCTGTTGAGGAAGCCCAGGCACTCAGCATTAGGAAACTGACACTGTCTCTAGTAGTCCACGGAGAAACTCGGAAAGCCGCAGAGGACGATTCCGTGCAAATTGTCTCGGCCCGCCAAGATCGCCCACTCCAGTAGGCGACGGGCTCCAGCAACCCGAGAGTCACTCTCCACCATGCATGGCGGGACAAACCGCCTAACGAACTCGAACAGGTGACGGTCTAGGGGGAACTCCACTGGGTAGCCGCCGCTACGATCATAAGTGTAAAGCCCGCCCTCCACCGACGCGCCGGCCAACTCCATAGTCCCAACTCCGCTGCCGTGCTCGCCAACGGGGCCCTCTGCCATAGCCGTGTGCCCCCAGTCAAGCTGCTCCACATTAGCCGCAGTGATGACTGGCGGGCCCAAAGGGGGCATGGGCCGCTTGGTCCTCCTCACCCAG
The DNA here is from genome assembly GCA_022559845.1 of Amorphophallus konjac. NCBI lineage: Eukaryota > Viridiplantae > Streptophyta > Magnoliopsida > Alismatales > Araceae > Amorphophallus > Amorphophallus konjac. The sequence continues at coordinate 134,559,712 of CM040117.1, read as the reverse complement.
TGGTCCTCCTCTCGGACCACACGCCTCGGGACCCTGTCGTCCCTGCCAAATCATGCCATAGCTGCAAGACAGAGCACCATAGCTGCAAGACAGAGCACAAAAAATGGTCAGTACGCCAGAAATTCAACACATGTAATATAATAAAGCACAAATACATGAAGCGTTAAAATGCAACTATAACAACTCAGAAGGAGAGGCTCACGGGCCGTACGCCCTCGTCCCCGCCTCCGACGCACGACCTGTGGGGGGCATTTGTTGAACCCGGATAATTTTCCCAGTAAAATACCCAAAAATAAGAGTTTAGGAATTTCCTCGAACACCTTCAAGGCTGTTGACACCTATTTTTAGCCCGCAAGTTGCGTCATTTCTCTTATTCATCATTTTGATGTCCTGAATTACCCATTATTTGGGAGCATTCCTTGGATGGATTTCGAGCCCATTTCATTCCCTTTGATTCTTGGAGATCATGATTTTCTAGAGCCCTGGAGCTTATCTTATAACCTTCTGGCTTCTAAGTCGACTTTCGGCCCATTTAGGCCGGCTTCTCTCAAGTAATCGGCTCTCTTTCACTGCGTAGTCCTGAAAGTGGTTCTTTTTCACCCTCTTTCAGTCATTTATTCAAAAAGTTATCTTCACCAAAGTTGTTCATCTTTTCAAGATCAGCAATTTCTTTTTCTACACCATTGGCCATTTCTGCTCCGATTGTGAGTTATTCGCATTTTTCCAGTAGGCTGTGCTGTTCACCTACTTCCCAGAATTTTCTCTCTCTGTTCTAGCCCTATTTGATCCCTCTTCCACTCATTTTCTCATCTTTCTTTCTTCATGAAAATTGTTCCTTTCTCAGTTATCTACAATTGCTTCTTCTACCACTTTTACTAGTTCTGCATTATTTGAGAGATACGCATCAATTTCCGAAGTTGCGCGTAGTCTGCCCAAAATCTTCCTCCATCGGTGTGAAGGTCTAGTGTAGGTGCGTCACAGCACATGTAGTGGTCTATCGTAAGACCGTCAGAGCACATGTGACGGTCTAGTATAGGTGCGTCACACCCAAACTTGCCCGAAATCACCCCGTTTGACCCCTAGAGCGTGGCGGTCCTACCCTAGACCGTCAGAGCACATGTGGCGGTCCTACGATAGACCGTTACACACAGCAGAGAGTCTAATTTATGCTGGACTCTGCCCCAAAAATTGCGCGTCGGGCCTATCTTGTAGAGCCCATAACTTTTTCAATTCTTATCCAAATTGATCCGCATTTTTTCCTACTTCTAGCCCTTTGTATTATCTTGAATTTGGTTCATATAAATCAAAATTTCATTGGCTATATCTCTCGAGATCTGGGTCGTAAGATCGGGATTTAAGCATCCTGGTACAACTAAAACTCTATTTTCTAGTGCGACGGGGCTACCTTCCAAGAGCCATATCTTCTAGAATCCTCCTCCGAATTGATCCCCGTTTGTTCCTATCTCTTGTCCTTATTATTATCTCGAGTTTGATCGAGAGAACTTGATTTATATTAGACTATATCTCTAGGAATCGTGATAAGAAGATGGGGCTTTCTTACAAAACTCTATAAAAACTGCCCAGTTCATAGTCGCGACGGGGGGGGGGGGGGGGGCTCTTTCTTAGTTCGGGGCGAAGCCATGCTGTAATTTCAACTCACAACTTTGACCCTGGATTGAAGAGGGAAGTATTAGCTTTCCATTGCATCCTTTTGGGCTTGATTTCATAATCAATATTCTCAGTTCTCTTCCTCTTAAAATCACAAATCATCATAATATTCTGCACTTTTCTGCTACATATGTGTTTTCCCCCGTTTTGCATCGTTGATTTCTCTCTATTCTCTCAATCAAATCTCGTGATTTCAAATCTCATGCATGCACAATACACACACCTATTATTTTCACCCTTCCACAGGGGTTAAAAACCTCCCCCCGGTGAGTTTGCCCTCAATTTTTACCCTTATTTTATCACTGCGGGATTGATGCTACACATGCATGTTCTAATGGGTTTTTTGTCCTTGTTTTGGCTTTGTTTTGTAGGAGAGCATGAATACAACGTGAGGCCCTCTTCCTCTAGCCGGCTGGAAGGAGAGGAGGTTTGAATCCACAAGTTCCCCGCACCCCATTTCAAGCGCGATCAAGTCTTTAAGTTCCAAGGTACACGGCGCCGTTCTTTACACTTCTTCATCCTTTGGCATTGTTGGAACCTTGGTGGCGATCACGGTTAGTATTTCTCATCCTTTCATCCCCCTTGTCTTTGATTCACATGTTTATGCATGTATGTATTTAAAGGGGGCGGGATTGGAATCTAATTAAAATAAATCTACAGTTTTTGACGATCACGGTGGGACACCAATGCCATCACGTTTATTTTAATGCTCTTTTGTAAGTTGGGTGTCGGCATGTGCATGTTTAGGTGATGTTTTATCCATTCTTCTATTGTTTGGGGCGTTTTAAGGGCTCGGGTAGTGTGACGGTCCTATAGTAGACCGCCACATGAATGTAACGGTCCTTTGGTAGACCGTTACAGATTCTGGCAGTCCTGCGCGCATGCTCACAGGGCCGTGTTCGTCAGGGCATAACTTTTGATCCCGATGTTCGATTGCGCTGATTTTTCTTCCGTTGGATAGCCCTTTATATTGTCTTTCCATACATATATCATTTACATCATTTGGTTAACATTTGCATATTCTAATATTGTTCAACGTTTTGAGTTTTGTGCATAAGTTCTGCAGGCAGGCTCAGAGATAGGTTCACAGGTACATCTTTACTCAGTGATTTGACTGCCTTTCCGGTGTCTGATTGCACTGATTTTTATTCCATTGGATAGGTCTTTGTATTGTCTTTCCATCCATAGCTTATTTGCATCATTTGGGTCTCATTTGCTTAGTTAAAAATTGTCACCATTTTATCATTTTGTGCATAAAATCTGCATGTGGTCTGCGCACAGGTTCACGGGGACAACTTTGCTCAGTGATTTGATTGACCTCTCAGGGTCAGATTGATCTGTTCTTGGGCCCGTTGTGCATACCTTTGTATTGTCTTTCCATCCATACACTATTTATCTTATTTGGATCATGTTTGCATAGTTTAATCTAGTCTTGATTTTCTAGTTTTAAGCTAGAATTTACATGCACTCCGGTGCACATAGGGCCATACATTGCATATCATAGTTGCATTTCCTACCTTGGTAAGTGATCCTCTCGCCTCCATATTCCTTGGAGTCGACTAGGTGATCTTATCCGGGACCTCCATAAGTCCCCGTGAGCCGTGAATTCCCACACGGACACCGGGCCGGATGTACCTTTCCACCCCTTAGGCTTGCATTTGCATAAGTGTGAGGGAGTTAACCTTAGTCAACCCAAAGTTTAGACTTATTCCCATAGGATTCCTATCTTGAGGGAATTATTATTAATTCAAATCATTAAAAGGTCTATTAAAATCCATAAAATATTTCCCATCATATCAACTTGTTTGACTTGGGTGAAAACTCTCACATTGCATTGTTTATTTTATTTGGGCTTGTCCAAGCCCATTAGTTGTGTTTTGTGTTTCATCCACATCTTTCGTCGTTGTTAGGCCCACTTAGGTTACCCCATTTTGTATGTCTATTACCTAGTCCATTGTCCCTTGGTCCGTTGTCCATTCATCTTTACATTAGTGGGTCAGCCCCCTTGTTCTCAAGCCCATTAAGCCCTTGCTTCCCCACTTGTATTGTCCTCGATATCCTTGTATTAAGTCTCCATTTGCCCTCATGGAGCATCATTTCAACCCCTTGTATCATCCTTTTTCCCAATCTTCCTCCCATTCACGCGTGGAATCCTCTTCCCACGCGGGCCCATCTTCCCGTGGTCCCTCTGATCCCTCCGAGGAATAGGCTAATCTCATGGCCCATCTTTCAAGCCTTGTTCGCCAAATGGACCAAGCCCAAGCCCAACATCTTATTACATCTCATCTTCATGGGCCTCATTCTCTTAATGGGCCTTCTTCTCTCATTAATGGGCCTCATCATCTTAACGGGCCCCATTCTCCTAACGGGCCTTATTTTTTTAATGGGACTCATTCTTCTTCTCCTTATACCGCCAGCCCAATGGGTCCTTATGCTAATGCTTCTTCCAGGCCCACATATCCTTCCATTCCTGGAAAGGGCCCTTCTTCTTCTCAGCCCGGATCCTCTTATCCGGCCCATTATCATCATACTGGTCCGAATTCACATCCTCTTGCTCAAGCTGGCCTATATTCTTCTCGATCTCTCCCTACCCAAGAGATGATTGTTCAAACCCAACGCCAACTTGATGAGCTTCAACGTCGGATCGATCCCAAATCCTCTTTAAGTGTTCCGTTCGCTTTCCAAGGTCTTCGGCTCCCACCTCCATCACAAATTCCCACATATCGCTGTTATAGTGGAGTCGGTGACCCGTATGTGCACTTGAATGAGTTCATTTTTGAGTCGGCCCAGTTTCGACATGACCAACGCTTGATGGCCTATCTATTTGGTCTGTCATTGGAAGGCCCGGCTCGGGATTGGTTCTTCTCTCTTCCGCAAGAGTAAGTTATAAATTTTCAAGCTGTACAAGACGGATTTATTCAGCAGTTTCAAGACCAGGTTGGGCCCAAGTACTCTCTTATGGATTTGGCCCATGAGATGATGAAGCCCGAAGAAGAGTTCTCTACCTTTGCCGATCGTTGGCGTCACCTTGCCGCGCAAGTCCCGGGACACATTCCGGAGGGAGAGCAAATCAAGATGCTGATATCCAATGCCGCGCCCGAGTATCGGTTTATCTTAGCCCTCAATGACATCACCTCCTAGAAACAACTTTACAGCCGAGCCCGCTTCATTTGCCAACAAATCCAAGATTCCCTTGACCCCGAGTCTCCACCATCCACCTCCACATATCAACCTTCACCCTCCACGTGCCAACTCTACCCTCCCATGAGTCAGCCCGCCATGAGTCAGCCTTCCACCACATATCCCTCCACGAGCCAACCCCCCGCCTCTACATACCTATACGTCTTCGCATATCAACCTTCCATGAGTCAACCTCCTGTGTCCGCATACCCGTCTCTGTATCCACCCCCGATCAAGATCACACCACATCCCGAGCAGGTGGATGCCGTCTACATACCTCTCCACTCCATTCCACATATGCCTTCACCAAATCCCACCTCCGCCAGCCACACTCCATTACCTATGCAACCTCTGCTTCCCTCTCCACAACCATCTCCACCACCTCATACCCCTCGGCATCCGCCTTGCCCGAAGCGGGCTCCTTGTCCTCCGTTGCCGGAGTGCTTTACCGATATTTTTAGGGCTTTGATGGCCACTCACGCGTAGTCGCTCTCTCCGGTTGTGCCTTGCCAACCCGCGGTCGGGAATATGCTTCAATATTGTGATTTTCACCGCCAGCAGGGGCATTTGGTTGAGGATTGTCCCGAGTTCCGAGAGTATGTTTATGACCTGAAAGATAATAAAAGGATTGATTGGGCCGCCATGCGTAAAGTTGTTTTAGATCTCCGCAGCAAGCAGCAGCAACAAGAAGCACCGCCCAAGTAGCCATCTCCATCTCTACAAGACCGGGCGCACCCCAGTGATTCTTCGTCTAGCGTTAAACCCGCTCCATCACCTACTGCCTCGCCTACTCTGTTACCTTCGCTATCTCCTATCCAATCTCCACAACCACCATAAACCCAAGCCTCTGCTCGGGCTAGTGCCACCTCCCCTTCTTCTACTTCTTCCACCACTACTTCCACCCCCAATGTCGTTCGGCACGTTGTGTCGATACGTCGACGGTGGGTGCCACAACCCCCTTCTTTACCCTTGCCATGTCCACTACCTCCATCGACCACATCACCATCTCCACCATCCTCTCCATCGCCTACACCATCTCCACCACCCTCACCATTGCCTAAACCTCCATCACCCTCGCCATCACCTTTGACCGAGCCTGAGCAAATTTTGCCTTTGCCGCCCTCGCCCGAGCAAGTCATACCTCCACCCTTACCTTTGCCTCCACCTAAACACACCATACCCGTTGAAACCCCCGCGTCTTTTGAACCTACTCCTATCCCCATTCTTCCACCTATTTTCACTCCACGGAGCGGGTGTGCGTTACCCATGGTGCCCCTTGGGTCTAATCCTCAGGGAGACAATAAGCCAAGTTAGGATGATTCGGTGTCGGCCGTGCATTTCAAGATCCAAGAATCATTTGTAGGATGTCGATCCGCATCCTGGTCCCTGGTTATTTTAGGGATGTTGAGCCTACACTCCTAGTGAAGACGGTTGACAAGAAGAGTTCCCTTGAGTTGATGCCAGTTTCTTCCCGAGCAAGGCCGGTGGCAATCTCTTTGCTCGCCGGAGAGTTCACCGTTGATGCTATTATTTCTCTTCGCTCTATTGCCATTCAGATGACAGGCCAAGAAGGGTTCTCTACCCGTGTTGTGCTAACGCATACGGCCGCCAAGCAGATTATGGATTCTATGTTCAAGGGGCAATTGGCCGTATCTTCTACACTTTTCGGGGATATTCTGCACTTGTTATGCAATCTTCCTCGATTTATTAGCAAGCCGGCCATGTCAACACCGTGTATTACTCTCCCTCAGCTTCACCCGTCTCTTCTAGCAAGGGAGTTAAGCTTCAAGTCTGATTGTCGAGTGGAGCTACCAAATCTCATGCTACTTGTGCCAAGTAACAAGACCCCATGGTTTTATGATATTCAACATTATGAGGAGTTAGTTGTTCAAGAATGTCCGTCTACTATTGCTAGCACCGGGTGTCTAGGGGCAACCGCCCCGATGAAGCAGCATATTCATAGCCGGGTTTGGTCCTCTGCCAGATGGGCCCGTTATTTAAGGAGACACTGCAAAATAAGAGGCCTGAAGGTCCAACCCCGTGCCAAGCAGGTCCATTTCAAGCCAATTTCAGCTAAGAAGAGACGGTGATGCAGGTTCAAGAGCCGTCAGTTGTGCATTCAGGGGTCCGCCTTTTCCTCCCTTTCGCTTCATTCATCCTTCTTTCTACTCACTTCCCACCCTTGAGTGGTGTACCTTCCTCCATCTGATCCTATTTCCATCATTTTCTCCTCCTTCCATAGGTCCGTGCGTCCCCATTCCTCTCCTTTTTCTCCGGATACTCCAGATTTTTCCTCTTCTCATAATTCTAGGCCTCGGCCTATGTCTTTTCATCCCGATCTCAGGACATCTCCCAGTTCTTCTCCTCCGGTATCCCAAGGTTCTCCTTCTAATTCCCCGACCTTGTCGGGTGTCTATGATTCTCCTTCCCTGACTCTATCGGGTGGTCCTCACTCTTCTTCTTCGACCCTGCCGGATGTCTACCATTCTCTTTCTCCGATCATGTCAAATGATTCTCTTTCTCATCTTTCTACTCATTCTTCTTCACCCTTTCAGGGTTCTTGCCCTTTTTCATGCTGTTTTTGAGGCTTTAGTCCGCCTTGATCTCAGCTAATCTGGTTTATTCTGTATCCGATTCCTTGTTATCAGGACCTCGGTGCCCTAACGAGAGAGTTCTAGCCCTCGTCTCTCTTCTTTTTTATCCCTTCTTCATCTAGTTTGGTGTCTGCCACTCCCCTGTGTCGAGGAATCCAATCCTTTGCTCTCCTTTCATCTTTTATCCTGACAAGCAAGGAATATAAAGCTACTCGAGCTCCTCAAAGCTCGATGATCGGGATCGCTTCGGGATGCCGGTTTCCACGCCATGGATTTGCAAAGGTATCTTTATTTTGAGCAAAGAAATATGCTTTCATTTCCATTATTTCTATTGTTTCTGCACACGCTTATAATGTTATTCCTCAACATGGTTAAGTGGCTTTTAGAAATTTGCTTAGTTCATTTAGGTCATTTAAAATGAGTTCGCTTTCTGCAACATCCTTAGGCTGGTGATAGCTCTGCGCTGGGAGTCTAGTTCTTTCCCTGATCGTTGAGGGTGACCATTGAGCATGGGTTTTCACACACCACACGGCGAGCCATAGCCGATTCCTCTGAGGCACACCGTTGCTGCTTTGGCCACACTTTGGGTATGCACAAATGTCATTTTCTCTTCTCTGCTCGGCCAAGTGCAGGGGCAAGAGATGGATGGATGAGATGACTAACCTGGGCGCTCCCTAATACGAGAGAGGTCTCAAATAGGGGGCAGTCTTGACCCTCAAAAATGAGCTTTCATTATTTATCTAGCCAGTAAGGGCTGTCAAATGAAAATCATAAATGATAAATCATATGCAAAATTATAAATCAAAGGCATGGCAAGAGTGGCAAAGCGCCGCGGGACGTCATGAGCCCGGTCGCATGCGTCCCTGATAAATATGGGTCTCAAAATCAAAGACACAAAGTCCCGACGCAACAGACCTACTCTTTGAGGGGTGGTGCCCTAGAAGGAATTCAAGTCCTGATGTCTCCCATCCTGCATAAAGCTTATCTCCAATTTTTCTTATACTCCTCCCTCCTAGGTTGGGTTGTATCCCGGGTATGGCCTTAGTAGGGGCACCATTCTTTAGAGGCAGTTGGTTGTGGTAAGCCACCCTCGCGTGCACGCCCTACTTAAGGGAAGCCTTTAATGAGAGGGGTAGAAGCGACGATCCCTGGCCAGTAGTTCGAGCCCGTCTTTGGGTGCTGCAGATTGCTTTGTCAAAATCCAAAAAAATGAAATATTGTCAAAATCCAAAAAAAATAAATATGGTTCAAAACAAAAAAAACAACAAATATGTCAAAATTCCAAAAAAATCAAATATGTCAAAATTCTAAAAAAAATCAAATATGTAAAAAATCCTAAAAAATTGAATATGACAAAAAAATCAGAAATATAAAAATCCAAAAATACTTCTCTTCTGTTCCTTTTATTTTTATCTTGAGGACAGATACGTAATCTGTTTACTAAGTGTGCAGGCTGCAGGTTGCAGGTTCAAGCTTTCCTTGCGATATCTTTCGCTCTGCCTCCTGCTCATATTTTTTGATCTGTTCTCATCTCTTCAATCCTATCTCTGGATCTGTTCTGAAGCTCATGGCCCTCTCAAATTTCGCTTATCTGCTTAATCATGTCTCCGTGAGTGGGCATTGCCTCACGATTTTGAACCTGACGGTTACGCTTCATCTGATCTTGGGCTTTGATTGAAGAATGTGTTTGTTGTCTTTATCATATCTATGGTCCCCCATGTCTTTTGTCCCGATGTGTCCTTATCATATGTGTCTATGTCCTCTCGTGTTGGTCGTATATTTTATCCCGCTGTGTCATTCATCACACGCGTCCCTATCCCGCTGTGTCATTCATCCCACGTGTCTTTGTCCCACCATGCCCTTATACCACCGCGTGTGCTGTCCCACCGTGTGCATGTTGTCTTGTCCCACCGTGCCTTTAGTCGCATGCATATTTGCCATTTGTTTGTTTGTTATGTTTCGCCCATCTTCGTTATGTTATGTTGTGCCATGTTTCGTTCATATTTCTCTTATTATGTTATGTTCATGTCATGCTCGTTCATATTCGTTCATATTCACATCATGTCATGTCATGTGGTTGTCTTATGATGAAAATCCATAAAAATCTGAAAATCAAAATCCAAAAAAATACCGTTTCACTTGGCAGGTAAGTCAGGTATGGCTCTCTATCCCTGCTCATTGTTGCATTACTATATGATATATACATTATTATAGCCTCTCAAGGACCGACTGGTTGTCCGTGTGTTCTAGGATCTGATGTTCTCCTTTAACAAAAACGATGATGATCTATGAGCATACGGTTAATCGTTGGATAAGCTGCTCGGTTGAGTCGGGTGGGGGACGATGGACTCTGTCTCCCACGCCGTGGTTGCAAGAAGACTCTTGACCCCATCTTGACTCAGTCTAGCAATATTATCCTTGAGTACTTTCTATTTTATATTTTCTTCACATTCGTTTTGATGATTTCTTTATTATAGCCCAGCATGGATCATGTCATTTTTGAGCATTCACGCCTCATGATCCGTTCAAGGTTTCTCCTCAGCAATGGTTGATTGTGCTGCCTTTCTCATGGATAAGAGATTCCTCATTCCACTCTGAATTTGAACGATTTCTCTGATCTTGTCGCTTGGTCTGGTTGGCCAGCGTGATTCCTGTCTGGATTTTATCTCAGTATTATCTCTCCTTTTCCAACTCTTATGATGTGTTTCTTCCGACCCACTCATTGTCCGTGGATTGTGTCCCCGATGAGGTTGGTCATGTTTCATTTCCTCCCTTAGTTAGTTCTTCAGACATGTCTCATCCTTGTCATCCATTTCAGGTGGTTAGTTCGGCGTTTTCGGGAAAATTCCTGTCGCTTGTTGGTTGTGACGGGTGCCTTTTTGCCTTGATGCCCGCTTATCAGTTCTCCCCGCTTCATCTCCATTTCACGTCGCTATCGCTTTCGCTCCATCTCCTTTTCATTTTACCTCTGGGTCACTTTCGCTCGTTCCCTTGCAAAGTGGACATCAAGGAGGGGCATCTATTGACACCCATTTTTAGCCCGCAAGTTGCGTCATTTCTCTTATTCATCATTTTGATGTCCCGAATTACCCATTATTTGGGAGCCTTCTTTGGATAGATTTCGAACCCATTTCATTCCCTTTAAGTCTTGGAGATCATGATTTGCTAGAGCCCTGGAGCTTATCTTATCAACTTCTGGCTTCTAAGTCGACTTTCGGCCCATTTAAACGGCTTCTCTCAAGTAATCGGCTCTCTTTCGCTGCGTAGTCCTGAAAGTGGTTCTTTTTCACCCTCTTTCAATACTTTATTCAAAAAGTTGTCTTCACCAAAGTTGTTCATCTTTCCAAGATCTACAATTTCTTCTTCTACGCCATTGGCCAGTTCTGCCCCGATTGTAAGTTATTTGCATTTTTTCAGTAGGTTGTGCTGTTCACCTACGCCCCAGAATTTTTTCTCTCTGTTCTAGCCCTATTTGATCCCTCTTCCACTCGTTTTCTCATCTTACTTTCTTCATAAAAGTTGTTCCTCTCTCAGTTATCTACAATTGCTTCTTCTACCACTTTCACTAGTTCTGCACCGTTTAGGAGATACGTTTCAATTTCCGAAGTCACGCGCAGTCTGCCCAAAATCTTCCTCCATCGGTGTGAAGGTCTAGTGTAAGTGCGTCACAGCACATGTAGCGGTCTATCGTAAGATCGTCAGAGCACATGTGACGGTCTAGAATAGGTGCGTCACACCCAAACTTGCCCGAAATCACCCCGTTTGACCCCTAGAGCGTGGCGGTCCTACCCTAGACCATCAGAGCACATGTGGCAGTCCTACGATAGACCGTTACACACAGCAGAGTCCAATTTATGCTGGACTCTGCCCCGAAAACTACGCGGCGGGCCTATCTGATCCCCATTTTTTCCTACTTCTAGCCCTTTGTATTATCTTGAATTTGGTTCATATAAATCAAATTTTCATTGGCTATATCTCTCGGGATCTGGTTCGTAAGATCAGGATTTAAGCATCCTGGTACAACTAAAACTCTATTTTCTAGTGCGACGGGGATACCTTCCAAGAGCCATATCTTCTAGAATCCTTCTCCGAATTGATCCCCGTTTGTTCCTATCTCTTGTCCTTAGTATTATCTCGAGTTTGATTGAGAGAACTTGATTTATATTAGACTATATCTCCGGGAATCATGATAAGAAGATGGGACTTTCTTGTAAAACTCTTTAAAAACTGCCCTGTTCATAGTCGCGACAGGGGGGCTCTTTCTTGGTTCGGGGCGAAGCCATGCTGTAATTCTAACTCACAACTTTGACCCTGTCTTGAAGAGGGAAGTATTAGCTTTCCATTGCATCCTCTTGGGCTTGATTTCATGATCTATATTCTTAGTTCTCTTCCTCTTAAAATCACAAATCATCATAATATTCTGCACTTTTCTTCTACATATGCGTTTTCCCCCGTTTTGCATCGGTGATTTCTCTCTATTCTCTCAATCAAATCTCGTGATTTCAAATCTCATACATGCACAATACACACACCTATTATTTCCACCCTTCCACAGGGGTTAAAAACCTCCCCCCTGTGAGTTTGTCCTTAATTTTTACCCCATATTTTATCACTGCGGGATTGATGCTACACATGCATGTTCTAATGGGTTTTTTGTCCTTATTTTGGCTTTGTTTTGCAGGAGAGCATGAATACAACGTGAGGCCCTCTTCCTCTAGCCGGCTGGAAGCAGAGGAGGTTTGAATCCACAAGTTCCCCGCACCCCGTTTCAAGTGTGATCAAGTCTTTAAGTTCCAAGGTACACGGCGCCGTTCTTTACACTTCTTCATCCTTTGGCATTGTTGGAACCTTGGTGGCGATCACGGTTAGTATTTCTCATCCTTTCATCCCCCTTGTCTTTGATTCACATGTTTATGCATGTATGTATTTAAAGGGGGTGGGATTGGAATCTAATTAAAATTAATCTACAACAAAGGCACGGGCTACTTGGCCTCTCCGACAACCCAGTGGGCCCGACCAACGGCCCCAACCTGCTAGCCGAGGTATACGGCGACATTAGCATTCAATCGGGACCACTCCCCCTAAGTAGCGAACTTTGCCGGCGTTCTACACAACCACCTGGGTCAACTCGGGGGCACCCCGACTACAGGCCACGCCACGTGGCACCCAGTGAAAATCCTAGGGGCTCACCCCGGGACACCTTCCTTCAACCCTCCAAGGTCAAAGGGAGACCTAAATAGGTCAACCACAGGCTCGGGAGGACCGCAGCACCTGTATACGGCACACACACGTGTGTTCTGCATTTTTCTGAACACCTTGTGGGCGCGTATATTTCAACCCTTCTACACCAACCCACGGGCCACCCCGTGGTTCTAGCACACTAATTGGGTCCTACAACAACCCCCCAGCAAGTTGGGGCCACCCCCGACCCTCAGACACGTGGCAATGAGCCACTCAACTCTAGCTCTTGGGCCAACCCGATACTACCCTGTCAACCCGTCGTACAATGTGGCACGTAGCACGAGGCATGGCCCATGGGCCCAAGGTACCTCCTCTTAGCCTCCATGAACTTCTACCCTCGACCCTACGTCAAATCCAAGGCCCGTCGGTCACCTACGTGGCTCATTCGACAATCCGGAGTGTGTCAGGCATTTGCCCGAACACCTTGCGAGCGGCTATTACGACTCGAAGAACAACGGCCCCCATGGGCCATCTCAATATCCCAAAACCCCACGTCCTTCAAAGGACGTCCCCAGACGACGAAAGAAGACCCCCGGTGGCCATCCCTCGGCGTTGCGGCTCGCCCGGGGCCAGTTCGCCCCAGGGCATGGCCGCGCCCCCAGGAAGGGCGAACTCCCCGGGGGGCCGTGCCCTCTCCCCAGCTCGGAGGCCCTGCGGCTCTTCCCAGTCCCAGTTCATGCAAATTTATAGTCCCGAGGTGCAAGGTTCACGCTAGGATTCATTCATCGTACCCGTACGTGGAAGGAGCTGTGAAGAACGCCCACGACGAATCACGCGCACGAGCGTCCTGGTCCGCGCACATACGTGTATCATCCCAGTATCCTTTGTCCTCTTTCTATTAGCCAAATTAGGACAAATAATAACAAAAATCGGGATTTTATAGAGGTGGGGCCCCCCAGGCTGGTCCGCCTAAACCCCTTGGATATTAAAAAAGATTTTTAAAATAAAAAACTGGACCTTTGGTCCGCCCAAACCTACCCTGGGGAGGGGTTTAGGCGGACCAGCCTGGACCCCCAGGCTTGTCCGCCTAAACCCCATCCAAATAAAAAAAAAGAATTTTTACCCCTATGAAGAGGGGTTTAGGCGGACCGGACCAGCCATGGGGCTGGTCCGCCTAAACCCCCCCTGGATGAGGGGTTTAGGCAGACCAGACTAGCCCCTTGGGCTGGTCCGCCTAAACCCCATCTCCCCACTCCATTACACACAAAAAAAATATAAAAATAAAATAAAATACTATTGTTTGGGGGGTTTACCCGGACCAACTTGAACCCTCAACTTGGTCTGCCTAAACCCCTCCCTCCACCCCTTCAAATTCCTATAAATTCCCCCCCTTAGAAGCTCAAGGGGCAACCAATGAAGGCTTGCACAAGCAAACACACAGACGACGAACAAACTCCCCCGGCCTCATTGTTACACCCTCGGACCCCCGAGGCCTTTGGCAAGGGTCGGGAGAGCAAGAAGACAAGTACGTGCGCAGTTGGCTTGCTAGTCGGCTCACACACGTCGATGGTACGTCACGCATACTTCCCTCACACGGTGTTTAGCCGTCTTATATCAAGACCATCCCCGTCGCACGTAAGGCGACTATGCCAACGGCAAACACACCCGCATCCTGGGTTCACCCGTGTACGTCAACTTACGACGGTGACGATGTGCACTTCATAATGCCGTGTCGGACCTGGACATGGAATCGTGTGCCTACCGTTCACCTCCCAACAGGCCGTCGGCCCCTCAGATTAACAACTTGAGTCCAGTTGGACCTCTGGCCTGGGAATCATAGTCCCGGGACCGACCTCGACTCCCCAACATGACGACACTCACCGTCCGAGACCCGGGCCCGACCGCTCACCTCGAGCCGCGTCCGACCTCCACCAGGCGCCAGTCTATGTCCGCTCTGGCCACCAAGGTAGTCGGGACCACATCGATACCTCTGTAAAGAGTTCCTGTAAGACACGCGGATATACGCTGTATTACGCAATGACCCGGGGACCGACCCACGTGTCGGAGTTGTCCCGCGGCTTGCGCCAGTTGTACTTCGGCCACCTAGGCCCATTTGTAAAGCCCATGTGGCTCATCATAAAGCCAGTGAAATACAAGCGTCCACATTCGGGCCCCCCCAGCTTCCCACCTACACCGTTCGGCATACGTGCCCAACATCCTAACCCCAGTAAACACCACTCAGTTGAAAGCGCACCCACAGCTACAGAATGCTCCCGGCCCTCTACCCACGGCTTCAGACATATATACAGGCTTCTCTTCAGCATAGTACGAAGGTGTTTGGATTCAATCCGATGTAAATAAACACCGATTGCTTGCGACCGGTGGAGAAAGATGTCCATTACACGATTCCCACAATCGCCTACGTAGTCGCACCCGTGGAACCCCTTCTCTCCACATGTCGCCCGATCGTCCTAGCCCACGTGCCGCGCCCTGGTGGGGCTTTCCCGGTCAGCCCTCGGTTCCATGGGTGATTGTCATGAAATCGACTGGCATGCCCGCACCTTGTCGGTTAACCCTTATCCCGACATTTCCGTGCCATTCGACCCTTTTCGACTTTCTATAAAAGGAGAGTGCCCGATACCGCCGTGAGAGGCATGCAACCGTAAGGAGGGTATCCGAGATATATCAAACTAACGTATTTTCCTTCCCCGCTGTATCCCTCCCTTCACCCCGGTCATTCGGCAAAAAAAAACAAAAACAAAAACACGTGCGACATTGACTGAAAAGGAAAATTAAAGACAGAGTAATGACTGTGGTTACTGAAAAACCTGTCCAAAGGACTGTGTCATGAAATACCATAGTTAACTTTGCTAAAAGAAAGAATCTCTTGAAAATTATGTGAAAATCTGACAGAGCAATGGCATGATTGTGTTGAGTAACTGGGGATTCCTGCCTCTAACCAAGGTGTTTCCTCATGAAAAAAGATACTCCCATTGCTAACTCTGTTCTCATTATTGAGAGGCGATGTAGTTATCACACTGAGTAACTGGGTCACTTCACCTAAGACGTGTTGTGCCTCATGTAAAAAGGTGTTGATCAACCAAGATTACTCACGGAAAAATAAAGTGTTGTTCAAAAGAAAAATCTAAAAAATTGATGGTTCAACATTTTCCGCAAACTCAGTTAACTTCAAATACATTCATGGGTGTTTAAGTTCAATACTACTCTGTGTAACTCCTAAAGGAGTCATTAAGATTAATTGAGAAAGATGGAAGGAGGTTGAACTGGAATGTCATATGAGTAATTGGTTCACCTTTATTAAAACTCAGTTTCAGATATGAGTATTGAATGTGATTGACAAATTCTGTATACATCATGCTTAAACCATGCTTGTCATCTAGTCTAATTCATAAGTCCATATGATAGGAGAGTCTAATTTTTACTTGGATTTATAACAGTGGTACCTGCTGTGAATTCTTCTGGTCAGTTATATTTTTTGAAAACTCAGTCAACTAGTACCATTGTTCATACCTCATTATATCTATACACAACTGTGTTACTGACTCCTGCCCCTTTCCTGAACCAGTCACAGAAAAGTCTTGTGCTTTTGTTACTAAAAATTTATCAGTAGTATCTTTCTGCTGAGAACCTCCTGAGCTTATTCTTGGCATATTCCTCACCTTACTTTCTTATATACCTTGCTTCATTTTAAACAGGGAGCTTTGTATTGTTTTAAAGGGGGAGGATAGATCATGTTAAGACTGCATTTATTGCATTTCATAGGGGGAGAACAGTATTTGGCATTTCTTAGTTAAGTCAGGGGGAGCATATGATCGTTTGACATTCCCTTAGATTTTTGCCTTTTATGACTTGTATCATTCTGTCTGTGCATTCTGTCTGTCTTCCATTTGTTCTCATCTATTAACTCCATTCACTGTCCTCTTTTTGATGAAGTCAAAGGGGGAGAATGATTTGAATCATCTGATGGTTTGTCTTTGGTTGTTTCATAGGCTGAGAATGTTTTGGTTGTCATATGGGTAGAATGAATTGTCATTGTGTTTGGGGAGAATGGTAGTGCATATATGTGTCAGCATAAGTTTTGGGTCTCATTCATACCTGCATTTTGTTGATTGAATGTTGTCATAGTCTCAATGTATGGTTTACATGATTCATATGACTCATAGTGTTGCCATAATCAAAAAGGGGGAGATTGTTGGAATCTTGTGTTTTGATGATGACAAACACTATGACTTATATGTATGATGTCATAAGTGTTTGTATTGTTACATACAGTGTTTGTATTGCTGCATATATAAGTTACATGGAATAACTCATATGTGTTTGTCTGTGCATGATTAATGCATTATTAATATCATTACATATGTTGCATGCATAAGGACTATGCACATAGAGTCAATGCATCTGCATAAAGTTTGTGTGCATGTCATTTCATTGAACAGCCTGTGTGCACATCATTTGGTTGAACAGTTGGTGTACAACTGCACATACCATGGTTGATGCATTAGTTCATTCCATGCACTAGGTCAATGCACTTTCTGACCTAAGGTCGACCTCAGTACTCATAGTGAACACATAGAGTCGGTGCTAGCTGCATATCATGTCCATCTACGGTCGAAGCTAGTTGCATTGTATGCATACTGGAATCGGATGCTTACCTAAGGCCGATGCCAGCAATGTGTATTTTGTGTATAAGGTCGGTTCTAGTCTGTGTATAAGGTCGATGCTAGCTCGATGTGGTCGATGCTAGTTCATGCATAGGGTCGATGCTAGCACGATAAGGTCGATGCTAGTATAGCATGTTTTGCATATAAGGTCTGTGCTAGTTGAAATAAGGTCGGTGCTAGTTGATGCATCGACGCTAGCACAGCATGTCTTGCATAAAAGGTTGGTGCTAGTTGAGTTGCATGCGCATCTGGTCTGTGTTAGTATTGCAAGAACACGCACATAAAGGTCATTGCAATTTTTTGTAACATGCACATAAAAGTCGGTGCATGTTTTACCTTAATCGTATAAAGGTCAGTGCAATTTTGCCATCGTGCATATATATAGGTCAGTGCATGTTTTCACATACGCATGCAAGGGTCGGTGCACATGTTTACCTATACATATGAAGGTCGGTGCATTTTTGCCATACGCGTGTAAGAAGTCTGTGCACATTTTCTCATATGCATAATCTGGTCTGTGCACATCTAGTAGCTTATATTGAAAGGTCTGTGCATGTTTGCATATGAAGTCTTATAAGTCTGTGCATGTGTTAAAATTAGCTTTATAAGTCTGTGCATATACCTTTACATGGTCGAAGCACATGATGTACCAAGTCAGAGCATATGCATAGATTTCTGTCTACGCAAGTCGGTGCACATGTACATATAGGGTCTAAGCATATAGCTCTATAGGTCTAACTATGCATCTTATAGGTCTGAGCATATTCATATCTTATTCTTTCTAAGGTCAGTGCAACTGCAATAACGTGACTGCATTCAGTATTAAGCATACACTCTCAAATACTATGACTATAAGGTGTTTGATGAAATACCTTTTATCTTGTTAACAGGGACTTAAGACTAAAAAGTCTAAAGCAACTGGATCGTACACCTGAAGGGCTGAAGACAGTCACATGGCTCGATGTCTTCAACTTAAACAAGCACATGATCCAAGAAGGAGCGGGGCCTGGAGATTCTGCCACGTGGACAACTCATCTTCAGCATCTGCCACGTGGATCATCAGTAGCACATCCAGATCCAGATTCCTTGGGCGGGAATGAGTTTTTCACGCGCCCAATCTTTCACGGCCTATAAATAGAGGCCAGATCCCTCAGATCGAGGGGCGGACTAGAAAAGGGGAATTAGAAGAATTTAGTGAGGCAGACAGAGAAGAATAGAGAGAGAAAAAGCTAAAGAGAGAGATAGTGATCAGAGGTGAAGAGAAGTACAGAGCGACGAAGAAGATAAGAGGAAGAGTGATAGAGGCAGAAGTGTAGGGGTTGAAGAGTTCGTGAGTGTGAAGCGAGAAGAAGGTTCAAGAGATCTAAGATCTATTTCCACTGTGTCCTTTGGATCAGATCCAAGGCACAACGCTCCTGTGTGAGCATTTCAATTTGCTTTTACTATCAGCTTTTCGATACTGAACTTCTTGGTTTCCTATTTTCATTTTTCATACTTCTAAGCTGAGTATCACCGGAGGCTAAGCTGTAATGCCCAGCGGATTAAGCTGTGTATCAGCGGTGGCTAAACTGTAATGCCCAGCAGTGGCGAAGCTGTATTGGCCAGCAGTCAAGCTGTTAGTCAGAAGTTAAGCAAGCTGTGAAGCTCAACTGTTGTTGGCAAGCTGTGAGACCCAGCCATTCAAGCTATTTTGCAGCGGAATCCACACTCTGGTTGGAGTGTGGGGTGGATGTAGCTCCTGAGGACTAAATCACCTAAAAAGATCTTGTGTACTGTGGTTTACTTTCCAATTTGTCAACCGTTAGATGTATGCTAGGCGCGTTCCTATCTACGGTTCTGATTGAATGGATTTAGTATACATGCATGCTTGATTCGGTTCTATCAACAGTATAGACTTGCTTAGGAGTCTGCACTTTTGCAGTTCATGTATTCGATTAAGTGCATCATTGGTTTTCATATTCTGCAGAGCTTAATTGCTTTTAATTCTACATAAGTTTAAAGTCTTTAGTTTAAGTTTTAAATTGATCAAGTTTTTAGAAGGGGATTTATTCACCCCCCCTCTGAATCCTTGCTGCACCGTTGCACCGATTCCCATCGATTTATCACTTGGTATCAGAGCATACCATAGACTCTACATTCCGCTCCACTATGAAGAGCAAAAACACACACACGCTGTGAAACAAAGCAGTCCACACACGGCTGCCTCACTGAGCCGCCCACACACACACACGTCGTACAGCTCGCGACTACACACATAAGAATATTCTGTAGAGTGTTGTAATCACAAGAATATTCAAGAGAGAACGATTCAAGATTTAGGAAATAGAAAATAGATGCATTCTAAAGGTTATAGCTCCCCCTTTCAATTCTTTAAAGATAGTTTGAGCTCGCCTTTCTGATTTGGAGATGATAGCTCGAAGAAACTACAAGTTGGGGAGCTGCCCATGAGTCGCCTCACTCAAACCATGCAGCAATCTGCACGAACAACTTGAGGATCACAATTTCAACTTCAGATCATCGATTTTGGGTGCTCAAAGTATGGAGGAATGGGTAGGTTCGCAGCCACGAGCTCCCTGCGTAGAAAAATAGATAAACATGTAAAACTCATTTTCCTCTCTTCAAAAAGTGCCCTAATCTCATCCTATTTATACCCAAGCCAATCCTTCACACGTGGCAAGAATATTCTACCTAGGACCTATAATGATTGGGCAAAAATGTTGGAATCTTTTAGGGTTTAGAGCCGGAGTGAACCGACGGAAAAAATGGGTGTTGACTCACCCTGCCTGCTGAATAGAAAAACCACAAAATAGAACATATGCCAAAGTGAGTCGACTCTTAGAGTCGGCTCTCCTTCCCTGTTAACCAGAACAACCTCCAAAACAGAATGTTTATCAAGTTAAAAGGGGTGAGTACAATGAGTACTCTCCGATTGGGATAGAGTCGACTCATAGTCAATGCTTACCTATTTTGCCCAATTCGTATAAATTCAAAAGGCTAAGATCTCACCATGGTTTTGACACAATTAAATGAAGTGTTAGCATGGCTTTCCAACTTGCAAAAATACCCAAACTCAATCAACTTCCATCTAGTATCATGTTAGATCAATATACTCAATCATCATTCCATGCCTATTAGAATTAAGAAGATTAAAAGTGAAAAAACACCTTTACTGCTCATTGACCATCCAGATAAAGTCCAAAAGGCATACAACTTACATAAGCTGTTTGAGTATCAACCCTTCAATTTTGCCACATCAATTCTTGTATCACCATGGTCAATTAATAAGACACCACACAAGCCATTTGAGTGTTTTCTATCCGTCCAAAAGTATTTACACTTGCATAAAAAACCAAATGTTCACAGCTTAATTGTTTAGAGCATTTGAAATCTAAACCAACAACCGATCATAAGACATTTGGTCATCACCAAAACCTTTTAAGCCAAAATCAAAACCTTCGAGGTTCAACAAGGGAGACTGGCCAAGTGGGCCATAAAGCTGGGAGAATTCGATATAAGCTTCCACTCGAGAACCGCTATCAATGCCCAGGCCTTGTTGAACTTCATCTCAGAGAGCACTCTCCCCGATGAAGAAGGGGCCGAGCACTCCTCCGGGTCTGCCTGGGAACTGTCTGTGGATGGATCCTCGTGTGCGAGCAAGAGTGGTGCAGGTTTGGTACTCCTGTCGCTTGACGGAGTTGAGCAACAATACACCCTGCACTTCAACTTCCTGGCCACGAACAACATGGTCGAGTACGAGGCATTGCTATCCAGCCTCCATATGGTGAAGCACCTCTGAACCTCCCACTTCCGTGCATATAGTGATTCCTTGCTGGTCTCTAGTCAAGTTAGCAGAGAGTTTGAGGCCCGAGAACCTACCATGATCAAATACCTTCAGAAGACAAAGGAGGCCTCCTTGGGCCATTCTCATTTCGAGATAGTGCACATCTCGAGAGCAAAGAACATCTGGGTAGACACTCTTTCTTACATCGCCTCGTCTACGTCGATGATAAGCTCCTATTTAGTGCTAATTGAAGAGCTCCAGGAACCAAGCATTGAAGAGCCAGAGTCCCAAGTCAACGCCATCGATTATGAGCCCTCATGGATGGACCCCATCTTCTACTATCTCCATCACCAACGTCTGCCCGACGACCACGAGGAAGCCAAATGGGTTTTGGCTCGAACGGCACACTTTACTCTGGTGGACGGACGCCTGTATAGGAGTTTGCTATCCTTGCCCCTCCTCAAATGCGTGTTCCCCTCTAAAGCCAAGCAAGCTATCTGAGAGGTCCATGAAGGACAGTGCGACAGCCATAAAGGAGGACGAGCACTCGAGAAGAGCCTGCTCAGGCAAGGATATTGGTGGCCCACCCTGCAATAGGACAGTCTTGAGTATGTGAGGGGCTGCGTCTAGTGTCAAAGGTACTGTTGACACGCTAAAATTAACACTAAAATCAATGCTGAAGGACTTCCTGCCTCTCCAGGCGCGCTAAAATTAACGCTAAAAGAATTCACACCTTTCCAAGCATGCTAAAATCAACGCTAAAAGTAATTACACTTCCTTAAAGAGACGCATGTTAATATGCGTCCCTTTCTCTGATGCTAACTCATTTTTGTTGTTTTCTTACTTTTCAAGAATGAGCAAAAAGAAAAGAAGAAGAAGAAAGAAGGAGAAAGAGAAGAAAAATAAGAAGAGCAAGGGGGGGTTTGATCCGGCTGCCTTGAAAGGGCCATCTGTCAGCCCCCCCCCCAAAGGGTTGAATCGGCGGCCTCCAAAGGGCGAACCGACAGCCCCCATGGCCATCCGACAGGCCCTCATTTATCTGGCAGGCCCCCCTGGCACCCATCCATCCGGCGGCCTGGAACCCAGCCGGTGGCTTCAAGTTGCCCATCTGGTGGCTTCAAAGGCCATGTTGCTCCCTCATCCGACGGCCTCGGCATGCTCATCCGACAGCTGCCCATCCGACAGCATCACATATGGCAGCTCTGCCCGATCCGGAACCCTCTTGTTGAATCGGCAACAATGCCCCATATGGCAGCTCATTTTCCATCTGGCAGCATAGCCTTGATAGGGCAGCTTGACACCGATCGGGTATCCCCAGGCCTCGTCCGGTAGGTATGCAGTGCAAGATGGCTCGCCACCTCTACTACATCTGTAAAACACGGTCTCCAGGGCTAGAAGAGGGATAGAGGACATGCGTACCCATGCTCCCTACGGCGCAGAAGATGAGGCTTTGCCATGTCTGCATGCCCATGATCCCATACGGCACAGAAGAGAGGGGGTCTCACCACGTCTTCGTGCCCAAGCCCCCCTGCAGTGCTGAGAAGACACACGCCAGTGACATGCTGCGTGCATAAAAAGAAGAAGAAGAAAGAAAAAAGGAAGAATTCGGACGTGAAGAATTCCCCTGAAGGGACACTACAAGAAAATTGGCCTATAGCCATGAATTTTACTTACGCCTTCAAAAAATGTAGGTATAAGCGACATATTCTGACGTTTTTAAATTAACGTTGGTAAATTTTCTACGTTTTATTATAGCGTAGCTATATGGTCATCTTATTCTGACGATTTTTTAATAAACGTAGGAAAAAATAATCTACTTCTATGCTTTGTCAGTAAATGTGAGAATAGGTCTTAGATACTGTTTCGCTTTGTGTTAAAACGTAGTAATAAATCGCTTCAAATAAAAAAAATAAAAAAAATGTAAGAAGAGGGGATATCCCGCGGGCGCCAAAATTGGCTCCCGATACTTTTCAATTCTTTCCCATTTTAACGTACCATTTCCCCTGAATCACACCCATTCTTCCTCCTCCCCTGGTGGCCGCCCATCAGCTTCTTCCTCTTATTCTTCCTCACCCGATAGTTGGAATCCCACCTCGCCGAGTCCGTGCCATCGTCTTCCTCTTCCCATTCACACTCTTCCTCTTCCCCCCTCCATCGATGGCCGGCGGCGACACCATAGGACGTGGCCCCGGTCATGACGGTGATGCCAGGGGGATACGACACGACGATGATGGTGGTAGTGGACGGTGGGCAGGGAGGACAGCAGGGGTGGCGACGGTAGGGCACGGGGGCAAGGTGAACGACGGTCGCAAAGGCGTGCAGAGCGGCGGCCTCGCCAGTAGGGGTGAGCAGCGGCTTCACCGTCGAGGGCGAGCAGTGACGGTCGCGAGCTGGGGGATGATCTAATGAGCAGTGGCGGTAGCGGCCATGACCTGCTACTTGTGGCATAGGGATGGCGGTCGACTTCGTAGGGTGGCCATCCGGCGGGGGGTTTCACCCTTGGAGGTAGGGGGACGAACCCTAAGCTTCCCGTGATGATTTTCCTTCGACTTAAGCTCAAATGGGGGGGCTAATTCCATGTATTAGGGTTGCTTCCATACTAGGGTTGTGAGATTTTAAGCCAACCAGTTAGCATAAATTTGCGGTGTGACATAGTCAGAGTAGAAGAGTGGCAGTCCCCACTCTAATCTCTTCCAGCCGAGCCAAGCGCTAGATCCCGTAGAGAGAGAGAGGTCCCCGGAGATGCCCCCTCTCATATCTGAAAAGGATCTCCATCCGCAAGTAGCTTCCTCTGCAACCATGAATCTCTCCCCCTTCTAGGGCTCCGCTCTACTCACGTGCCTCCATGGGGCTCAGGGAAGCTTTCCTCAATTGGCTGTGCAGGTTGGTTGTGGCGGTGCGTCCATTTGGCATCCCATTTACTGTGTTTCTTCCCCAGTTTGTTCTTATATTTTTGATATGTGATTTCTTTTGGATTGTTTCCTGTAGCTATCATGATACCTTTTTCTTTCTGGGCATAGGTGATTAATGCTATGGAATTATTTATCAGATTGGAGGTTCTGGGAATATCATATGTGGTCCATTGGACATGGAGGTGTGATCAGATAAAGGGGAGAGCTTTATTGTAATTAACGTGATTGGAATTGCTGACCTGCCATTCACGAGCTCTGAATTTTTGGGAAAAACCCAACTACTGTACCTAATAGGCATATAATATGTATACTTTTTTTATTTTAGGTGTCTTATCCAATGTGAGGATCATACGGCTTAGCATTTTTGTTTGTTGGACTTGGTGATATACGAGTGGTGCATTATTCTATTGATTAATCTGACATTTTTGCTACAATTGTAGCCTATTTTTCAAACAAGAAATGGAGTTGTGTTTGGTAGGGTTTCAAAATGTTGGAAAGACATGGCTTGTGAATGTCATTGCAATATGTACATCTTTTATTTGTCTTGGTATGGTAGCTAGATTGTCTTTATCTGTTCAAGGCACTGACTACTTTTCCATCACTTTTGCAGACTGGTGACTACAATGAAGATATGATTCCCACTGTGAGTATTACCCTTGCACAAAAGCATCCATGCTTTGCTTCCACATAGTTTGTAAAAGCAGATTAATCATGATATTGTGGATGATGAATGTCTATTTACAGGTAGGATTCAATATGAAGAAAGTAACCAAGGGTATGTTACAATAAAGTTGTGGGATCTTGGAGGACAACCTAGGTTCCGCAGCATGTGGGAGAGATATTGTCGTGCTGTGTCAGTTATTGTGTATGTATCATATTTGCTTATTGACCATGCTTGTTATTTTCTTCAAGACATTGATTGCAACCAATGTTCTAGAATTCCATTTACCATATTTGACAACCTTTTGGAAGCATCAATGTCCAGGTATTGACCACCAAATGGCTAAGGTGATACAAATATATCTGAAAGTTAGGCCAGATACCATGAGTTGCAGAAAATTTCCTAGAGGATCATGCAAGCAACATTATATTTCACTGATCATCCTCTAAATGTGCTGATGTTTTAAATACGTTTGTGTAAGGCAAGAGTGCAACCCCAAGGTCATACCTATTTCAAGACTGCATTCAATCTATGGATCATGTTTGAATAAGGAAATATCCTGTAACTGCCAGAGCAAGCATACACAATGTGCTTTGACTTAATTTTGACTTGTGATAATTAAACATGTGTCATACCCAACACTAAAAACCCCTGCAGATTCATAGGGATGAGTTGTAAACTGTTTGATGGGGAATAAGTACTCAAAATGATTACTTAACAAAAAATTTTATGCATAAAGAAAAATTTGGCATAGATTTGTACATAGATATTAAGAAATTTTGGAGCAGATGCAATGCCCTTTGAATTGACCAGCTGTGAAGTGTCTGATATAGGTATATATATACACATATATATGTGTGTATATATATATACATACACATATATATATATATGTATATATATATACATAACAAAGAAATAATAGTAAGCACACACCACCATTTCCTTGAAATCAGCCCCACCAACTCCAACAGTGAGGATTGACAAGAGTAGACTGGATGCCTTCTCAATAGCATCTTCTGTCTCCTAGAGATCCGTTATTACTCCATCCTGGGCAATGGTTTACAGAGTTTAGTGCGGAGTCATTGCAGCTAACAGAAAAACTCAAGTTTGCTTCTTACAGTGATTATCAACAAGATAAAGTACTTCTGCTGATTATGAGTAAGAGGCTGGCTAGCTCATGTGTTTAGTCATTCTCCATGGAAATGCTTTCCCTCCCATAGAAGGGATTGGGTAGGTTTCGTTAATATTGATATAGTTCGTTACATGGTGGTCTAATGTTTCAGAAATGTCAATTTCATTGTGTTTGCTTCTTTTGGCTCGTGCCTCTGATAAGCTTGTCTTTCTCCTAATCTTCGGTTTACAATTTACAGTCGGCCTAGTTTTATTAACTAAATCTCTGATCTGTAGAGATCTTGATGATACGTTTGGATAGTCTGGTGGTGGAGTAAAGGACTATTTTGCCATCGAGAGATGGCAGTCCCAAGCAATGGATGCACATTATCAAGTTTTCAACCCTTTAAAGGATGATGAAGACTTGAACAAGATTTTAAATTTGTCCGGAAGGAAGCATCGAACATCAGTGGAAGAAATTGAAGGTTGTCGGTTAGAAATTGAAGGAAGTGGAAATCACTGAACAGGACTCCCTGCTTCTGGTAACAAATATGAAAGAGCTTCTTGGCAATCTGAAGTCATGTTTAGCTAGTCGACTGTTAGTTTGATTTTCTTTGTTTGCTTTCTTCTTTGATTTAAGCACCTCGATTGTCGCATGCATCTAGCCTTTGACCATTGCCCCGGCTGGAGAGGGGTGGGGATTGGGAGGGGATCCCCTGGGCACCGTGTCCTTGTTGGCCATGTGATTTTCTGGATGATTTTTTCTGTTTAAAATTTTGTGCAGAAATGGTCAACACTTCTTTAAGGCCAAGTTGCCGTTGACCTATGTTAGGCGGATGCAAAGTAACAACTCTGCAGTGGGAATGTGTATTGTCTAGTTTTTATCTCACAATGAGGCCTGTAGCCCTCTCCAGTATGTACATGATGTTGCTGGTCGTTGTGTGTTCAAACAAGTTTTAGGGCCCCTGATTTTTTTTAAATAAGGTGAAACTCTCAGTATACAAATTGTGATGGCATAGTGCTTTATGCTCTGTATGTTGGAATACATATAATATATAGATTAAGCATGGGAATCTAGATATTGGTACTATTTTACTGCTATCTTGATTATCCAATGATATTCTATCATGTGACAGGTAGCACCTATGTCATTATTTGTTGATTTGTTCAGAGATGTTCTATGCTATCTTTTGCGTGGTCATCTTTCACTATCAAGAAAAGGCTTGTTAAATTTCCAAGTCATCATGTCAAATGCTATTTTTTCTATTGTGCTCTATTATGGCATGTCACCAAGTCTAAATGTTGGATCTATAGGATAGCCTATCATATGCAAGAGCATACTGGGTTTATGAATCACATATTGCTTGGGATATCATTGTTGATGATGCATCTATCTATGTCTATGCTAGCAAAATGGTGAATTTACATCTTGTGAATGATGATTTAGAAGGTTAGTATTCAGATTTTGCTATTCTAGTCTTTAATTTTGCTGGTAGCGGAGATAATATCACTCTTTTTGCTACTATATGCTTCATTAGTTTTTTGGTGTTTCTAGTTTTGGGCATATATATATTTTTTAAGACTCCACAGGCAGTGCAATGCAAGGGGCTGTTATGATGTAACAAGTCCAGTTCTTGGTTTTTGATAAAATGAACCATGTTCTTTGTGAGAAGCTCTTTTATCTAAGTGTTTTCATCTCTGATTTTCTTAGATTCTGTCACGTTCCAGGAAGAAGTTGTACTTTGTCTTTTGAGCTAACTTCTCTCACTGGTGACAGAAAATATGTGAAAACATTTTTTGTGTTACTTTATCATTGTCTATCTTTCATAGAATTATCCCTTACTGGGCCACTTGTTAGAAAATATGTGAAAACACACCTTCTTGGTTTGACACTTTTAGAGGGTTTTGATATATATGTCATTTAACAATTCACATCTCTACTTATGACAATTTGTTTAGATTCATAGCATTTGTTACTTTAATTACCTTTTGTGCATGTACACCGAGCTGATAATGCTTTATTCACAGGATGGGATGCCAGTTTTGCTACTGAAGCATATAGACAGCATGTTGAAGCTTTAGCCCAGCATTAGGTATGCATGAAACTTAGAAAAACCCTATAATTCGTGTTGTAATCATCCTGCAAGTAATTGACCTTGTTCTGTACATATGTCATTGTTATGTTGTGCATAGGACATACATTGGTGATCTTTTAGCATTCACCATGTTCTATTTTATAGTCCCATGGGGAGTAATATATGGCTGCGATGATCTGATTTTCTCATCTCACATGATATTCACATTGGTTTTTGTGCGTACATATCAGATGTATGGCTCAAATAGCTTAAAGAGTTGATTTTTAATTACAGGAGAAAGAATCAAGGTAACAGTCATTCTTTCAATTATAGGTAAGACCAAACAGAATGATCCATCAACCAACAGACCAACAAGCCATAAAGTTTCAAGTTTTCGACCATAAACTTCCCAATCAACTTAAAAGAACCAAATAACTGGCTCAGGAACTTCATTTGATAACATTAAAGGCAAGGACTTTAGGCATTTGACGTATTTTCATGGAAATAAACATTGCAAGTTGATTGGCGCCCACAATGGCTGAAAATTTTACTAAATATTAGAACATAGTATTTGCTAATTTGATACTTACTAGCATACCAATTTTGATAGAAGACTTATCTAGTCACTGATATAACCCTTCAACCCTTGACTCCCGAGGTCACTATAACATAAATAAAAAAAGGGGGGGAGCACAAAAAGGTAGTCACTTAATAAAACTGTACAGTATACCACTATTCAATGAAAAATATTGAAATAATTGCAAATGATAACTAAAGCTAAAAAAACTATTTCAGTTCACTCTAGCTTAAGAGTATAAAGAGGAATGCTTTACCGTTTTACCAGACTTAAACATTCAAAATAAGAGAGCTACAGTATTCTAGGATTGATCCAAGGTAAGGCAGGTACTTGAGTCCTAAGGTAGAATGCACACTGTTGGTTTGGAATCCTTTATTAAACCATTTTACCACTTGGCACCATTACCACGAGTCAAATGGCAATGATCCACACTGTTGGTTTAGAATCCTTTATTAAATGAAGAAAATATGATACATTTCAACATGCGATCTTTATTTCTGATATGAATTCTTCACTACACATTTAGCCAAATGGCAATGCAGTGAACAAACTTATCACACATGCTCTTCAGGAAGAGCTTTCACAACTTGCTATTGCAGAAGCACATGGACCTTCGGATCTAAATGAAAAGCATGTTCAAACATCTGTGCTTACACAAATTGTTGTATAAATCACCCTTGATGGCCAATTTTGTGTCAGTAGTTTATATTGAATTGTGGGCCTTTCATGTCTAGGGTGGTTTTCCTTTTGGGAACTTATTGACAATACTTGTACATCCTTTATTCATTTAATACAATAGGGTAAAATAGAAGAGCTTTTATTGACAATACTTGTACATCCTTTATTCATTTAAAAGATCGAATTGGGTAAAATTCTAAACTTTTTTTTTACTTTTCCATTAAGTTGGAAAAATGGACTGGTTGATTGATCTGTAAGGAGCATTTACTAATTTATTCTATTTGTGTGACTATTGTTTTTACATGTTTAGTGGCATTCTTTTTCTTGAATTTTGAAACAGTTCATTTGGGCAGCATGTTCCGAGAATCAATGGAGAAATTCCTTCTACAGATGAGACCATTTCTGATCATCAGAGGCTCCTTGAACGGTACTCCCAAGCTTAGTCTTTTTTTCAATGCATGTTAAATGAGGTCCCTTGCTGACAGCCACCAAATATACCATCCAGGGTCATCTAGGACTAGGGCTAATGAATTTCTTCATCTTTTGTAGTCTTCCATAGTTTATATCTCTCATCTTTATTATGGATGTTACTACAATTCTATAGTTAATTGCATTATGATCCTTCTGTGGCCCTTTTTCCTAGAGAAAATCATTCAGTTATAATGTGTACATCAACTGAACTTATGTATAGCTTCATGTGATAGCTCTCTTTCTTTATAATTCTTTATGTATACTTGTTGGAAGGATGCATGTCCT
Source organism: Amorphophallus konjac (assembly GCA_022559845.1). Classification (NCBI taxonomy): domain Eukaryota; kingdom Viridiplantae; phylum Streptophyta; class Magnoliopsida; order Alismatales; family Araceae; genus Amorphophallus; species Amorphophallus konjac. Next base: position 134,529,851 of record CM040117.1, on the reverse strand, counting down.
GGACAATAATGTTATTCAATAGTATGTAGTTCTACATAAAATGTGGCATTTTTTGTTGTACTGCATGGTGAAGATGATTTGTATTTGGTTAGATTGCAGTTATACGAATTGGTAGAGCTTAAGGTACAAGGAGATGGCAATTGCCAGGTTAGTTGTAGGAATTGCTTGATCCACACTAACACTTGCACCAAATAATCATTATTCTAGAGATGATGGACTTAATAAGCTCATTTACCTTTAGAACACATGCTAGGACATTTTTCTTTTGATGGACTTGAGGAGACTACACCATGAGCCATACTGAAACAATCCATTATTCAGCATCCAAAGGGAAAATGTGCATGTAATAATATAGGTGTTGATGAGTATTGAGTCAAGTCATACCTAAAGAATGGCTTCTTGTAGGAAAGATGAATTCCTCACAAGTCACCATGTAACTGTATCATGTTTCTCTAATGAAAACATGTAACTCCTTTTTATGAATTAACACATTGTTAGCATGTAGCTGCTCTAACCCTGCATATCTCAAAAATGTTTTATAATCTTTCAAGTTCAAGTCTACCTTTGTACACTTTTTTCTCTCCTGTTTTTGATATCCTGCTTGCTAAATGTATTATGTCTTCATGGCAAAATTGCTCTTGTCATGGTATCCAATTTAATTTCAAAATTTGGAAAACATGCTCTTATTTTTGATATCCTGCTTGTACCTTCTGGGTTGGTTGTATGCACATTTGGGTTTGTTACAGAAAAGTCCATGAGATAATGTTATACTTAGTTATAGACTCGGATTAATCATAAATAACAAAAAGCATTGCCATATGCTTGGGATCATTACTTCATGAACCTGTATTTGGCTTTCGAAGAGCTTTAATTAAACTAATAAATGATCAAACTAGTGTCAGCTTCATAAAGATCCTACTACTGTGGTTAGTTTAATTGTCATTGCTGTGACATGATTTTAGCCTTGCAGTGAAACAATAGTTGGAAATGCAGCTACAGGCTACCATATACTCTTCTTTGTCTCATCTACATACTTGTTAAGCCCAAAATACTTACAAGTTTTTAGTGATCTAGCAGTGTTCTTTTAGTGGACACAATGTTCAGGCATGTAGGTTATAAGAAGAAAGACCATCTCTGTAGAACTTGTGATTGTTTACAAGCAGTGACATGGAGTATTCCATGGGATTGTTTGAAGTTCTCATTTGTATTTGTTATGCAAATAGTGTATTTCTTGGTAATTTTTGAGCTTCTATGTACACCTTCTATTTTTTGATGTTTTCCATGGATCTATCCAAATTTTGTGCACTTGAATTGCTGTGTATAAGTCCTTATTAGTTCTTATTGTTCTAAGGAACTTTATATATGTTGGCTAATCTTTTTCTAATTTTATTGGCCATGTCTCTCCCCATCACAGTTGAAATTCTTAACTTTTGACTAAATTTGTTTATCTAATTTCACTATTTTGCTCCTTCTAGCAGTTTAAAATTCTAGTTAACATTGCTGATCAACTAATATATGCTCGATATTTTCATGCTAGAGCATGTTGATGAAATCCTGAAGCTTGCTCGCCTCTCTAGCTATCTATACATTCGAACTGTAATAGCTTCAATTTTAATATATGATTGCCCTAGTTGTTTATTTAGGTATTTTTTCATTATAAAACTTATGAATTTTTTCAGCTTACTTCCTTATTGTAGCGATGGACAGAACTGCCTGGAGAACCTCCAATAATCGATGATGTAGAGGTCGATGACTGGCTTCCTCGATTTGTATTTCTAAATGGTTCATGTATTTTCTACTATCTCAAATCTACAGGTAATATATTGCATGGTTCTCATTGTTACTATCGAGCATGGGTGTTTAAGGCCACATGAACCTCATATCCTACTTGTAATCCTTCGTTGCATGATAATGCTAATTTCAGCTAAAGAATGCCTACTCTGATACAATAATCAAAGTAAAGTGGGTTGTCCAACATCCCCCAAGCTCCCTAACACATTATTAGTTTTATGTTCTGGTCCTCCAACCGACATGTCTCATCCAAAGATTCCAAACTCCTCAAACAAATGAAAGAGATATATGACTAAGTTATTTGCAGATATGTCTTGAATACATAATTTCATTTCACACAATTAGTGATCTGTGGAGGTGTAACCCCACCCAACTCCTCCATCCCCCCCCCCCCCCCCCAAAAAAAAAAAAAAACAAAAGGGAAAAGAAATCCTTTCAACGTAGATGTTGACAGAAGCAACATATATAGGAGCAGATGGTTCAGATTGATGGACACTGACAGATGAAAATGCTGAGCATTTATCTGTATTCATAAATCCTGAAGACATGTTTAATCTTTTACATCACAATCTGGATGAACTACGAATAAGGTTTCTCTATATTTTGGAAAACCACGGATGGTGCCACTTTATTAAAAGATCATGTATGATTGTTGACATGGAGGTCGTGTATTCAAAATCAGATTGTTGGGTGGGTGTCGTTATCCTCATATCCTCATATTCTCAACAATTCAAAATCAGATTGTGGGGTGGGCATTGTGGGGTGGGTGTCGTTATCCTCATATTCTCAACAATTCAACTCTTATAGCTTCACAGAATTTGGGGGTTTGGAATTTCAGGCTTCATACATATCATTTAATGTTGTTTTTTAGTTACTTCACCATATTTAATGTTTGATCTTAATGTGTAACATGTTTCCATCTGGGCACAGCACATCCATATGCATGTTACACATTTGTTCCTAGACAACTTTTTCATGCCTAATGTGTTCACTTCTATAGGGTGATTTTTTTTTCTAAAAGGCTATTCCCTTTAAATATTCTTATAGTCATTATTTACTGTTTCAGGGATGGTGATGGTGATTATTGGCTTACAGGAAGAGTTGATGCTATTAACATCAGGTTGTCAATGGGACCACAGATCCTAGTTTATGAGGGGGTGATTTCAACTTTGGAGATATTGCATGGGTTAGAATTGATTCTTATTCATGGTGATCTGCCCAGTTATATGAATTTTTTTCGTAGATAAATTAAGTTGAAAATATTTCTCACTTTGGCAATTTAGGTGTATATTGGATATCATTGGAAATTTGATAGATTTTCTGATGTGAGGACTTTAGTGTTTTAAAATGCTTCAATAATTCTTGTTAAGGTGATTGTTGAGGAACATGCCTATCCTTGTGTGCACTAAGAAGATAAGAAGTTGTACATTTATGAAACAAAAAAATGCCATAATTTTGAACTATATGAAGGTTTGCTATCTAGAATCTTTGTCTTTTTCTCATTGATATCTTTAACTTTTCATAATTTTCTCTCAATATATCCTTTCTCCTATGATTGATTCGTAAGTGTAAGTGCTAATGTATTTTTTTTTTGGTCGGGGGTGTGGGGATGGGGTTCTGTCCATGAAATATTGTCGGAATCTTGGTAGTTTTTTTGTTAGTCGAACCTTAGTTTTTAAGAAATGAAGGATTATAATTTGGTGTGAATAGATTTTTCAGTGAATGGATTGTAAATGTATGTTCCTCAATTATCTTCGGTGAATGGATTGTAAATAGGTGTGAATGAGAATTGTGTGGATCAATATGTTTGTGAGTGATACAATCCATGAATGTGAAGATATGAATGGATGCACTATTAAAGGTGATAAGAGAACATATAAGAGGATTTTTTTAAAAAAAAGATAACCTATTCCTACATTTTTATTAATCGACGTTAAACTATTTTCCTACGTTTTTAAGAGAATGACACTAATACTTTTGCATACGTTTCTTTCACTACTTGGCCAAAAGTAATACCTACATTTTTAGAAACGTAGGTACAACCTCTTATATGCGTGTGTATACATGTTTTTAACCTACGCTTCTGTTGGATTATTCCTACGCTTTCAAAGCGTAGGTATAGGTCGATATCTACCTACGCTTTTTGCTAGACTATTCCTACGCTTTGAAAGCGTAGGGATATATCGAACTATACCTACATTTTATAGAAACGCAGGTATAACCTATAGTCACGCGAGCAAGCACCACGCTTTGAAAGCGTGGCAAGTAAACGTGGCTAAAGACTTTACCTACATTTTTTTGACCTACACCTACAATTTTCAAATGTAGGTAAAGGCCAATTTTCTTATAGTGATCTCACCTCCGTCCCTATAAAGGGACACGAGGTCTCAAGGGAGAAGAGACTGGCCATTTCGAACAAACCCCACTCCAAGTGAGACTCGCTGCTAGCCTGAAAATATCAGCAAAGAGTGAGAAAGAGAGCAGGAGAGAAAAGAGAGGTGAGGAAGGGGAGAGCAAGGGGCGATTGCTCTCCCCCCCCACCCCCCCTTGTATTTCTTCTTTGTTTTCTCCCCTGTATTCTTACTCTTTTATTAATGAGAAATGAAAATGAATGCTGCTTTTGGAGATTTTAGTGCCGTAATTGTTGTGATGTTCGATCTTCATCAATCGTAGTCCATTCTCTTCCCCCCTATCTGTGGCATTTCCTTCTCTGTGCTTCTCTTTATGTTTGGTTCCATCGACATATGAGTATGGAGCAATATGATCACCTTGGTGATCAGGTTCAACAAGGAGGGCACCCCCCCTCTCAAGGCCTCATTCGGAGTTTGACTGACTCCATAGTCATGATTCTGTGGGTAGAGAGATATGGGATATAGTCCCAAAAACAAAAATGAATGATCTGGTTCTTCTCAGTACTCTGTTTCTTTGGTTTTCCCCCTTGTGAGGGTGTGATCTGATAGCCTCAAGGGGTTGATCCGACAGCTACCCATGTCGTTGGCCCCACAGTCATGAAGCCCGAACCCCCCTTTTGTACTCTGTCGGAGCGTAGGTGGGGAATAGCTGAGGCCCTGTGATCAGCAGGTTCTATGTGTTCTTACCAAGTTTGAATTTCTGAACGATCTGCGTTTTGATTTAAACTGCTCGTTTCCTTGAGCTTATGAGGAGGTCGCGGTGGATGTTGCCGCTTTCGTGCACATCCTTATTATTAAGGGACCGTCTTAGGCTTCCTGTGGATTAGCTCCCGCTTGCCACCCCCAAACACTCTGGGTCTAGGGGAGGTGCTGCCGGATTTTCGCCAGAAACTTGGACTAATTGTAATATCAACAAATAAAAAAAAAGAATGAAACAGATGATGATGACAGATGTGTAGTAGGACAATGAAGATGATAATACAAAGACAGTGATGTAATGGTAATGATCCAAGGACTGTCCAAAAAAAAAGAAGATGGAACCGAATAAAGAAAAAAAAGAATTCTCATATCAAAAAAATCACCGAATGAACAAATTGCATGCATATGTATGTACATATATATCCATATATGTGTGATCAGTACATGAGACTCTTGCTGGGTTCAATTGGAGGCTTACTGCTATGTGGGTCGACCCCAGGGGTCGACCCCCCTTTCGTGTTGCTACTGTTAGAGTAGCCCTATGCGGAAATCTGCACAAGAGTCGACCCTGGGAGTCGACTCCCTTGGGTCTGGGCTGCTGTCCAGGATAGCTGTCCCCTTGGTAATAACATCAAATACTGCATATGCATATTGAAATTGCACAAGGTCTCCACTGAGATTGCATGAGCATGGGCATGCTTGCTCCTCCACTCGTTTTTCGAAACTGAGCATATCACTTTTTTTATGCATTGGATCACACATGCATTATGAATGAAGATAAAGCTTCATGCATGCTTTAATTTATGATTGCTTGCTTGTCATAATCTACGGGTATATCAAATGGTGGGCTGCAGAAGTTAGATTATGTCTAGTCGGAAGCCCTCACCAGGCATGAGTGAATACTCCGCCTCGTACCGAGAACCACCCTGCATGGATGTACGATTCAGCCCTCTCATGCTGTGCATAAAGATTTGTAAAACCATCTTCCTACATTTTTTTTGAGGGAGCAGGTTCCCTAATAAAAAAAAGAAGAGACTCTCATGCATCGATGCATGCCATCCTGTCGTGCACCATCTTTAAGAAAGGAACAACAAAAATCTACTGATTGGCATAGGATAGGCCGACTTGCCAAACCCCAAGTCGACTTACCTGTGGGTTCGGTCGACCAACTTGCACTTTCGGTTGACCGACCCATGGGTGAGTCGATTCACGTTGCAGGCTGCGTCGACTCATTCATGGTCGGGGTGGCTAGTTCGAGCCCCAGTGATCCATTCTGGTTTTCTGTCCGCCTCATGCCTTAAAGACTCTCATTTAAAAAATAATAATGATAAAGAAAGCATTTGTGCAGTGCAAGCAGCCTTCTGTGGTTTGTTGCCATCTCATAGCCGGCAGGCTCCTTCTGCTCCTTTCTCCCGTATATATATATATATATATATATATATATATATTTATATATATATATATACAATATATATATATATGTATATGCACATGCATGCCTTGAACATATGCAAAAAAAGAGAGAGAAACAAAAAATAAAGAAATGAAACGAAAATGAAATAAAAGTTGGGAATCTAACATCCCCTAATCCACTTTGCTGAATGCACAGCTTGAGCACAAAAAAATGAATGGAAGAGGAAAAACTCTGATCACTAGTGAAGAGTGAGTCGACATAGTGCAACCCTACGTCGACACAGGGTAGCCCTGGGTCAATGTAGTGCGACCCTGTGTCGACTCAGCCATCACGTTGGGTCGACGCAGCGCACCCTTGAGTCGATTCCTAGTGTGCTACATCGACGTAGCCAGCACAATGGGTTGACCTACCCACGCTTGAGTCGGCTTAGCAATGAAGCAAGTCGACTTACTCTTCATCAGCCTACAGAGTTGGGCCTACACAGCCCATGCCAGCCCTTTTGCGGGCCTTGTGCATTAAAAGATGAAATGAATGATGAAGAAAAGGACTGAAATGAAATATTAGGCAAAACCCAAACAAAATAAACAGAAGAAAATAGCAAAAACAAAGAAAGAAGAATGAAAAGAAAGATCTCAAGTCGACTTAGCTCCCAAACATAATAAATCCAATGTTAATATAATAATAATAATGGCATGGAAACATGATAACACTAGAAATAATGAATGAAATGAAATAATAAGGCAAAACCCAAAAATAATAAATCCAATGTTAATATAATAATAATAATGGCATGAAAACATGATAACAATAGAAACAATGAATTAAATGAAATAATAAGGCAAAACCCAAACACAATAAATCCAATGTTAATATAATAATAATAATGGCACGGATCAATTCGATGTCCGTGAACGATGGACTTTTTAAAAATTCAGAAGTCATATTTCGGTTTGGTAGATGGTAGGATATTGACTCCAAATCCTACGTAGTTGATCAAGGCCACAATGCCAATCCTCTAGGTGTTACAATATATGTGTGTGACCTCTTATGTTGTGGTTTAGATGCATATCTAATTTATGTGAAACTAAATTATACATAATTTGGTTTAGTAAATTATTTTAGTCAGCCTAAATATCAAAAAGTGTGTATGAATATGATTAATTCGTTATTAGGCTAGCACATACAATTTGATTTATCAAGCTTATATGAATATGATTCGATTTGTTATGCAAGCCATTCATAAATTTGAACTATTCAATAATTAATTAGAGTTGTGAATCTAAGAAATACTCACATATGCCTAATGTTTGCATTATTTCATAATTTACATTTCATTAACTTATGCTATATGTTTAGAACATAATAAAATTCGTATTAATATAGAATTATTATGTGATTTGTGAAATTATTATGTAATAGGCGTGTTATTGGTTCTGATGTCTACTTAGTTTTAGGACTCACACATGTGATTAACCTTTCTTTTAGGAGCTTGAAGAATAGTGATTTTGGCTCTAACCCGTGGTGGAGAGGGGGAAATCTGTGGCCAAATAAGATGCTCGGCCCACGTAGCCCGGCTAGACTACATTATCCACCAAGTGATAGCCTCACAGGGCCCACTTAGCCCGTAAGCCTCAAGTACATGGCCCGGCAAGTGATAGCCTCACAGGGCCCACTTAGCTCGGGAGCCTCAAGTACATGGCCCGGGAGCCGGGCGAGAACTTAGCTCGGCCACCAATCACTCGGCACCCGGCTCGGTCGGGAAGAGCCGAAAGAGCGGCCGAGCTAGAATCAAGCATCCGCAGATCAACTGTCCACCTGACTCCTTAGGGAGATGAAGAGCCTGACGCTCATAATCGCCCAGGCGTTACGCTGGTGGATAAGGGAAGGGCAAGAGTCCTGAACCCGAAGGAAACGCCACCTGTGTCTACTCCCCTCCCCAGCGGGAGAAATGAACAGCTATATAAACCCAAGAAATCCCTCCAGAAAAAGGTGAAGCCATTTTGAGCCAACTCTAGCCACTTCATCAGTGAAGAGCAGTCTTATGCCCCTCCCTATCTCCTTCTCTTATCCTCTTTCGCATAAAGCTCTATCCCCTTACTGACTTAGGCATCAGAGGGTTTTCCCCAGGGTTACCTCCCTGGGCCCCCTGATCCTTTTCCTTCCCTCATTGCAGAGTTCCACTAAAGTGTGTCTATAGGAAGCGATCGCCCTTAGATCAGATGGTTCAGGCTTCGGCACGAGATCTCGCCTCTTCATCTGGCACCGTCTGTGGGAAACAGAGCTAAGAGCCAATATGGTGCGAAGGTGCAGTAGTAGGAGAAATACCGATGACAAAGGGAAGGCACTGGCGTCCGTGGGTAGAGTACTTACGCCGATGCACTCTTCGACTGGCCCCCTTTCCAACAACCAGGGCAATGTCCTGCCTCCACCGGCTGTGGGGGGGCAACCCATTTCCGGGGATCCATATGCCTTCCGATCCCTCAACGCTAATGTTGGTCCCCGGGGTAGGCGAACGGACAAGAATGGGGGTTGAATTGTCCCCCACACTAGATGGTAAATTAAAACACTACGCAGTGGAATTATTAAGATTAACGAGATTGAAGAATTAATTAAACAATGTAACTAAATTCTCTCAATCTCTCCGATCTCACACGATCATACAAACGGATATATCATGCAAACCACGCAATCCCATGATGCAAACCACAAGACAAGGGGATTTTTAAGGTGGTTCGGGACCATGACGGGCTCCCTACGTCCACCCCTTACCAAACCGGTAAGGCTACACTCGGGGATAAATCCCCAAAATGGAGATGACACTCCAACACACACGGGGACACGCCCCAACACACACACACACACACGATCCAACGACCGGATCACAACACACACACACACACACACACACACGATCCGACGACCGGATCTACACACACACACAACCACTGCAACAAGTGCAGCACAAACGATCCACACGATCGCATGCAGGCGATCAAAGACGACCGTATCTAGATGGTCACACACACAGAGTGTATTTTCAGGTTCGGAAAATAAACACAAATATCTAACTCATGCTCAACCCAAAATACAAATCATGAAAGACATCACAAAGAGCATATAGAAGATATAGAAATCAACCCCCTTTGTTTTCCATAGCCGAATGACGATGTTCTTTGATGCTCGGGTCAGAGGGAAGCCGGATGCTGTCGATTTGAACGTCAACGCGTTCCTCTCTTCAATCCGCTTCACTTTCTCTTTATGCACGATCTCCAAAGCCTCCTGAATGAAGATCAAATCTCCCCTTCTTTTCCCCTTTCTCTTCTTCTCCTCTTTCTTGACCAACAAGATAGAAAGCATTAGCTCAAATAGGGATTTCTTGTCAAATTCGGAGTTCACATAAGAGTATATATAGAAGACATGAAAAGACTAATATAACCCTTCTAGAACCCTCCAAAAAGACCCTTATATGACTCCTAAGAACCTATGGGCAAAAGGGTAAAGGTTGGAGCACAAATGGATTGGGTTTAGATGGGTTTCGGATTCATGTTTTTGGGTTTTTGCCGTAATCGGTCGAACTAAGCACTGGGATCGGTTGACCTAAAATTTACAGAGCTGAAACCAGTCAGCTCTGCAAATTTTGGTCGACCGAAACCCAAGGTCGGTCGACCGAAATCTACTATGAAACTAGATTTCAGCAGTTCAGTCCTATAACCTTAAAGCCCAATGGAAATAGAAAAAGGGTTAATTGATATGTCAAACTACCAAGCATTCCTTGTTGTTAAACAGCGTAAAAACACATACCAACCATATTCTATCAACATTAAAAACTTCAAAAGAAAACTTACCATTATTTCTCCCAAAAAACATACTCATGCAAGGTACCAAGTTCTCACCAAGATTTATGATACCTTTGCATATAGGATTGGCATTTCTTTCTAAACCTACAGAACATAATTAAGTGAAGTTAAAACAATGCAAGTTCAATCACTTCGATGCCATCTACCACTAAATCAATATTTTGGTATCTTGGGAGTCCATTAAACCTTTTTATACCAATCTTAACACCAAGACCCAAACTCACATCTTACATCAAGAGATTAACATGGTTTGATACATGAAAGTCCATTCAAGTTCTCAACAAGCAAGCTTTTGAAGAAAACAATTAGTCAAGTGTTTTCATGTAAAATCTCAATACAAAGTCCATGGCCAATTTGACCATTTACTCAACCAAGATGTGAAAACCATGTAATAACCATTCAATTCTCATTCACTCCAAAGTTTGCAAGAAGAAGTCAAATACCATCAAGTTTGATTGAATCACTTAAGCACATTTTCACCCTTAAAATCCATGAAGAATATACATGAAAGCCCAAGCAAGAACTCCGTTTTCCTTAACGAACACTTTAAGCATATAATCACATAAGCTCAAAAACCTCTTTGAAGAACATAGATTGAAACATTCAAAACATTAAGATCTCATGATAAAAATCCATGAATTTAAACAGCATGTTTGAGCCTCAAAAACCATTTGCCAACTCAACCATATTCTAACATCAAGAGCATAGATGCTCATATTATGAAACACATGCAAGCATAGCAAGTAACATGAGTGATCAACAAAGGCATATGGAAGCATACATAAAGTTTAGTTATCATCAAAAACATATGCAAGGCATACAACAATCTCCCCCTTTTTGATGATGACAAACTTTATGACTTATAGAGACAGATCATATTTTTCTTCCCCTTTGACATTATAAAAAAGTGGGAGGAAGGTAATGAAGTTCAAATTTCAGTAAAGCATACTCATGAATCAATAAGAGTTCAGTTCAAAAATTCAAATGAGATGATCAAAACATGTGGATTGTTTGTGATATCAATTGTTGATTATGGAGATGGTATGTGTGTAGACTTAGGACTTGCAAAGCCAAATGATACCATTCAAAGTCTAAAGCCCATTTCATATTTTCACAAGATGCAATTAGCAATGCAAAGGTAGGATGTTTGCCAAAACAAAACATAACAGTTGAAACATCAAAAGCTTTTATTTAATTTTCAGATTTTCATATTTTTAGTTTTCTTATGAAATGCATGAAGCAAGATGCATACAAATGATGACATATGAGATGCACATAATACAACCAAGCAAATATGTATATATACATGTAACATATCTCCCCCTTACTTATTTAAGAAGGTGTTGACACCCGTTTTTAGCCCGCAAGTTACGTCATTTCTCTTATTCATCATTTTTGATGTCCCGAATTACCCATTATTTTGGATCCTTCCTTGGATAGATTTCGAGCCCATTTTTATTGTTCCATAGCCTCTAGACCTCGGAGATCATGATTTCTTAGAGCCCTGGAGCTTATCTTATCAACTTATGGTCTTCCAAGTTGACTTGCGGCCTATTTAGGCCCATTTTCATCAAGCATTCGACCCCTTTCACTGCACAGTCCTGAGCACGACCCCTTTTCATCCCCTTATGTTCCTCTATTCATTAAGTGTCCTTCACCAAAGTTGATTTCTTTTTAAAGCTCTACAAATTCTTCTTCTTCGCCATTAGCCAGTTCTCCACCGTTTTTCGCATCACCACATTTTTCTCTTTTCGTCCCTATGTTCTCCATCTTCTGATCATTTTCTCATTTTTCTCTCTTCACAAAAGTTATTCATTTTTTTGTTATCTACAATTTCTTCATCTACGCATTTTGCTAATTCTGCACAGGTTGTGAGATATACTACCACGTTCAGCCTTGACTTCTCGAGAGTCCTACTGCCGTAGGACTCTTTCTGGTCGATTTTGCTCGACATGGCTTCCTTCTTGGGTCTCTAACTTCTAGAATACTCCTCCAAATTGGGTCCCGTTTATTCCTATCTCTTGTCCTTACTATTATCTCGAGTTTGGTCTATAGAACTCGAATTTTAGTGGACTATATTCTTGGGAAACAGGGAGGAAACTTCTGGATTTATGCAATTTCTGCATAGATCAAACTCTATTTTCTACTCGATGGGCCTATCTTGCGGCGGCCATATCTTCTAGAATATAGCTCCGAATTGACCCCCGTTTGTTTCTATCTCTTGCCCTTTGGATTATCTCGAGTTTGATTTATAGAACTTGAATTTTCATTGGCTATATCTCTCAAAATAGTTGACAAAAGTTATGGGTTTATGCGTTCTAGTATAAGTCAAACTCTATTTTCTGTGTGATGGGCCTATCTTGCGGCGAGCATATCTTCTAGAATCCTCTTCCAAATTGAGTCCCACTTATTTCTATCTCTTATCCTTAGTATTACCTCGAGTTTGATCCATAGAACTCGATTTATCTTGCAGTATATCTCCGGGAATCGTGAGAGGAAGTTGGGACTTTTTCTACAAAATCTATATAAACTGCCTAGTTCGTAGTGGCGATGGGGGGCTCTTTCCGAACGTGGGGCGAAGCCATGCTGCATCTCCAACTCACAACTTCGACCCCATCTTGAAGAGGGAAGTATTAGCTTTCCATTCCATCTTTTTAGACTTAATTTGGTTGTCTATTCTCTTAGTTCTCATCTCCTCAAAATCACAAATCATCACAATTTTCTGCACTTTCTGCTACACCTGCACTTTTGCACATTTTGCATCATCATTTTCTCTCTATTCTTTGCATCAAATTTCATAATTTTAAATCCAATGCATTGACAACACACACACCTATTATTTTCACCCTTCCACAGGGGTTAAAAACCTCCCCCCGGTGAGTTTGCCTTCAATTTCTACCCCTATTTTATCACTGCGGGATTGATACTACACTTCATGATCTAATGGGTTTTTGCCTTTGTGTTTTGACATTGTTTTGCAGGAGAGCATGATATGAACGTGAGGCCCTCTTCTTCTAGCTGGCTGGAAGACGAGGAGGTTTGAATCCACATTATTCCTGCACCCGTTTGTCAAGCGCGATCAAGTCTTCATCTTTCCAAGGTACATGACGTCGGTCTCTTCATCCCTTCATCCTTTTGGTGTTGTTGGAACCTTGGTGGCGATCACGGTGTGTATTTCTCATCCTTTCATCCCCCTTTTCTTTGATTCACATGTTTATGCATGTTTTAGTTTAAAGGGACGGGATAGAACATAATAAACAATCTACAATTTTTTGGCGATCATGGTGGGACGCCAATTCCCATCACATTTGTTTTCATGATCTTTTGAAAGTTGGATGTGTGCATGTTCATGTTTAGGTAGTATATTCTCCATTCTCTCACCATTTTGGGCATTTTAAGGGCTCCGGTTGCCTGGCGGTCTTCTGTTAGACCGCAATTGGGCAAGAAACGGTCATTTGGTTGATCACTTGTGGATTCTGGCAGTTCTGCGCGTGTGCTCACGGGGCCCTGTTCGTTGAGGCATAACTTTTGATCTCGTGGTCCGATTGCGCTGATTTTTGTTCCGTTGGATAGCCCTTTGTATTGTCTTTCCATCCATATCTTATTTGTCTTATTTTGGTCACATTTGCATAGTCTAATATTGTCATGCTTTTTGAGTTTTCTGCAAAAAGTCTACAGGCAGGCTCAGGGACAGGTTCACAGGTATGACTTTGATTGATGATTTGATTGCGTTCTCGACGTATGATTTTGCTAATTTTTGTACCATTGGATAGTCATTTGTATTATCTTTCCATCCATATCTTATTTGTATCATTTGGGTCTCATTTGCTTAGTTAAACATTGTCATCATTTTAGCATTTTATGCATAAAATCTACATGCAGTCTACGCACAGGCTCACGAGGACAACTTTGCTCAGTGATTTGATTGACCTCCCGGGGTCAGATTGCTCTATTCGTTGGCCCATTGTGTAGACCTTTGTATTGTCTTTCCATCCATATACTATTTATCTTATTTGGGTCACGTTTGCATAGTCAAATCTTGTCTCCATTTTAGCATTTTGTGCATAAAATCTGCATGCAGGTTCAGGGACAGACTCAGGTACGCTTTGCATTGGTGATTTCTTTACCTCCCGGGTTATGTTTGTGCTTGTTTCTGATCGTACATTGCTATCCTTTGTATTAGCTACATTTTCATATATGATTTGCATGCATTTGATCATGTTTGCATTGTTTAATGTTGTCTTGATTTTCTAGTTTTAGGCTAGAAATTACATACACTCCGGTGCACATAGGGCCATGCATTGCATATCATAGTTGCATTCCTACCTTGGTAAGTGATCCTCTCGCCTCCATATTCCTTGGAGTCGACTAGGTGATCTTATCTGGGACCTCCATAAGTCTCCGTGAGCCGTGGATTCCCACACGGACGCCGGGCCGGTTGTACCTTTCCAACCCTTTGGCTTACATTTGCATACGTGTGAGAGAATTAACCTTAGTCAACCTAAAGTTTGGACCTTATTCCCATAGGATTCCTATCTTGAGGGAATTATTCCTAACTCAAATCATTAAAAGTTCTATTAAAACCCTTAAAATATTTCCCATCATATCAACTTGTTTGACTTGGGTGAAAACTCTTACATTGCATTGATTGTGTTGTTTGGGCTTGTCCAGGCCCATTAGTGGTGTTTTGTGTTGCATTCACATATTCCTTGTTATTAGGCCCATTTAGCTTAGCCCATTTTGTGTGTCCATTGTCCAGTCCCATTCTGATGTGACACAATGATGCAGCAAGTGGCTAAGGTCCCTTGGACTTAATTCGCAAACACAATCACAAGATTCGAGCAAACTTGGAAGATGCCGTCTCACCGTGCGCACCCGTTACCCGTGGTGACTCGATGATGTCGAGTTGAGGTGGTGGAGAAAGACCCTTGCTGGTAGAGGGCCAGCACAACTAAGGTTCACCCTCCTGAAGGTATGATGCCCACAATCAAGGGCGGCCGGGTGCCTTGGGGGCACTAGGTCACTCACTCACGATTATCCACGATGACCACTCAAGATGGTGGCTTCGGGAATGAGCACTCTCTTACTAGTCAGCGGACTAGCTTGGCGGATATTAAATAAACAGATATTAGGGGAGCAAGGGCAGAAGCTCACCTGGTTGGTTTGAAGAAATCGACCCCGGTCGGAGACGATGGGCGAGTGGGGAAGTGTGGGTTCCCCGCACACTGCGCCGGTGAAGCTTGAACCATGTTTAGATAATTACACTCACTACACCTCTCGCAGGGGGGTGGACTTGGGGTGGGGATGATTGATTTACACACAAACACTACCTCCACGCAGGGAGGGGTGGTAAGCCAGCCAGGCGGGGAGGGGAGATTTGCTGAAAACACGAGAGGGGAAGCCGATGCCGGATCTGCTTGCTCTCTGTGATGGATGACTGACAGTCGGTGTTGAGGCCGTAGGTCCCAATCTAGAATTTTGCTGATGACAAGACCAGCGGGGAGCTTTTCGTATCTGGAACTAGAATGCCTCTGAAGTTTTTGGAATTCTTCTGATGCCGATGCTGGTCCGGGTGGAGGTTTGAACAGAGTGACAGAATCTGGGCGAGGCAGCTTCAGGTTTCTGACAGCAGGTTGTAGAGATGGTCCCGCTGGCTCCCGGATGCAAAATCACGAACAGCTGGAGTTATTGGAACCGTGGACGAGTCCCCTTCGCAGCAAAACTAACGGGGAAGCCATGTGATGTCGGAGAGGACTGGGGGACTCTGAATAGTGGAAGCAGGTCGATGCAGATTATGGGAAGCAGACCCGCGTAGCCGAGGGATAAAAATGGTAACTTTGACCCACGGACGCCGAAAGAAGTTCTGCTTCTTGATTCTGAAAGTAGACTGGACGAGGGAGAACTTTTTAGAAGAGCTCGTGGCCGGATTCCTCCGTGATTCGTCGTGGTGCAGCTTCTATTCTGGTTCAGATACTCTGCAGGGGCAGCTCTGCGCAGTCGGGGGAGATCGGCCCTCCCGGACAACCCCGGACTCAGAATGGGGTGGGATCACCTCGCCTGCGAAGCTGATTGGACGACCTTTCCAGAAATGTATGGTACGCCATCAGATGTCATCGTATGACTCCGTGGTTGCTTATGCAAGACGACCCTTTCTTCTGTCACCTGCAGGCTGATCAATGTGAAGAGAATGGTGGTGGAACTAGGTTGATGTAAGTGGAGGGTTAGCAATGGTGGGGGTGGGGGTGTTGATGGTTGAAGGGGGAGGGATGTTTCAGAGATGGTGAGGGGGTGGAGCAGGGGATTAGGAGGTCTAAGAGGGAGGTGGGGTGAAAGGGACGCAGCTAGGAGGGTGTTGGTGGTGGGGGTCGGCCAAGGCAATGGGGAGGGGATGGGCTTGATGTGGTCGCAGCTAGTGGGGGGGGGGGATGGGATTCAATTCCCCTTAGGGATGTAAATGGGTGTGTGGGGGAGTGGAAAGGATGTTTGGGGGAGAGGGAAGGGTGCCTTGGAGGTTGAAAGGGTGTATGGGGAATGGGAAGGGCTGCTTGGGAATATGGAGGTGTTAATGGGAGTTATGGTTCTTGGGGAGGTGAAAGGGTGGGGGAGTGAGGTGGCTGATGAGGTGGCAAGGGGGGGGGGGAGGTGAAGGGGCAGGTTCGCCCAAGGGAGAGAGAGAGAGAGAGAGAGAGAGAGAGAGAGAAGAGGAGAGAGAAAGAGGGAAGACAATGCTAGTGGCTCAAATTTTACTCAATGCTTCATTACCTTGAAATGGAGAGTTTGGGGCCCTATTTATAGGGAATCCCCAATTTACAAAAAGTCCCTGCAAAATAGACTAATGACACATGACTAGGGAAGAAGGGGGGGGGGCAAGTGGGCCAAGCCCAAGTGTTTGGGCCCGAACCTACATGATGACCACAAGACATAGGGAAATAAACACATAACCTAGATACTGGACTTAAATAAAAGGCAAATTACATCAAAATGACTCAAGATAAAGACAGTAAGTGCACAAAAGGTGATCCACCAGAGTACTGCAGTGAACTGGATGCCATGGAGCTCAAGTCTGGACCTCGTCGAGGGGGAGGGAGGTCCCCAGCCAGAGGGAATCGTGGGTGATGCCCTCATCACATTCTCCCTTGGACTTTGCATTAGTGGGTCAGTCCCCTCTTGTCCTCAAGCACATTAAGCGATTGCTTCCCCACTTGTATTATCCTTGATATCCTTGTATTAAGTCTCCATTTGCCCTCATGGAGCATCACTCCAACCCCTTGTATCATTCTTCTTCTCAATCTTCATCCTATTCCCGCGTGGAATCCTCTTCCCACGCGGGCCCATCTTCCCGTGGTATTTCTAATCCATCCAAGGAACATGCTAATCTCATGACCCACTTATCAAGCCTTGTTCATCAAATGGACCCGGGCCAGGCCCAACGTCTTATTGCATCTCATCTACATGGGCCTCCTTCTCTTAATGGGCCTTCTTCTCTCATTAATGTGCCTCATCATCTTAACGGGCCCCATTCTCCTAATGGGCCTTATTTTTCTAATGGGCCTCATTCTTCTTCTCCTTATGTTGTCGGCCCAATGGGTCCTTATGCTCATGCTTCTTCCAGGCCTGCATATCCTTCCACTCTTGGAATGGGCCCTTCTTCTTCTCAACCCGATCCTCTTATCCGGCCCAATATCATCATTCTGGTCCATATTCACATCCTCTTGCTCAAGTTGGCCCATATTCTTCTCGATCTCTCCCTACCCAGGAGATGATTGCCCAAACCCAACATCAACTTGATGAACTCCAACGCCGAAGTGATCCTAAGTCCTCCTTAAGTATTCCATTCGCATTTCAAGGTCTTCGGCTTCCGCCATCTTCACAAATTCCCGCATATCGCTGTTATGGTGGAGTCGGTGACCCGTATGTGCACATTAAGGAGTTCGTTTATGAGTCAGCCCAATTTCGACACGACCAACGCTTTATGGCCTTAAGATCACTGCTTAGGAGGGTGTTGGTGGTGGGGGTCGGCCAAGGCAATGGGGAGGGGATGGGCTTGATGTGGTCGCAGCTAGTGGGGGGGGATGGGATTCAATTCCCCTTAGGGATGTAAATGGGTGTGTGGGGGAGTGGAAAGGATGTTTGGGGGAGAGGGAAGGGTGCCTTGGAGGTTGAAAGGGTGTATGGGGAATGGGAAGGGCTGCTTGGGAATATGGAGGTGTTAATGGGAGTTATGGTTCTTGGGGAGGTGAAAGGGTGGGGGAGTGAGGTGGCTGATGAGGTGGCAAGGGGGGGGGGAGGTGAAGGGGCAGGTTCGCCCAAGGGAGAGAGAGAGAGAGAGAGAGAGAGAGAGAGAGAGAGAAGAGGAGAGAGAAAGAGGGAAGACAATGCTAGTGGCTCAAATTTTACTCAATGCTTCATTACCTTGAAATGGAGGGTTTGGGGCCCTATTTATAGGGAATCCCCAATTTACAAAAAGTCCCTGCAAAATAGACTAATGACACATGACTAGGGAAGAGGGGGGGGGGGCAAGTGGGCCAAGCCCAAGTGTTTGGGCCCGAACCTACATGATGACCACAAGACATAGGGAAATAAACACATAACCTAGATACTGGACTTAAATAAAAGGCAAATTACATCAAAATGACTCAAGATAAAGACAGTAAGTGCACAAAAGGTGATCCACCAGAGTACTGCAGTGAACTGGATGATTTGCTTGCTAGAGGTTCGATTATTGACGATGTTATTTCTCCTCGCTCCTCCTCCATTCAGATTACTCGTCAGGAAGGGTCCTCTACCCAGATTGTGCTAACTCATACGGCCGCCAAGCAAATTGTGCACTCTATGTTCAAGGGACAATTGGCCATATCTTCTATATTCTCCGAGGACATTCTGCACATCTTATGCAATCTCCCTCGGTTCATTCGCAAGCCGGCAACGTCAACGCCGCGCATTGATCTCCCTTTGTTCCGTCCTTTGCTTCTATCAAGGGAGTTGTGCTTCATTCCCGATTGCTGAGTGGAAATGCCGAATCTCATGCTGCTAGTGCCAAGTGACAAAACTCCGTGGTTTTCTGATATTCATTCATTTGAGGGGTCGGCTGTTCAAGAATGTCCGCATATGGTTAGTACCGGGTGTCTCGGGGCAACCGCCCTAATGAGTATGCATGTTCATAATCGTGCCAGGCCGTCTGCTAGATGGGCCCGTACTTTGAGAAGATATTTCAAGTCGAGAGGCCCAAAGGTCCAAGTCCGTGCCAGGTGGGTCCATTACAAGCCAGTTTTAGCTAAGAAGAGGGGGTGGCGCTGGTTCAAGGACCGTCGATTGTGCACTCAGGGGTCCACTCCCTCTTCCCTGTCTGTTCATTCATCTATCCTTCTACTCAACTCCCACCCTTGGGTGGTGTACCTTCCTTATTCTAATCCCACGTCCATGATCTTCTATTCTCTTCCCGGGGTCGTAAACCCCCACTCTTCTCATCTGATTTCTCCGGATTCTCCTTATTCTTACTGTCTTAGGCCTCGGCCAATGTCATCCTTTCATCCCGATCTAGGGATTTCTTCTTCTGATCCTTCTCCTCCGATATCTCCAGGTTCCATCTCTAATTCTCCTTCCCCGACTCTGTAAGGTGATTTTCATTCTCCTTCCCCGACTCCGTCGGGTGATTTTCATTCTCCTTCCCCGACTCTGTCGGGTGATTTTCATTCTTCTTCCCCGACTCTGTCGGGTGATTCTCCTTCTTATTCCCCGACCTTGTCGGGTGTCCATGATTCTCTTTCCCCGACTCCGTCAGGTGATTCTCATTCTTCTTCCCCAACCCTGTCAGGTGTCTGTGATTCCCATTCCCCCTCTCCGACTGCGTCGGATGATTCTTCTTCTCATCTTTCTACTCATTCTTCTTCACCCTTTCGAGGGAGTTGCCCTTTTTCTTGCTGTTTTAGAGGCTTTAGCCCGCCTTGATCCCAGTGGATCTTTGCTTATTATGTATCTTGTTCCTTGTGATCAGGGTCTCTGCACCTTAACGAGGGAGTTCTAACCCTTGTCTCTCTTCCTTTTATCTTTCTTTGTCTAGTGTCGTGTCTGCCGCTCCTCCGTGTAGGGGAATCTTTGATCCTTTGCTATCCTCTCCCTTTCGTCCTGTCAAGCAAGGAATACAAAGCTCGTGCTGTACGAAGCTCGATGATCAGGATGTTGTTATCACACTGTGGATATGCAAGATATCGTTATTTTGTGCAAGAAAATGTTATCATCGCTATTATCTCTCTTACTCCTGCACACGCTTATAATAATGCTATTCCTCAACATGGTTAAGTGGCTTTTAGAAATTTGCTTAGTTAAGCTTAGTCAAAAAGAGTTCACTTCTACAGCATCCTTAGGCTGGTGATAGCTCCACGCTGGGTGTTTAGTTTCTTTCCCCGATCATCGAGGGTGACCTTTTGCATGGGTTTTCACGCACCACACGGCAAGCCATAGCCGATCTCTCTGAGGTACACCGTTGCTGCTTTGGCCATACTTTGGGTATGCACAAAGGTCTTTTCTTTTCTCTGCTCGGCCGAGTGCAAGGGTAAGAGATTGATGGATGAGATGACCAACTTAGGCACTCCCTAATACAAGAGAGGTTTCAAATAGGGGCAGTCTTGACCCTCAATAACGGCAGATAAGGGCTCTCAAAATCAATAAGAATGAATATGCAAAATTATGAAATAAAAGGAATGGCAAAGAGTGACAGTACAGTTCCCCGCGAGACGTCATGAGCCCGATCGCATGCGTGCCTAATAAATATGGGTCTCAAGATCAAAGATTCAAAGCCCCAGCGTAACAAACATACTCTTTAAGGGGTAGTGCCTTGGAAGGAATTCAAATCCCGATATCTCCCATCCTACATAAAGCTTGTCTCCTAATTTTTCTTCTACTTCTCCCTCTTAGGCTGGGTTGAATCTCGGGTATAGCCTTAGTAGGGACACCGTTATTTAGAGGCGGTTGGTTGTGGCGAGCCACCGTCACATGCACGCCCTGCTTAAGGGAAGCCTTTAATGAGAGGGGTAGGAACAACGATCCCTGGCCAGTAGTTCGAGCCCATCTTTGGGTGCTGCGGAGATATTGTCAAAAATCTAAAAAATTGAGATATTGTCAATTTTTTTTTAAAAATCAGATATTATCAAAAGTCCAAAAAAATCAAATATTTTGAAAATTCAAAAAAATAAAAAAAAATCTAAAAATATTTGTCTTTTGTCTATACGTTCTATTTGTTTTGAGAACAGGTATAATGCGTTTGCTAAGTGTGCAGGTTACATGTGTTTAAGTTTTCCTTGCTCTTCATCTTTTTGCGCTATCTCATGTCCATATCTTTGATCTGTTCTCTCTTCTTCAATCTTGTCTCTCGATCTATTCTGAAGCTCATATCTTGATGAGAATCCTTGCGACTATGAACCCGACGGTTCTACTTCATCTGATCTTGGGCTTTGATTGAAGGTCGTATTTGTTCATGTCTTTTGTCCCGCCGTGTCCTTG
This sequence comes from Amorphophallus konjac, assembly GCA_022559845.1. Lineage (NCBI taxonomy): Eukaryota > Viridiplantae > Streptophyta > Magnoliopsida > Alismatales > Araceae > Amorphophallus > Amorphophallus konjac. Next base: position 134,508,180 of record CM040117.1, on the reverse strand, counting down.
TCACGTGTTTATGTCCCTCCGTGTAGTCCCACGCATGTTGTTTTATCCCTCACCGCATGTTATTAGTTATCTTGCATATGTTGTTAGTCGTCCCTCTATATCCCGTGTGTTGTCCCGACCGTGTGATCATCCCTCATATTCTTATCCCAACTGTGTGTTGTCCCACCGCGTTGTTATCTTGTCCCATCATGTTCATCGTGTATACATGTGATTTGTTCATGCCATTGCATATGTGCTTGACTGTCTTGTTGTATTGTTTTCCATTCGTTTGATTGTTATGTTATGTTGTGTTGTCTGTCGTTCAGTTGATCGTTATGTTATCTTCGTTATGTTATGTTCATGTTGTTGGTTGTCTTATTTGAAAATCCATATGTAGACGCCTAATTTTGGACATCCCGCAAATCCCCAATGGACCTTCGTGTGAATGACGCTTAATTGTTGCACCTGGTTTATCTATGTCCCGAGTTTTAAAGCCCAGCCCGTAGCCTTGAAGCTATTGGGCCTCGTCCATTTAGGGGCCCAAGGACCATGGTCTGGGCGGCCAAAGAGTTGGCCGCCCCTGATCTTGGGTGGCCAGACCGATGGCCGCCCTCTTCAGCTCGGTGGCCAGTAGTCTGGCCGCCCTCCCCTTCAAGAAGGCCAAGTCGATGGCCGCCCTCCTGGTTTTACTTGGTCAGCAAATGTGGTTTGGTTCGTGAGCACGTTCTCCCCCTCGCTTTCCACGATTTTCCCCCACGATCTCAAGCCTTCGACGGGGAAGAACAAAACCACCAATTTCCAAGTGATTGGAGAGGACAGAGGGTGGTGGTGGTGTGGAAGGATTTTTGGGTTTTCGTTTGGTTTTCTTTCAGGTCCCTGAAGAGGAGATCCGGAGAGGAGGATTCAGCGGAGTCTTCCCCGGAGGGTGAGAAGAAAGTCGCGCCGGTCATCTTCCTCCTGTGCCTTTGATCTGGTTTGAGTTTTGAAACTCTTATTCTCTACCTCTTGCATCACGGTTTCCTGATACGCACATTGCATATGCATATAGCATAACCCCTTTAGCTCCTACGTTTAGAGGTTTCCTTCCAAAACAAACGGGGAGGTGGGTGGTTGAAAGTCTCGGCCATCCCTCCTTCCCACCACCCCCAGGTAATCTTGCCGCCATCATTCCCGTTGTGCTAGTTCTCATTAGAGTAGATGCTACACTTATCACTTTATTAATGGCTTCTTTCTTTCTTTTTATTTGAGCTACGTTGTTTAACAGGACTTCAGCATATGGGACATAGCAGGGCTCCGCGTCCTTGTCCAGCCGAGGACGAGGAAGAGGGACCCCATTTTTTCCCTATTGGATCATCTCCCCGCGATCATCATCCATGTGAGGTTCAGGTAAACACCTCTGGTGATCACGATTTCCTAATGCTTTTTATTTGTTCATCTATAGGTATCTAGGCCCGGGAAGGTTGAGGAGACCACCACGTGGGGCGTCCATCTCCAAATTAACCCAATCATCATCATCATATCATGCAGCCAATCCCGGACGCCTACACCATAAAAATCAAAAAATCTAAAAAAATGTCGTTTCGCTTGGCAGGTAAGTCATGTATGACTCTATATCCCCTCTTATTATTGCACTACTATATGGTATCTACATTATTATAGCCTCTCAAGGATCGGCTGGTTGCCCGTGTGTTCTAGGATCTGATGTTCCCCTTTAACAAAAATGATGATGATCTAGGAGCATACTGTTAATCGTTAGATAGGCCACTCGGTTGAGTCGGGTGGGGGATGATGGACTCTGTCTCACACGCCGTGGTTGTAAGAAGACTCTTGACCCCGTCCTACTCAATCTAGCAATAATATCCTTGAGTACTTTCTGTTTTATGCTTTCTTTGCATTCATTTTAAGGAGTTCTTTATTTTAGCCCAGCATGCATCATGTCATTTTGAGCATTCATGGCTCGTGATCCTCTCAAAGTTTCTCCTCAGCAATGGTTAATTGCGTTTCATGTCTCTTGGATACGAGATTCTCATTCCACTCTAAATTTGAACATCTTCTCTGATCTGTCCGCTCGATCTGGTTGGCCGGCGTGATTCCTGTCTAGATTTTATCTCAGTTTTACTTTCTCCTTTTCTTAGCTTTTCAGCTGTGTTCTTTCCGATCGCCTCATTGTCTGTGGATTGTGTCCCCTGTTGGCCCAGACTAGATGACGGACAAGAAGGGGGGGGGTTGAATTGTCCCCTTACCGAGATGGCAGATTTTAAAAACTTACTCAACTAAACACAAAGGAATTAAAATTAACTACGTTAATTCACCCAATCAGAACTAAAGTAAGATTTAGGTTCACTCAGTCTTTCCGATCTCACTCGAACAATCTATGCACTAAATGATTAAGCGTAAACTAAACATAAATAGCAGGGTAGCAAGGTGTAGTGAATAAAAATCAACAAGTTGACCTGTGAATGGAGATAGAAGAAATGGATAAACACACAGGCATGCCACAAAGAATACATAGATTTTTAGGTGGTTCCAGATCACGACGGGCTCCCTACGTCCACCCCTCATCGAACCCGGTGAGGCTCCGCTAACACGCTACAAACCGTAGTAAGACGAGGACGAGCCCCAACACCACACACACGGCATCTGCAGCAAATCACACACACGGGGCCTGGCCCCAACACGCTCCCACGGCAGCACACACCCACATGCTCGGGCAACACACCCCGCACACAAATCCCACACGGAGACATGGCTCCGTACACACAGAGAGATATTCTGAGGTTCAGAGATATACAAAGATTATCAATAAATGCTCACAGCAGGATATAGATCAAGAAAACAAGCTTAAACTAAAGGGTGACAGATATAGAATGTTTCCCCTTAAATTTCCAATGGTCATAAGAAGATGTTCCTTAAAGCGTAGGTTGGAGGGAGTCGAATCCGCATGATGATGGAGTAGCCGGTCCTTCTTCTTGAAAATCCAATGTATGTTCCTTCAAATCCAAGCTCAAATCATACCTGCAAACACCACGAACAAATTAGTCAATATGCTCACAACTATGTATTAGTCAAAAGGGACATCACAAATAAATGAATAGCAGATATATAGTATTTCCCCTTTGAATATCCCATGAATCCCTTCAATTAGAAGGTATGGTGCGTTGGAAATGATGAACCATAGAGTGGAAGCAGCCGGACTTGTAGAATAAAATGCCCAAACCCCAGACAGTGGAGAGCAGCAGCTGCAGCTTCCAGATCGAGGCTCAGGCTCGTGGAAGGTTACCTATGGGGCTTCTTCTTCCTCCTCCTAGATGGTGCAACGCCCCTTTCCTCGTTCTTCCTCTCCTGCAAGAACAAATATGCAAAATAAGCCCCAATTAATTTCTGTCGATCAAAACATGGCTTCATATAGCAAGAAGAAACCAACAGCAAAGGACAACAAAACCCCCTCTAAAAACCCTTCAAAACTCACCCAATAGATGGGAGAAACCCTAAGGGTATTAGGGTAAAAACCCCAAGAAAATAGGATCTCAAAATGTGGGGTTCGAAATCAAAACCGCAAACCTGATACGGGCGCAGCAGAAAAAGTGTCGACTCTATGAGTCGACACTTTTTGCAGCCCATTCTATTTGCTACAGAAAAACAAGACTTAAGGAAAAAGTGTCGACTCTTAGAGTTGACACTTTTTGCCAGCATACAAGAAAACAAGGCACTGATAAAAAAGTGTCGACTCTTAGAGTCGACACTTTTTCACCTGTGTTCTGAAAATGCCAAAACCAGTGCATAAAGAAATAAGTGCCGACTCACAATGTTTTAAGAGTCGACACTTTTACTGACATGAACAAAAACTCAATTAAACTCAATTGAAACCCCAGATTTCCTCATCCAAACATTGAAAATAAATGACCATGCATTAAAACAAGGTATTGACATATATTAAACCACATTCCATCAAGATTCTCAAGAATACAATCACCCATTTGAAATCTCAAGACTTTCATGAAAATCACCATGTTAAAAAGTAGTTTTCTTACCAAGAATGATGTGCACTTATACAGCAAGCATGACCCAAATGAAAACCTCCTTATGAATATACATTAAGCACATTGAAGGCTTTAACACTCCAAGAATCATATGCATAAGAGATACTGTCAAACCATACAATCCTCAACAAGTAACAGCCCAAATTGAAATGCATTCAAATATAGAATCTTACCATGACTCCAATGGATTGAGAGAAACACCCATATAAAACATGCACTAGTGCAACCAGTCATTCATGAAGAAACTAACTTCAAGCCATTTGAGCACACAAGGGTGCCTCTTTAAAACTTCAAGTTAGTATCTTAAATTCCAGCTATATGAACAGAAGATTCACACATTACTAATCCAAATACTTCAAAGGCTCAAATGTCAGAAACTGTTGCATCCATGGAAAAACCAATTCCAACTGGATTCTATCAAACCATTTGTTAATACAAATTCAGTCCAACTGAATATGAGTACTCATATGACATATGCATATGTCCTTCTGTGAAATATGAAAAACTAGAAACCTCATTCATGTTCTTACCTCTTCAATCTCTCATAACCCTATTAACCTGTGTGCATTAACATGCATTGAAACCAACATGGAAACCAGATCCAAGCTTAAAAGCATAGCACACATGAAATCCATATTTAGTTCAGGAATGTTAAAATCAGTCCAATTATAACCCATTCAGGAATGCCAACCTTAAATCACAAATGAGTGATATGCATGAGAACTCAATGTTAGAACTTCATGAAGTGTGAGCATAAAATCCCATTCAGAACTTGAAGAGTCAAGTGTATATGTTCATGAAAACACCAAGCATTGAAGAACCAAGAGGATATGGTCATGAAAACATCATGTGCACCGACCTGTATGGATGTGCGCCGACGTATATAAACATGCTCTGACTTGAACCTTGAGTGCACTGACGTAAATCCCACGAATGTGAGACAGGACATTACCACCAAAAATGAGTTATATCACTTCATATCAAATGATGATACAGTTCTAAACATGAAACGCCCATTTCCAAATTATTCAGTCAAATCACTCATGAAATGCAAATTCAGTCCACAATATGGAGGCATTAATCTCTTACTTAAATAGCATGATGTGAATACATGATACCCAAATTTAACAAGGGACAATTAAACAAGTTGTAACCCATTCAGCCCTTTATATTGCCAACCATCCATATACAATTAACATTAAAGCTCATTCATGATTTGTAGAACTAAGAGAAAATGTAACCATGAAAAAACATGTTGAGGTCGACACCAAGGCATGGTGAGGTCGACACCGTAGAACAATATTGAAACTGTAAATGATATCCACCAAGCATTTCAACCCTGCAAAGTATTATATCAACATGTGAGCTCATTTGCCACAACATTTATACATACAGATGGTACTCTATACACATCCAACGCACATAATATTTTGTTATCATCAAAACTATTATCAAAGACAAAGAGGGAGTGCAACGAACCCAACAATCTCTCCCTTTTTGATGATGACAAAATATTATGGCGACTCAACTCTCTCTCTCCCCCTTTGGCATTATCAAAAAGTGGGGGTCTAGAAGAAAAGATGTGACATACCAAAAATGAATGAGACAAAAATATAAAGCCATTGGCACACGAACCCAGTAATATGCAAGATGTTTGAAATATGTCCAGATGCTCAATTTTTGAGATATGTTCAAGAAGTATAACGAAACTATGCACAGAAAGTGTAACGAAACTAACTATATGCAAGTGTTATGCTAAAGAGCATATTATTCTCCCCCTATTGTCATGAACAAAAGCTGATTGACAATGAGATTATTTAACCTGTTATTTACATGTATAACCTAAAGATGCATCTGTGCAAGCTGAAGTATGAAATGAGGTATGCAGGCAAGCAGACAAGCAAGCAAGCATTCATGCATGTAGCAAGCATGTAGAAGCTATAGCTCCCCCTCAGTGGGGTAGAAAGGATAAGAACTGAACAGTTCATTCAAAATCGAAATGTGAGACATGAAGCATAATAAAAAAAGGTAGTGCATGCATATGCTAAAGGTATTGCATAAACCATGATAAGAATAAATTCAAGATATACAATCATCACAATAGTACCCAAAGTTGAAATTTGTGTAAATGAGCAATGAACTGCAAAATTATGGATATGAACAGAATTTCTAGAAAACACTAGAGGGTTATTTCCTTCCTACACTTCCATTTCGATCCTCGACTTTTGGTAGCATCACACAACCCCTTTTTATTTGCTTTTCTTTTATTAGATTTCACCATTCGACGTGAGTCACCTCATATGTCTCAATGGAGTTTCCCGGCTACTAAGATTCATCACGCAATGTGGATTTTATTTCACCTTTCGATGCGAGTTTCCTCATTTATTTCAGTGGGGATTCCCGGCTACTTGGTTAGACATTCCACTTATTGAAGCTTGCGGGGTAGGCAGCTTTTTCCTCACGATTCTCTTAATTTCCATGTAGAAATTTGTTTCCCTTGAAGTGTTAAAAGAAATTTCTGAAATCCTTATCAATCAAGGTCATATGCATCATTTTTGAACAAATATGTGGGTAATTGCTTTGTATGTAGAAAATGAATTTACCTAGATATAGTTATGACTCCCTCTAAATGTATGCACAGTTAGAAATAAATCCTCCTCATTTATATATTCTATGGTTCACAAAAGATCGAGAACACTGTGTTTTATTTATCAAGGAGGTAAGGTCTTAGAAGATTTTCAAGAAATGGTTTTCTTAAAATATATACAAGCCATCAAGCAAGGATCTTTCAAATATTTCAAGCAAATTGATTATCGGTACTTGGCGGAGAACGTAGGTCCGAAGACCACCATCACGCGTGAAGAAAGCTTTCAGTTAGACATAATCTAACCTTCTACAATCACCATTTGATATACCAGATAATCATGGAATTCAAGCACACAAGTATGTCAAGTGTATGCAAATATATGCATGGAAATAAGAAGATGATTGAAAATTATTCATATTTACAAGTATGCAAAGATACACATGATATGAGCATGAAAGTAAGTATGCAACTTGTGTATGCATAAGTCAACTATATATGCACATGTGAACTGTTATTTACAAAAAGTGATTAAAAGTGTGAAAAACATTATGCACGGTGTAAAGCATTTAAAAACTAAAGTTATTCACAAGATGTGTAGAGAAGAACGTTCAACTCATCTAAAACTGAAGCTCACAAGATCTCATGATTTCAGAAGTTGCCAAAATCAATGAAGCAGAAATGCAACTTTTTAATTGTAAGACTTTTCTTCAAACTCACATTGCACCTTTTCAGAGTTTTTCAAAATGACCTAACCAAGGTAAGTTCTCAAGATCAAACCATTTTCTTCATAACTACCAAGGTCAACATAGGGTAATGTAAAATTCAGATGAATGTCATATTTGACTTTATTTACAAGTGTGCACGCTAACAAACCTGGATGATCAATCATGACAATAGATTTGTAATTTGAAGCAACATGTTTTTCTCATAATTCAACTCTTACCAAAGTTGAGTAATCCAAAAGAAAATAGTATACCAAATTCATTACCTGCTAAGCTCATCATTTTTCTTGGCTTGAAGGATCTTTATTTATCAACAAATTCTTCTTCCTCAAGCCACCCCTGCAAAACAGATTCTCATTTTAGAGATTTGGGTACCCAAGCCATCTTGAGTCCCGAGGGGTTAGTTCTAGCATGAGCAAAGCATATCTTATTTTTCCTTTCAAACCATTCATCGTCGGCCCTCATTAAGGTACAATCATCCATTGAATGACCATTCTAGCCACAATAAAAATAATGAGAAGATTTTCTTTTCATAAACTATTTATCATCATTTTTCATTACACAACAATCATTCATAACATGTCCAAAACTACCATAGTAATGGCATGACAAGTTTCTTTTGATGGACCATTCATCATCACTTTTCTTTGTAAAATAATCTTCAAAAATATGACCATTTAATCCATAATAAAAGCAATGAGTGTTGTGGTTTTTCTTTGTGGATTTTTCATGATTTTTGGAACCAACAACCACATTCACTCTTGACTTTAAGGCCTCATCATCATCAAGTTTCATCACAAAGCAGTCATATATATCATGACCAAATTTTCCGCAGTAATAACATGAAACATTCCTTCTTTTTCTTGAAGCATGAGCATGTTTAACAGATGGAAGTTTTTCATGCACACAAGGGCAATCATCAACATTCTTCAATTTTTGATTTCCTTTGTTACAACTGGAGAAAGACTCATTCAAATTCTTGATTTGACTTTCCAAAGATGAAATATACATTTCAAGATCATCAATCTCTTTTTCACATGAAGTAACTTTTTCATTCAATAAGACATTGATAGCTTTATGACTCTTAATTTCATGCAACAATACATGCACTCTCTTAGATTGATCAATAGACATGCATTTTCCCTTTTCAAGGGCAAGCAACTTTTTAGACATTGCAGTGTTTAAATGCTTCAACTCTTCATTTTCCTTAGCAAGTTTTTCATTCATAATCAATTCACCGCACAAGTCATGATCAATAGAATTCATCTCTATTTTGTTTCTTAGCTCATTTTCAATTTTCTCTATTTGAGTGATTTTGTTCTTAAGAGCAGAATTTTCATTCTTCAAACAAACATTTGTTTCTTTGTGAACATCAACCTCAAGCATGAAAGATTTACTCAATTCCTTAAGCTCAGCACATTTTTCACATGAAGAAATGTCAACACAAGCATTTTCAATTTCAGAGCACTTGGCACATGGAGAGTTAACATGAGAAGAATCATCAAGTTTCTTTTTTAATTTTTTGTTTTCAGATTTTAATGCTTTATATCTATCAACCAACTCATCATAAGCATTTATTAACTCAATATAACACAATTCATCTTCCTCCTCGTAATCGGAGTTTACCTTAGAGCTTTCCTTGCTTTAACTATCACTGTTATTTGCCACGAGACATTCACTCTTCCAGCTTTCTTCTTAGGCTTCGCTTAGCCCATCCCAAATTTCTTTGGTTGACCTACAAGATGAGATAAATGGAAATTGATTAGTGTCCAAGGCAGCCTTAAGAGTATTCAAAACAAACAAGTTATCAGAATTCATTCTCTTATGTTCATCAGTCCATCTTAACTCATTTTTAGGTAAAACATGAGGACCATGAGTGATTAATTTCATTAGCTTCGGATCAACATTAGAAATCCAAACACATAATTTTCCAACCCATAGAGCATAATAAAACCATCAAAGACAGGAATTGAATGCACACTAGCCATCATGAATAGATCTTATCTCCTAGACCGTGAGGTCCGCAGAACAAAAATCAGAGACAAGGCTCTGATACCAATTGTTGGCCCAGACTAGATGGCAGACAAGAAGGGGGGGTTGAATTATCCTCTTGCCGAGATGGCAGATTTTAAAAACTTACTCAACTAAACACAACGGAATTAAAATTAACTACGTTAATTCGCCCAATCAGAACTAAAGTGAGATTTAGGTTCACTCAGTCTTTCCGATCTCACTCGAACAATCTATGCACTAAACGATTAAGCGTAAACTAAACACGAATAGCAGGGTAGCAAGGTGTAGTGGTGCAGTGAATAAAAATCAACAAGTTGACCTGTGAATGGAGATAGAAGAAATGGACAAACACACAGACATGCCACAAAGAATACAGAGATTTTTAGGTGGTTCGGGACCACGACGGGCTCCCTACGTCCACCCCTCATCGAACCCAGTGAGGCTCCACTAACATGCTACAAACCGTAGCAACACGGGGATGAGCCCCAACACCACACACGCTGCGTCTGCAGTAAATCACACACATGGGGCTTGGCCCCAACACGCTGCCACGACAGCACACACCCACACGCTCGGGCAACACACCCCGCACATAAATCCCACACGGAGACATAGCTCCGTACACACACAGAGATATTCTGAGGTTCAGAGATATACAAAGATTATAAATAAATGCTCACAGTAGGATATAGATCAAGAAAACAAGCTCAAACTAAAGGGTGATAGATATAGAATGTTTCCCCTTCAGTTTCCAATGGCCATAAGAAGATGTTCCTTGAAGCATAGGTTGGAGGGAGTCGAATCCGCAGGATGTTGGAGCAGTTGGTCCTTCTTGAAAATCCAATGTATGTTCCTTCAAATCCAAGCTCCAATCGTACCTACAAACACCACGAACAAATGAGTCAATATGCTCACAACTATGTATTAGTCAAAAGGGACATCACAAATAAATGAATAGCAGATATATAGTATTTCCCCTTTGAATATCCCATGAATCCCTTCAATCAGAAGGTAGGGTGCGTTGGAAATGATGAACCATAGAGTGGAAGCAGACGAACTTGTAGAATGAAACGCCCAAACCCCAGACAGTGGAGAGCAACAGCTGCAGCTTCCAGATCGAGGCTCAGGCTCGTGGAAGGTGACCTCTACGGCTTCTTCTTCCTTCTCCTTGATGGTGCAACGCCCCTTTCCTCGTTCTTCCTCTCCTGCAAGAACAGATATGCAAAATAAGCCCCAATTAATTTCCATCGATAGAAACACGGCTTCATATAGCAAGGAGAAACCATCAACAACGGACCACAAAACCCCCTCTAAAAACCCTTCAAAACTCACCCAATAGATGGGAGAAACCCTAAGGGTATTAGGGTAAAAACCCCAAGCAAATCGGATCTCAAAACGTGGGGTTCGAAATCAAAACCGCAAACCCGATACGGGCACAGTAGAAAAAGTGTCGACTCTATGAGTCGACACTTTTTGCAGCCCATTCTGTTTGCTACAAAAAAATAAGAACCGGGGAAAAAGTGTCGACTCTTAGAGTCGACACTTTTTGCCAGCACACAAGAAAACAAGGCACTGATAAAATAGTGTCGACTCTTAGAGTCGACACTTTTTCACCTGTGTTTTGGAAATGCCAAAACCAGCGCAGAGAGAAATAACTGTCGACTCTAAGAGTCGACACTTTTATTGACATGAACAAAAACTCAATTAAACTCAATTGAAACCCCAGATTTTCTCATCCAAACATTGAAAATAAATTACCATGCATTAAAATAAGGTATTGACATATATTAAACCACATTCCATCAAGATTCTCAAGAACACAATCACCCATTTGAAATCTCAAGACTTTCATGAAAATCACCATGTTAAAAAGTAGTTTTCTTACCAAGAATGATGTGCACTTATATAGCAAGCAAGACCCAAATTAAAACCTCCTTATGATTATACATTAAGCACATTGAAGGCTTTAACACTCCAAGAATCATATGCATAAGAGCCACTGTCAAACCATACAATCCTCAACAAGTAACAACCCAAATTGAAATGCATTCAAATATAGAATCTTACCATGACTCCAATGGATTGAGAGCAACACCCATATAAAACCTGCACTAGTGCAACCAGTCATTCATGAAGAAACTAACTTCAAGGCATTTGAGGACATAAGGGTGCCTCTTTAAAACTTCAAGTTGGTATCTTAAATTCTAGCTATATGAACAGAAGATTCACACATTACTAATCCAAATACTTCAAAGGCTCAAATGTCAGAAATTGTTGCATCCATGGAGAAACCAATTCCAACTGGATTCTATCAAACCATTTGTTAATACAAATTCAGTCCAACTGAATATGAGTACTCATATGACATATGCATAAGTCCTTCTGTGAAATATGAAAAAATGGAAACCTCATTCATGTTCTTACTTCTTCAATCTCTCACAACCCTATTAACATGTGTGCATTAACATGCATTGAAACCAACATGGAAACCAGATCCAAGCATAAAAGCATAGCACACATGAAATCCATATTTGGTTCAGGAATGTTAAAATTAGTCCAATTATAACCCATTCAGGAATGCCAACCTTAAATCACAAATGAGTGATATGCATGAGAACTCAATGTTAGAACTTCATGAAGTGTGAGCATAAAATCCCATTCAGAACTTGAAGAGTCAAGTGTATATGTTCATGAAAACACCAAGCATTGAAGAACCAAGAGGATATGCTCATGAAAACATAATGTGCACCGACCTGTATGGATGTGCACCGACGTATATAAACATGATCTGACTTGAGCCTTGAGTGCACTGACGTAAATCCCACGAATGCGAGACAGGACATTAGCACCAAAAATGAGTTATATCACTTCATATCAAATGATGATTTAGTTCTAAACATGAAACACCCATTTCCAAATTATTCAATCAAATCACACATAAAATGCAAATTCAGTCCACAATATTGAAGCATTAATCTCTTACTTAAATAGCATGATGTGAATACATGATACCCAAATATAACAAGGGACAATTAAACAAGTTGTAACCCATTCAGCCCTTTATATTGCCAACCATCCATATACAATTAACATTAAAGCTCATTCATGATTTGTAGAACTAAGAGAAAATGTAACCATGACAAAACATGTTGAGGTCGACACCAAAGAACAATATTGAAACTGTAAATGATATCCACCAAGCATTATATCAACATGTGAGCTCATTTGCCACAACATTTATACATACGGATGTTACTCTATACACATCCAACGCACACAATATGTAGCAACCCTGGCAAATGGAAGGATTGAAAATTTAAAACTAATGATCAAAGCCCAACCCCTATATATATATATATATAACTATTTATATACACCAAATGGGCCTTACACTTAAAACAAATAACAAATGGGCCAAAATTAAATAGCGTCCTCTCTCAAGGCGCTATTTCATAAGTTGAAGACCCTTCACGAAGGCGCCAATTATATGAATGAGGCCTCTATCATGGGCGCTATTTCTCTAAAGGGCGCCTCTACCCTAGGCGCTATTTCCCTACAGAAGGAGAAAGGCAACGTTGCAGTGTTTTGTTCGAACTAGGATGCTTTTCAGAATGGTTTTGATCTGGAAGGATTAACACGTAGGTATGATTAGATAATAGTAGGATTCTTTCATAGAAACTTTTAATCCTAATTGAACTCCTAAACCCCATTAGGACTCTCTACTCTATAAATACCTTGACCCTCGAGCAAACCCCGGCTACTGCTTCTTCTTCCGAAGGCTACTCCACTGATCCTGCCGTGGTGTACGTGAAGAACATGGAAGTTCTTCATCTTTCCTTCTTTCTCCTATTGCCATGCGGCATATTCCTCTCCCTTCGTCAAAGCAACTGTTGCCACCTACTCGTCATCCTCTTCATCCTGCTGCGTTTGAAGGACGACCGGCATCATCCTCTGCTTCCTCTCCATCTTCAACATATTGTGTGGGCACAAGAGTTTGGCCTTGTTCCCGCTTCCTCCTGCGGTGTGCTTGCAACAAGAAGGAGCGTAGGGAGCTTCCTCTCTCTTCTACCTACTGCTGCTGCCATCCTGTGCAAAATAGAGTATCGGATATTCCTATATCTCATCACCGTTCTTCATCGTTCGTCAACCAAACAAGTCTAAACATAGGTGGTCTCAAGTACAAGCCCAATCTAAATGCTACAAGGTCATAAGCATGCATATAGGGTTCTTAGATTGATTTCCGTAGAGCTTGATATGTTCTGGGAGTTTCAATAAAATCGCGCCTCGCCCTAGGGCGCTATTTGATATAGCGACCATGCAAACAGTCGTCAGATTAGTTGGATAATTAATAATTACACATGTTTAAAATTTAATAACTGTGAACCATGACATCTAAATTAATGCATGAGTATACTGTTAGATTCCTGCTATTTTTCTTTATCTGTACATGTCTCTAGTTCTTGATTAGACATACTCCAGAAATCATGTGTCTATGATTGTACCTGCCCGGTGCGTATCATATGACAAAGAATTAACGACCGTCTTCAGGTCATCAATTGAATGAACGCCCCCACACTCAGGTGCTAATTAATGATAACCTGTGAACATTAAACTGTTCGTGACCTAATTAGATGGATTTTGAAGTAACGACATGCACCATGCCATCAATTTGAGATATGACGCCCCTGACTAGGGCGCTAATTACTGAATTGAAGACTTAAGCCAAGTCGTCATTTACATAATATCTGGAATTGAGAAATTTTGCAAATTTTAATAAATATGTAACCTGGATATAACGACTGAGTGAACAGTCGTTATATGTTAAACTAGCGACCCTTCCCAGGGCGCTATTTCATGAAATGAAGACGTGATATAAGGCGTCAATTTACTGTATTCTGATTTTCATGGTTTTCTGTAACCCTTGATAGTGGGTTATGTATATAGGCACGATATTCCATTCCGTGAGTATAGTCTCACGTTTCACGATTTTTTATCGATTATCCCTCAACTCTTGGTGACATACGAGCCTCCGTTGGACATTCGTTCCTTCGGACTGGTAAGTTAGTCATTGGGACCTCCGTAAGACTCTCGTTGCCTTGGATTCCCTCAAGGCCGATTGAGCTGGTTGTACCATTAAAACCCATGACACTATTTTATTGCCATGTCACTCTAAAGAAACATGGTATACCGGCCCTCATGACATGCTATTTGGATGTCATGATACTCTTTAAATAATGGAATGGGAAAAGCAGGCCATTAATATTCCTTACGAATTATGTGCCATGCTTGTGGACCTTAATTATATATACCTTATCATGTACAAGAACGAGCGACCATATCTATATGAGCGCTTATTCTTAATGTCATGGCAACTAATTAGGGAGCCGATTCTGCCTAGTTTTCAACTCGAATTATGGTTATACCGTTATTATCATGGCACGCCCTTACACATCATGTTCAATACTTGTAATTCTATTCCACAAGATCTACCTTAAAGTTCCTACAAGCTTATTCTTTTGAAATTCCATATTGGCTATTGTTGACACCCGTTTATGACCAATAAGTCGGGTCATCTCTTTATTCATTATATATGATGCTCCGAGTTGTTCACTCTTCATCGAGTCTCTTTGTTTAGTTGAAGATCATTTCTTGGGTCTTGACTCTTGATCGGATGTGGCTCTTTGTGGCATTTCATTTTGACTAAAGCTTAGCAAAACCTTCATTCCTTCTTTTGAACTCAATTGATAATAACGGTCTATCCCAGGCGCGTTTCTTCCTTCTAACGGATGGGTCCTGGGCCGTTACTCCTTGAAGAGTCCTGAAGCTTGAGGTCTTGTTCCAAAGCTTATCCTTTGGCCTATATGTTGAATATAACGGTCTGTCGTGCAGCCGTTGTTTCATTGTGACGCCCTATGCCTTGGCCGTTGCTTTCTTTACAGAGTCCTATTGTTTTGATCTTCTTCCTGTTGATCTTATCTCTTTGGGATAAGGTTGAAAGTAACGAATGTTCCTTGATGCGTTATTTCACTGTGGCGGTCTGTCGTGCAGCCGTTGCTTCCTTCAGAGAGTCCTTGCAGTTCAGGCCTTTTCTCTGCTACTCCGTGGTCGAGATAAGAACTTGGATTGACGATATCTCTTCCAAATCTGATCCTCAGGACCTTCTATTTGATTCTATGGACTCTTGGTGATATTATCTTCAAGGATTTGCTAAGAGTTATCCCTTTATCTTGCTGGATTTTCCTCTGCTCGACCTGAGGGTTTGAGGGTCTATAAATAGAACCCTTGATTTCATGCTAAAAAGGAGGAAATTCTGGAGTTTACGTCGAAGTGCTGCCGCATTTTAGAGTCACGTTTGATCAAGGAGAAGTGCTTCTCACGTTCGTTTGCTGCCTGGTGAAGGGAGTATCTGTTCCTCTTGGTTCCAAAGTTCATATTTGCATATTGAATTCCTTTTCCATCTCCCTTTCATCATAAGCATTATTTCTCTCCTTTCTCTACGTTTTTCACTGGTTTTCATCATCTAAACATCCTCCCAATCTTTTAAAACGCCCAGAGGGGTTAAAAAACCAAAACCTCTCGGTATTTCACTTTCCTTTTGATGATATTGTGTTTATTGAAGAATTGATGCTATATTATCTAAAGGGCTAATTTGGGTTGTTCTCTCTTGCTTTCCACGTCTTTGGCACGTTTACAGGTCCACCAGTACGAGGCCCAAGTCTTCTAGCCGGCTGGAAGAGTTGGAGTTAAAAGGATTCACGCTTTGCTACTGCAGGTTATTTGACGGTCTTGTGCAGGCGCGTTAGATTCTTCCAGCGGTCTATCGAGCGACCGTCACTTTTAAGTGACGCACAGGGTTCTGACCATTACTTTCAGCTGACCTGCAGGTTTCTTTGATCTTTCCTCTTCCGTGAGCGGGTGCTTCATCCACCTATTTCCAAGGTATTTTCAGGTCTTTGGCTTATTTTTACTTTGGTGGCGATCACATCTTTCTTAAGTATTGGGCGTTAGCTTTCTCTTTCATCTCATATCTTTTATTTCCTTGCTTGTTCCACCCCTTGCGGTGTGTTTCTATTTACTCCTTGCTCCACGCCCCGGCGTGTGTTTTTCCTTTATTCCTTATCTTAGTTTGGTTGAGATAGCATGCCCATGCTATAGCTTGCTTTGGTTGCCTAGGTTCAAGATCACATGTTCATAGGTTGAGTGCAGATCTTTGATTATTTGCTTGTCATCTTGCTACATATCATCATTAAGACCCAAGAAAAAGAAGATAGAGAAGCAAAATAAAATCAACAGATAATTTTTTGGCGATCACGGTGGGACAACTTGTGCCAATCGTGCTTTTGATTCCTGTTAAACCTGCCATCATCTCTTGTGTTGTTCCCCTCCCGTTTTCCTCTTATGTCCTGTTGATCCTGGTTTTCTGAGCATTCTGACGGCCCTATGTCCCTGCGTTGGAGTCCTCTGACGCAGGGTTATTAGACCGCCATATCTGTTCTGCTGCGAGAGTTTTCGCGGTCTTTTCCTGTTACTTCTGGTTGATTTTGTCTCTCTGGCTCATTTGACGGTCCTACCTCGCTGCGTTATATTACTTCTGGCGATCTGGTCTTCGACCGTTATTTTATTCTGACGCAGGGTTCCTCGATCGTTATACTCCAGACAGGTACGCATCCGAGGTGCATTTATTTCTGTAGTTTCTGCTGTGACTCTTTGCTTGGGTGATACTTGACTTCCTCCTTGCTTTGTTTCATATCTCCATATCATTGCGTGCATCATTGTTTGTTAGATCATAGGCTAGACTTTGCATGCACTCCGGTGCACATAGGGGCATTCATACATTCATATCTTAGATTGCATTTTCCTACCTTGTTGTGAGGACCTCTCGTCTCCATATTCCTTGGGGCGACTAGGAAATCACACCAGGGACCTCCATAAGTCCCCGCGAGCCGTGGATTCCCACACGGACGCCGGGCTGGTTGTACCTTTCCCACCCCGTGTCTAGGGTTGCATAAGTGAAGGAGTGATTATACTTAGAGTCAAGCCGAGTCCCATACCCATATCCTGTTAGGAACCCATTGTTGAGAGCATATTTCAATCAATTCACTAAAGTTCCGAAGGAGAAATCACAAGAATCTTGCTGCATCATCTTAAACAACTTGGTTGACTTGGGGTGTCTTCATCTTTTATCACTTACATCTTTTGTTAAAACATCCGAGTTTGGTTACTCATTGTGTGATTGTTTGCATCATCAAGGTTGTCCATTGCATGTGAAGTTGTTTTCGTCCGTCCGAACCATCTCCTCAAGTCAATTCCTTCTTCACGTTCTATTCCAATCCTCTCTTCAAGTCCGCCATGGCATCATTCAATCCTCCCCGTTCCCAAGAGGACTCTCTTCCTCAAGGGCTCCTTGAAAACCCTCCTAGGGTTATCACCTTTTCTTCTGGAGAGGGGACTACCCCTCTTCCATCCTCCACTTCTATAGAAGGTGGTCAAGCTACCCCTTCTCTCTCCACCCCTTCCACGGGCTCCATTCTTCAGATGATGGCCCAATTGGATCCGACCCAACTTCAAGTTCTTTATCAGGCCATTCAAGGGTCCAACGCATCGCCTTCTAAATCCAACCCTCCTATCGATCCATCTAGAATCAGTGGGCCCTCTGTCCAGCCCACTCCGATTGATCTCACCCCGGTCCAACCCCGGACCATCACTTTCCCGGGCATGGAGATGGGCCAATCTTCCAACTCAGCCTATCAATCTTTTGATAAAGGGAAGTCACCAGTCCCTTCCTTTGCTCAGGTAGATCATCATACATCGGGCCCGATAGCTCCGCATGTTCTCATGGGCCCTTCAGATTTCTTGCGCCCCCAGCAAGGGGTGGCTCATGCCCATTCTAATCTGGGCCAGTCTCAGGCCCAATATTCTTCTTATGGGCCCCCCATCTCCACTGTTTATTCCTCCACTCCTGCCTATGGGCTTCCACCTTCTGCCACAATCGTTCCATCTGCTCCTCAAATTCAATCAGCGTCCTTCACTACCCTTGCTCCCTCCCGAGAGCAGGACTTGCTTCATAAATGGGCCATCATGCAGCAACAACTCGATTTCCTCCAGAAGCGGGTTGGCCCACAATCTTTGGCAGATGTTCCTGTCCCGAGCTTTCAGAACATTCGGTTCCCTCCGCAATCTAAACTCCCTAACTACCACAAGTACGATGGGAACGGCAATCCCTTTATTCATGTGAGGGATTTCCTATATGAGTCGGCGCAGTTCCAATATGATGATCGCCTTATGGCGTACTTATTCCGCCGATCTTTGGATGGTGTTGCTCTGGAGTGGTTCTACTCTTTGCCGCTAGAAGAAGCTGAAAGTTTCAAGGTAGTAAAGGACAAATTTATCCAGCGGTTCCAAGACAGGGTCGGCTCGGAATACTCATTTACAGATCTAGTAGCCGAGAAGATGAAGCCAGATGAGGAGTTCGCCACTTATGCAGACAGGTGGAGACAGATGGCTGCTAGGGTGCCTGGCCACATTCCGGAGGAAGAGAATGTCAAGCTGCTCATTTCAAATGCTACCCCGACCTTCAGGAACATCCTGGCAATGAATGATATAGCTAACATGTATCAACTCTACAGTCGGGCGCGCTTCATACAAACCTAGTTCAAGGATTCTCCCATACACGCCCTATTTGAAAACCAAAAGCCCAAATATCACAAGAAACCACAAGGGCCGGTTACCGAGGGGGTCTAGACAAACGAACAGGTACAAGCCGTTGCCTTTCCATTCCAAGCCGCACCATTCCGCTTCCCCCAAAACCCCCGCACTCCACAAAATCCCACTTCATAGAACTTTCAAGCCGCTCCACAAAACCCTCCGCTTGCCTTCACCGTTCCACAAAACGCCTTCATCGCTCCACAGCAACAACCACCACCTCCGCAATACCATAATGTCCCTCCACCCAACGGCTATAACAACAATCCGAACAACAAGCGCCCGGCTCCCAAGAGGGCACAATATCCTCCACTGCCAGAGACCCTCACGGATATCTTCTTGGCTCTTATGTCGGTGAATGCAATTCAACTTCCTCCGGAACGGCCTAACTGGAACCCAACCATTGATCAAACGAAATATTGCATGTTCCATAGGCAGCCAGGCCACACTATCGAAGGATGTTATCAGTTCCAGGATATGGTATATGATCTCCATGAAGGGCAGAGAATCGATTGGGCCGAGATGCATCGGGCCATTGTTGAAATCAAAGAGAAAATAAGGCAGCCGCCAAGGCAGCAAGTGCAGTAGCATCCAGCACCGCAGCCACAGCAGCTACCACCACAACAGCAACTACAATAGGCTCAGGATCTGGGGATCCATCAAGATCTGATGCCAAGTCATCTGCCTGCTCCATAGCAACCCCAGCCGCCGGCCCCGGCTCAAGTGAACGTAGTTCAACCTCCGGCCCCTAGTGCCGAGTGGTCTTTTGATGACGATGGCGCCACATCGCAAGTCATGGCCCTCCACCACAACCACCGCAATCCTCTTACCCCCTCCTTCGTCCTTCCTTCACACCCAATACCCTCTCCACTTGTCCTCCCGTTTACGCCCGCTCCAACAAATTCACTACCACCCACCACTCCGTCATACCCTTCGCCACTCGCCTCTGCTACCATTATCACGCCATCGCCTAACCTATCACCTGTCTTGACTCCTCCACCAACACTCCCTCCATCCGTACCATCCACCATCACCATCCCGCCTTCCATCAATCCTTCACTCATCATCCGCTCACCACCACTCACCACCATCACCAACCTCACACCCCACCAAATAATCTCCCCTACACAGCCTACACCGCTCATCCACCCCGCAGGGCCCATCATACTATCCACCGATGTCGCGGCCGCTACAAGTTGTGCTTTAAGAAGCGGGAAGATGTTCCATCGGAACTACCCTACTACTTCTAATCCCCAGTATTCTCAGCCGACGGTCGAGCAGGCAGAAACTGAACCTTTGCTGGGTACTCAATATGACTTGCTGCATCATCTGGATCGAGTGCCCGCTAAAATATCTGTGCTGGAGCTGATCAAAAGGTCTACCCTTAATCAGGATGCACTGAGAGATTTCTTACAGAAGGTAATGGTCGGCGAAGACATGGCAGTCGACATGTCACGCCCCGAGCGCGGAAGATACCCGGAGGTACGCGACGTGTCTATATCAATCATGTCAATCAGAGTGGTCGTGTATTCGACACAAAGACAGAGATACGCAAAATAGCAAGATATCCCAATCCTTTATTACTTTATAATAGACTATTACAAATCCAATGCTCTATTTAATAAAAAGAAAAGTACATAGTTGACTCAAGAAACTATAGAAAAGACTAGATGACACTTGAGCAGCTCTATCACTTTCACTCTTGACCATTCCCATCCGATTGACTTTCATCGTCGTCGGACTTACCTGAAAAGTAAAAAGGGACAAACGGGATGAGCGAACGCTCAGTAGGAAATTATATCTCAAGTACTAGCAAGGGGTTTAAGTAATTACATTTTCATGAATGCAATAAGGCTGTGCATGCTCGCATAAAACGACAAGATAGAGAATGTAATATGAAGGAAATAAGATGGACTAATCATGAACTTTCAACAAGATAACAAGTTTATTCAAGATATTCCAGCAAGTACGTTTAACAAGTCATGTCAAGAACTTTGGCTATCATGTATCAATCAAGTAAATTACCCTTTTTCGGGCCACGCATTTCATGTCAAGTCAAGTACGATTCAAGTACAAGATGTGTGTGGAATGTCCAATCAAGCAAGTCAAGTACTCGGTATAATGCCAGATACCTTATCATTTTAACTCCCATGGGCACAAGTACTTTCGGGTGCTCCTCCCAGGACCAGATCGGGCCCTATATGCGCAGGCATTTATCATGTGTTTTGACATCCACTCTTGTTTATAGCCAACATAGAATTTCAATAATCAAGCTTGTAGACACGTATGACAACTTTGATAGAATAGAGTCCAAAATATGACAAAGGACATAGAATGGCGATAATAACGGTATAATCACGATATCGATAAAAATCTAGGTAGAATATGGTTCCCTTAACTTGGGTACCATGACAAATCAATATGGACATTCTTTATATAGAATTGAGGTCCACATGAACAGTATTTCAAAGGTAAGATACCCTCATTCTTATCATAGAATTGAGGTTTACAAGAATGACATGATATGGCATGATATCATCATTCCATTAAGAATTTCTTATGATATACTCTTTGTATAATCATAAGGGCCGGTATCCCATGTTTCTTTAGAGTGACATGGCATTAATGATGTAATGAGTTTTAGGGTACAACCAGCTCAGTCGGCCTTGAGAGAATCCAAGACTACGAGGAGTCTTACGGAGGTCTCTATGACTAACTCGCTAGTCCAAAGGAACAGAATGTCCAATGGAGAGCTTGTATGTCAATGAGAGTTGAGTGTGATCGATGAAACAACGTGAAAAGTGGGACTATACTCATGGAGTGGAGAATAGTGCCGATATATAGATTATATAATATGAAACCATCGGTTAACAGAATCAGGATGAAAATCATTTTTACAGTAAAATAACGACTTACACTAAGTCGTCTCTCAATTAAATAACGCCTAACAGAAGGGCGTTTACACATGTTTCCATTTTGTAGAATTTTCAATATTTCAGTAATTTATCTAAAACGCGCCCTGGACGGGGTCGTTTCTTAAAGAGTTGACGACTACAGTAGCAGGCGTCTCATTATTTATATATTTGACAGAATATCAATAATTTTTCACGATTTGTCTAAAACACGCCCTGGCAAGGGGCGTTACTGTTTAATTCTGTATTACAGAATATATGTATTTCAGGATTTTGACCGATAAACGCCCTAGGAAGGGGCGTGTCTTTTCAATTTACGCCCTATGGTAGGGCGTTAACATGTGGAAAACGACTTTGTCAAGGTCGTTACTTAAAGTTTCTGCAGGAAATTTGAAGGACAGTAATAATTTCAGGATAACAGAGGAACGAAGATAATATCAGGACAGTAACGTTAGCAGGTTGAAGACAGAGGGTCATGCATTGTTTATAATCATGATTTCATATATAATCAGTTCTTAAGGTGGGTGATTAACATTTACATGAAATTAACGCCTGTGTACAGGGCGTCAAATATGAAATTGACGACCTGGGCATGGTCGTGTCTTATAAATTAGCGCCCTTGACTGGGGCGTTTCTTTCAATAATATTTCAGAAACGAAAATAAAACTGTATGCATGCCATGCTTATACATATATCTTGCGTTATTTTCATTTGGGCTACAATAACTTGAGAAAATCCTACCTTTAATGGAATGTGAAGGATGAGATAGAAGATGAGCTCTGTTGCAACGAAAAATCCGCAACAGCAGCAGCAGCCGGAAGAAGAACAAATGTTCTTCAAAGATCTTCACGCTACAGAACCTGTAGAGGAAGAGAAAAAGAAGGAAGATGAAGATGTTAATAATCTTCATAGTTATAATCGACGTTTAAGGAAAAAGATAGAAGAATATTACCTATTCTTCGACGGCAGTAGCGGAGTTTCCTGAACAAGAAGAAGACTAATCATTCTTCATATAATCTGAAGCAAGAAAAACAAAAGGGAATAAGAAGAACAGTTTGTTCTTCACGTACCGTGCAGCAGTAGTTCGTCCAAATAGATTTAGGGTTGGCCGAACAGGTTTATTTATAAGACTTTGGAAGTCCTATTAGAGTTAGTGATTGTGTGAGGGTAGTATATCCCTAATAGAGTCCTTACTCTATTAGACACTTACTAGATTAGGTTAATCTTTCCCTGGATAAGCTCTGGGTTCGAACGGTTCACGAACGGAATTAACGCCTTTTGTCAGGGCGTCGATTCTTTAATTAACGACCTTGTTCAGGTCGTTTCTTAAGAAGCGCCTTGTATAAGGGCGTTCCTTATTTTTAAAACACGCCCAAGTAAAGGGCGTTTCTTGGCCTTGCCCTTTTTGGCGTTTGGAATTTGACGCCGTCAGGTGAGGGCGTCCTTTCTTTAGTCACGCCGTATATAGAGGCGTTTCTTTTTAAATTAACGCCTTACTAAGAGGCGTTATTTGTAAAATGTTTTATTTCGTCCAATTAACCATATTCTTATTATCTGTATTACTTCTGTAATATATATGTTTTAATTCATTTCAAATATTTATTTATCAGGGTTGCTACACGACAGCTTACCAACGGCCCTAGCAACTATTTCCAAAGGGCCGGCAATCACATTTTCAGAATCCGAGCTAGCACTCCCGGAAGCTCGGCAAATGCCACTCTGCATTACAATCACCCTGAACAAAGTCAGCATTGAAGCAGCGCTGGTTGACACATGGGCTTCAATCAATGTGTGCCCACTCAGTACCCTCCGAGCTTGCAACATATCTGAAGAGTTATTACGACCTACCCCTACCACTATAGCAGAATATGACAACTCAAGGCGAGCATGTCACGGGGTGGTCACTATCCAAGTAGAGCTCGAACCCCTTACAATGGCCGTGGAATTCTATGTACTAGACATCGACCCTATGTTCAAGGCTATCTTGGGTCGTCCATGTCTGGATACGCTCGGTGCCGTGCCCTCCACCGCACATCAGTGCGTCAAATTCCCTTTCCAAGGGAGGGTCGTCAAGGTCAAAAGCCTATCTACAGTGCAATCGGTTAAGGCCATTTCAGAATAGATTCTTCCTACACTTTGGCCAAGCAGCCGACCCGTCATATCAGTGCTGGATTTAAACTTCCCTTGGGCTTATACACCTCCTAGGCCCATCACTACTCCAGTTAACATCAAGATGAAGCCCCAGATCCGAGACTCAAAAGGCTGGAACATTATACTGAAACTGGGCTACCAACCGGGGAGAGGCCTCGGTGCACAATTACAAGGAATGACCAAGCCCATACCCAAGGGAAGAAAGATGTGCAGGAGAGGTCTTGGCTACAAAGAAACCGCATTATCTGTGATGGGTAATTCTGGGCCACTCACCTGGGACTACCGCCAGCACTTTGTCCGAGGGCCTCTCCAGCCCGGCACGTTGGCTCTGCAGCCAGCTCCGTTAGAGAGAAGTATAGTATGTCCGATTGCCAGTCCTCCGCCGACACTAAAAAGGCCAGAACATGATATGCTTGATTGTGGTCAAACCCTTCAGGGGTTGTTTCATGAAGAAGACTGCCAAAAGAAGCAAGAGGTTCGGCTCATGCAATGGAGACCGAAGAAGCGGCCAGACGATGATCCACGGAAGGAGGGGAGCTCGCCGATTGTCTTTTCTTGGTCTCCCTCCCGCTTTCAATCTCTCCTCCAGCAATGGGAGTTCTTACCCCGTCTTCCTCCTAAATCCATCCTTCGTTGATCCGCCCGAGATTCTATTTGTTCCTTGCGCTTGCGGGCACTGCCCGCCCATTGATCTATCCACTCTATTCACTCCTCCTCCTCCCAACGCCCAACTCCACGAGATGTGGTTCTCATCTTCCGATCCCTTCTTTGACTGCATCTTCCCCGAGCTATTCCCTATGCAGCTCCCGCCTCCTCCACCTTGCTGTATAGTCTCTGCTGATCTCCAAAAAAAAACGTCAAATTCAAAATGGAGATTTTAGTGGAAGATTATGCTACCCTATCTCCATCCTCATCCCAGGGGCACGAGTCCCCTGCTCCTTCCCTTCCACTAGGTCTCCTTTCTCCTAGGTTAGGATTAGGCTCTATCGAGTCTAGGGAAGTAGAATTAGTTAGGTCTAAAGAAGTAGGGTCTTGTTCTAGGTCATCCAACCCTTCTTCCTCTGAGCCGCGCCCGCTTGCGCGTCCTCCCAAATCTGTTCCTGATAGGTTCTTGCAAGACCTAGCTCAGCGCTGTCATGCCCTTTTAAGATGTCCGGAATTTGTTGCTACGGCAATTACGATTGAGGATGAAGAAGAAATAGAAGGGGCGTGGGGCGATGACGGACTCGGCGTCTATGAAATCCTGGGTGAAAAAAATCTGGTTAATGAGGACAGCAATGTAGATGACACTGCCGATCTGTATGCACAAGGACTGAAGAGATTCGACGAGCCGTCGACGGCAGTGGACGAACCTACAAAGGAAATCGACTTGGGGACTGAAGAAGATCCAAGGCCTATCATTATTGCTGCTAACCTCCCTCCACAAGTAGAAGAGGATTTAATCAAAGTTCTAAGGGAGTATAGTGATTCCTTTGCCTGGTCTTACGAGGACATGCCTGTTCTTGACCCCTCTTTAGTGGAACATCGACTCGTGCTTAAACCAGGGGCAACACCTGTCAAACAACGATCAAGAAGATTTCACCCCCACATGGCCTTGAGGATCAAGGAAGAAGTCGACAAGTTATATAAGGCCAGATACATCAGAGTTGTTCTATATCCTCAGTGGGTGGCAAACATAGTCCCTGTTTTCAAGAAGGATGGAAAAGTGCGTATTTGCATCGATTTCAGGGATCTTAACAAAGCCTGTCCTAAGGATGATTTCCCGCTGCCTCATATAGACGTCCTAGTAGACAACACCGCCGGGTATGAAGCTCTATCATTCATGGATGGATATTCGGGATACAATCAAATCCGTCTCGCTCCCGAAGATCAAGAGAAAACTTCCTTCACCACGCCCTGGGGCACGTACTGTTATGTGGTTATGCCATTTGGTCTGAAGAACGCGGGCGCCACCTATCAAAGGGCGATGATGGCCATCTTCCACGACATGATGCACATCTATATGGAAGCTTACGTGGATGACATTCTGGTGAAGTCAAGAACTAAAGAAGAGCACCCCTCTATTGTGGCTAAGGTACTGCAAAGAGCTAGGGAGTACAAGCTTAAGATGAATCCGAAGAAGTGTGTATTCGGAGTCTCCTCAGGGAAGCTGCTAGGCTTTATAGTGAGCAAACGGGGGATCCAGATTGATCCTAACAAAGCACAGGCCGTCATGGATATGCCTCCGCCTAAGAACATTACGGAACTTCGAGGATTGATCGGCTGATTGCAATTCATTAGAAGGTTCATATCCCAACATTCTCAAAGGTGCCGTCCATTTTATGAATTGCTTAAGGCGAGGGTTAAATTTGAATGGAATGAAGATTGTCAAAAGGCCTACGAGGACTTGAAGGAATATCTGTCCAATCCCCCGGTTTTGCAACCTCCTGTCCCTGGGAAACCCCTAATCCTATATATCTCGGTCATTGAGGACTCCCTAGGGGCGGTCTTAGCACAAGTGGATGATGAAGGAAAAGAGCGGGCTGCGTATTACCTCTCTCGGTTATTCAACCCAGCTGAGTCCAGATACACTGCTATGGAGAAGACTTGTGCCGCCTTAGTGTGGGTAGCTCAGAAGCTTAAACACTATTTTCTTGCCCACCCAGTTAGGTTGATCTCTAGAATGGACCCGATTCGCTATCTCTTAGAAAAGCCCGTCCTTTCTAGTAGGTTAGCTCGCTGGCAGAGCTTCCTCTCTCAATTCGACATCACCTTTGTTGTTCAGAAGGCGGTCAAAGGATATGCCATTGCTGAGCATCTCGCTCATCTCCCCATTCCTCACACTGATTCCATCCAGGACGATTTCCCTGATGAGCATCTTTCTGTTATCTCTCATCACCCCTTTTGGTCTCTGCACTTCGACGGTGCACTCAATTCTCAAGGCCGAGGGATCGGTGCTGTTCTGCTTACTCCAGAGGGGGTGACCATTCCCTTTGCTTATCAACTTCGATTTCTTGCTACCAACAACATCGCTGAATATGAGGCTCTCATGGCCGGATTGAAGCATGCCTATCTCCTAGGCGCGCGTTATTTAAACATTATAGGAGATTCTCAGCTCGTCCTACGACAAGTTCTGACCACTTACCGTACTCGGGACCCCAAGCTCAAGCCTTATCAAGATCTGGTCACGCTCCTTGCCAGGCAATTCCGTAAGCTGATCTACATCCATACTCCCTGTTCTCAGAACATTCTAGCTGATGCTCTGGCATCCCTTGCTTCTTCCCTATCTTTCCCTCTCAGTCGGAGCACTGAGACTATCGTCGTTCAGAGATTGGACGCACCCTCTCTTCAGGACCCTTGGTTCATCAATCTTAGGAAATCTGTAGAGGCAAGAGCTCAGAAGGAAGATCTTAAGGAAGTATCTTTAAAAGAGCTAGAAGAGATCCTGGACGAAGAAGAGTTGCCTTGGTATCATGAAATCGAGTTGTTTTGTAAGGAGGGATTGTTTCCAGAAGGGGCAACTGCTGAGCAACGCAAGTCAATCAGAAGAGCCGCCGCAAGGTATACTATTGTCGCAGGAGAACTGTACAGGCGCGCTACTAATGGGATGCTCATGAGATGCTTAGATGATGTTGAAGCTTGGAAGGTGGCTGAAGCAGCCCATTCTAGTAAGTGTGGGGGTCATGTCAATGGCCAGGCTCTAGCGAAGAAGATCCTAAGGTAGGGCTACTATTGGCCCACTCTAGAGGAAGATTGCTCCCTCTATGTCCGGAGGTGTCTTAAGTGCCAACTCCACGCTGATAAAATTCATTCTCCAGCTTCGTCTCTCCATCCTATGACCGCTCCATGGCCATTCTCTATGTGAGCCTTTGACGTTGTCGGCCCGCTCGGTGATCCTAATTCCCAGATCAAGCAGAAATCCTATATCCTTACCGCCACTGAGTACTTCACCAAGTGGGCTGAAGCCGAGGCGTACGCAGAGATCAAAGCTACAACAGTGTGCTGCTTTATTATGAAGAATATCATCTCACGGTTCGGAGTGCCAAGCAGCATCATCACCGACAACGGACCCCCGTTCGTTTCCCAAGAGCTCAAAGACCTATGTAAGAAGTTCAATTTTACATTGCATCATTCATCTCCATATTATCCTCAAGGCAACGGCCAAGCCGAGGCCACTAATAAAACCCTTCTTAAAATCATCAAGAAAACATGTGAAGCTCATGACTTTTCTGATTGGCCAGAAAGATTAGTGGAAGCTCTGTGGGCTTACCGCACCTCCGTCCGTACCCCTACGGGACAAACTCCCTATTCTCTTACCTATGGGATGGAGGTGGTGCTCTCATATGAGATCCTGATCCCTTCCCTTAGAATGCAGCTTGATAAGGAACTTAATCTCGATGAACGTCGAGAGGCGTTGCTGGTTCAGTTGGAACTCTTAGATGAGAAGAGGATGAATGCGGCCGATCATGTATCCGTTTATCAAAAAGGGTTTCGCGTTATTTTCAAAAGAAGGTAATCGAACGTAAGTTTCAAAAAGGTGATATGATTTTGAAGCGAAAATTCATTCGGTCTGCAGGTCCTAGGTATAAATTACAACCTAATTGGGAAGGGCCGTTTGTCGTAAAAGAAGCTTATCCGGGAAATACTTACCGTTTAGTAAACGCGGAAGGTGAGGAGCTCTCTCACCCGTGGAATGGGTTGTATCTTAAGCGTTTCTTTCCTTAGAGTCTAACCATGTGCTACCCCGGCAGCAAGATGCTCCTCCTGTCACTAAAGGAGTCCCGAGTGAGGTAATCACACACCACACGACGTCCCTGGTCCGATTTTCCACGTTGAGAAAGGACAACATTTCTCCTTGGCCATGCTTTGGGGGAAAGTCAAGGTCCCTGTCCGTTTCTTCCTTCAGCTAAAACCAGGGGCAAGAAGAGAATAAGGAGGCGATAACCGATCCAAACACCCTCACGAGAGGAGGTCTCAAATAGGGGCAGTCCGTTATGACCTGACGCCACAAGAAACAAAAGAGACAGCGAAGGGGCAATCTCTATGACAAAATCAAAAGCATCACCTCAAAGTCAATATAGTATGAATTATGAATTCCAAAGCTCCAGAAAGGCAAAGCAAGAAAAGCTAGGCATGACAAGAGTGGCAGTACAGTTCCCCGCGGGACGTTATGAGCCCGGTCGCATGCATGCCTAGGGTGGATTAAGGTTCGATGACGGACTCAAAGCCCCGGCACAACAGACCAAATCTCTAATGGGTTGTACGGAAAGGAAATCAAGTCTTAAAAACTTCTATATCTGGCCTAAAGCTTACCCGCCGTATTCTGTTTTTCTTTTAGGACCAAGATTAGTACCATGGGTATGGCCCTGGCAGAAACACCGTCATGACAATTGGACCTTGTCTAGGGGTCGTCATCTTCTCTCACACCCACCCCCGGACTCGATATCAACAAGGAAGGGCTCACGCTGCTGGGGAAGCACTGGTTTTCCAAAATTCAAAAAAAAATCAAATATTTTCAAAATCCAAACAAAATCAAACATTTTCTAAAAATTCAAAAAAATCAAAATATTTCCAAAAATCCAAAAACATTAAATATTTTCAAAACCCAAACAAATCAAATATTTTCAAAATCTCACAAATCAGATATTCTCCAAAACCCCCGAAAAACACCATCATAGGCATTGCATGCTTTGCATTATTTTTATTATGTTTTCCGCCTATTTAACAAGGCTCCACCCCTTGACCAAATATTGAGAAACGGTCATTATCTAACTTGCTTCATGGCAAGGGGTTGAGTCTAAGAACAGATCTAACTTGTTTCATGTTTAAAGTGTGCGCAGAACGCAGGATCAAGATCAAAGTGAGAAGCTCACAATTATGCAGATTCAAAGGCTGTAACGCGTCATCACCAAGCCGCTACAGTCATCTAACGGTCATATCCTTACCGTCACTCCTCTTCTTGCATAAGCTTTCTTTCTTTCAGCAGCCATCAGTCTAATGGCCAGGGTTATGACCGTTACTTACTCTAACGGCCTGAGTCTTGACCGTTACATCCCTCAGAGAACAGGGTTCTTCATGCTTCCATTCTGACGGCCTATCGTCAGACCATCGTTTCTTTATAGCGGCCCAGTGCACATCCGTTACATACTCCAGAGGCTCTGCCTGTTCACACTAGTCCAGACGATCAAGCCACAAAACTCTTGCTCATTCAACTGAGACAATCTCATCTCATTCAATCAGGCTTAATGAAAAAGGAATTCACAAAACTCCAACTTTTTGTCATACAAGCAACATCTCTCTAAATAAAAAATATATCAAGATACATTAAGTTTTTCATCTGCAAGAGGGCGGATCTTCCTCAACTCTTTCACGTAGCCTCGGCGTGCTTCGTCGTTCTCTTCAACTTCTTCTTGCCACGGGCGCACTTTGCTGATCTCCCACATGGTCAGCGCGTTCCGGATCGCTCTTTCATCCTCCTCGGTCCCCATCTTCCTAGATAGAAGGGGAGGGTAGTGTGATAGTGCAGGAGCTTGGGTTCTTGGAAGTCCGATCTGAAGATGGCACCGGTGCGGGTTGTAGATCGCCATTGTAGTGTTCCCCACTAGCTGGAGGTCCAGGCCTTGACGCCGCGGTATTTTAAGAGGAGTGCTTCGAAGGATTCTTGGTCGCATATCGAACTTGTCTATTGGCAAAGTGTTAAAGAAGAGGCACCATTCATCCCGAGTTTTCTTATCCGCCGTCTTGCATTCAACCTGTGAAGAGTATCCAAATGCCCCTCCAACGAAGAAGAGAGGGTGGCTCCCGAAGATTCGGCTGGCTGAAGTTATGTCTTCCTTTGATTGGAATTTGACTCTCACTCCCATCCAACACTCAAGGAGTATCATAGAGCCGAACAAAGGTCCTCCTAGGCAAGCTGAACTTAGTCCTTCATAGAGGTATGAGAGGATCGCTTGAGAGATGGACGTTCCCCGCCACAACCCACTAATAATGCTGAGATTTTTTATGTCTAAAAGGTGGTCGGTTGTGGTGAAAAGTAAGACTCCGCATAAGAACACCGCCACCGCCTTGGCTATTGCTTCGTGTCTCTCCCACTTGTTCTTGCAATGGGACACTATCCATTGTGCCAAGGGTATCAAATGAATGTGGTGTGGGCTGATCATGGTCCTCACGTCCTTCGGATTATGGATAAAATCACTCAAGATCAAGGACGGGTCAATAGGCTCAACCGTGTAGCAAACCCGGTCTTCATCCCCCACCTTAGTCTTAGGGAGGGCTAGGTAGGTCTCTACCTCTTCTAATAGGACTGTCGCTTCAAAGGAAGGGAAGATGAAGGTATGAGTTTGTGGATGCCATAGTTCTACAAGAGCTGAAATACTTGGCCAATCTAAAGATAATTTCTGGAAGTTTTTGCCTAAGACCAAGAGAGGTTGAAGGTGCCATGCTTTAAGGATTGATGTGACTTCTATAGGGAGTGCCTTTACCATGGGAGCCACCCACTTCAGATTTGAATAGCATCTTGGGCCAGGAAGGGGCTTAAGAAGGAGAAGAAGAGGGAGTCATGAAAGGAATTGAAGTGCAGAAAATTCTGAACTTGGTTGGGTTATTGGGACTTACCACCCTTTGAGCATTAGAGCTTAGGTGCTTGGGAATCGAGGTTAGCCGTTGAAGCTCTCCGTGTTCCCTTCTTGCAGCCTTAGGTCCGATGTAGACCTTCTCCTCCATAGCCATCACCTCAAAGCTTCTCTTCATCTTGATTTTCTGCCTTTAGGAGTGGTCTTTCAGCCCTAGAACAGAGGTTTCAGCAAAGCTACGATTTTTGGTTGAGTTTCCAAGTTTTAAAGGCTTGATTTTGGTTTTAAAAGGATAAGACTTGAGTTAGGAGGCCTCATCTTCAATCTAGATAAGTTCTAGTGGGAGATTAAGTGGATAAATCTCGGGTTTAGGCTCTCACGGCTCAATCCGTCTCGGAACACAACTCAGGCTCCAACGGTCCATCGTGGGACCGTCATTTGTCTCTGACGCACCAGAATGGGGCCGTCGTATTTCTTGTAGGTTCAAGTTCACCCGTTCCTGTTCTGTGAAGTCTGACGGTCCAGCGTTTGACCGTCGTTCTTTCGTAACGCGTGAACCCTGAGCCGTTACACCCTCAGCCGTTCAGCTCCTTGGCTTCTGGGCTAAAACACTTCCCGACGGTCTTGGTCAGAACCGTTGCTTCACCCCGACGCGTCTCCTTTGGGCCGTCGCGTTTCCTGCTAGTTGCCCTGCAAACCATCGCTCTGCCATGATCAACGGTCTAGCATTAGACCGTTATTTGTCTTTGACGCGCCTTCCGTTGACCGTCACTTTTCCTGTAGCCCCAGCTACAATTTGACCACTATCATGGTTAACGGCCCTTATCTAGCGCGTTATTTGATTTTGACGGTCTGAACCTGGACCGTTACATTCTCTGCTGCTGAATTGAGGCTATTCCTTCCTGCCCTTGCCTAGACCTGGCGGTCTTTCACATTTTACACCTCCTTCTCCACACATTCTCATGCACAACTGTTTTCATTCTTCACATACATGCATTCCTACACATGCGTTCATACACACATCTTACACATTCATCATCACATACAATCCTTCATTTGTTTTTGGCATTTCACAAACACACATTCCTGCACAAAATAACAAAAGACCAAAAAGAAATTTCTTTTTTTCACTCCATTTTTCTATATAAGTCATGTACAAGTGATAACAAAAGGCAAAGAAAAATATATATATATCACTCGGCCGGCTTATCTCCCGGGCCGCCATCACTATCTCCGGTACCCTCGGGCTGCCTGGCTATTGGTCCCATGGCGCTGTGCTCACCCTCTGGCTGTCGTCTCTGGTCCGCCTCCTCGTTCCTCCGATGGCCGGAAGAACTGGTAAAATACCCGCGAACTCCGCTGATAGGGGCCACACTCTGGCTCCGGCTGCTCGTCCCCGACCTCTTCCCTAGAAGCCGGAGTGCATCCTTCAAGGCCCCAATCGCGCCCTTCATCTCGAAGGTCTGCACTCAGAACTGATCTAGCTCGCCTCTTACACGTGCAATGTCAGCCCTGAGTCACTCCATCTCTCCGTCGTCCGGGCGTCGCGGGGTCTCCGCTCGCAATCTGGCCATCTCCGCCCGCACAAGCTCTGTTTCTGCTCGGGCTCTCTCTGTCTCGGCCCGGCTCCTCTCTATCTCCGCCTGGAGACGCTCTGCCACCGACCGAGCCTGCCTCGCCTCGGCCACTGCTGCGGCTACCTCTCTCGCCTGTAGATTGCATTTCATATAGTTAATCATGAGGCATTTAATTGGCATCATCATGAGCATGAGCATTTTAGCATCTTACCCGCTCTGCGAGGGTGGCCTCCGCCTCCTCGGCCCGGGCAACCGCCCGAGCGAACTCGGCGTCCTGCTCTGCCCTGCCTCCCGCAGGCTGAGAGGAAGACGATGGGGCATCCGGTCCAGCTCGTTGGGCTCCCTCGGCCCGCTGCATTTTCATGATTAATCACATTAAGCATTTCATGAGCATAATCATTTAAGTTTAAGTTTAGAGTCTCACCAGGAGCTCCAGGGCGGTCCGGTACTCGTCCCGCTGCTGGATGGTGGAGTGAAGTAATCCCTCCAGCTCGGCTATCCATCCCTCAGGGTCTAGCTGCATTTAGAAAGCATGTGAGTCATTTACATATAGCATTGCATTTTTTGCATATAAAGAGGTTTAAGGTTTAGAGTTGCATACCGGTCTTCGGGTACCTCGGTACACCCGGTCACCGTAGAGTCGAGCGAAGGCCTTCAGATATGCCTCGTCGCTCTCATCTCGCTCCTTCACCGCTCGACCCCGCCTGTTCCAGTCGTGGACGTACTTCGCCTTCCGGGCGCACCAATCCACGTTGCCACTGATGCCCCTTGCCGACTTGCCTGGGTGGTCATCACTGTGGCGTGGAAAGGTCACCTCGGGCTGGTGTAGTCCCCGAGTCCGCAGGATCAGCCTGTAGTGCAGAGGCTCGATGATGTGGATGCAATGCAGCCATATGTCTCGCCCCCTGTACGACAAGGCCGCCTCTACCCACGGCTGTCCCGTGTAACCCTCGCCGCGATACGGGGTCCATCTCACCTAGAACATTAAGTCCATTCATCAGCATATAAGTTCATCATGTAGAAGCATTTAAAGGCATATAGAAGCATTTAAAAGCATGTAGAAATCATTTCGAGTTCTGGACTTACCGACGTGTGTGGGTAGGAGTCCAGGTCGTCCTGGATCGTCCGGGTCAATCTGATGATTGACCCTGTGTCCCTCGCTACCGTCCATCGCCTCGCGATCGGGATGCGGCCGGGGTGGAGTAGTGTGCCTCTCCCGATGCCCGGGAGATACATGTAGCTCCAGATCTGCATTTTAGAAATCAAGTCAGTCAAATTGCATAATCATGGCATAAACATTTTTTTGCATAATATAGGAAGCATTTAAATTGCACTCACCTGCAGAAAAGGCGAGAAGCCGCCCAGCATTGTCTGTCGATCCGTCGTGCTGAGGGACTCGAACAGGAACGCGAGCACTGCTGCTCCCCATGCATATCTCCCGACTCTGTGCAAGTTTTCTATCATCGGAAGCAGTCTGCAGCTGATGACGTCCGCTCGAGTCGCGAAGAGGAGCTTCCCGAATAGCAGCATCAGGAAGCGTCGCAGTACTTTATCCCCCTCAGGTCCTGCCTCCGCCGCCACGTGAGGGCGCACCTGGTCTATCACTCTGCCCAGATGCTCCTTGGGTAGCTCTCCTACGGCGATCGCTGCTCCTCTCAACCCCAAGCTCTCCTGCAGTACTGATCTCGAGAGTTGAGATGAGGACTGTCCCGGCCTGATCAGATCCAGTCCGAGCAGCTGCTGTGCCATCTCTCGGTAGTCGCCGTACGTCCATCCTGTCACTGCGGCTCCGTGGACTCTCAATCCCGTAATCCTCGCTATGTCTTCTAGTGTGGGGATCATGTGGCCCCACGGGAAGATGAAGGCTCTGCTGATTGGGTCCCACCTCTCGTGCAACGCGTACAGCGAAGGCATGTCCATCCGGATCACTTCGATGCTGAGCACCTCGGCGAATCCCATCCCGGCCAATCTCTCCCTCTGGTAATCGGGCAATGCCTGGTACACTACCCGGATCTGCAGCCAGGAGATCCGCGTTCTTCTCTTTCCCTGCATTCACGTAGATCATTGGTTAGTTGATTGCATCATAAAATCATTGCATAAACATTTATAAAATGAAAAGAAAACAAAAATTCAGAAATTGGAAAACCCTAAAAACATTTTGGATCTCTGGTAGATGTAACGGCCCTGGGGTGGGGCGTTACTTGGCTCTGACGCACTCAGGGTGGCGCGTCAGGCGTGTGACGGTCGCTGGCAGGACCGTCACATCGTCTGCCTTTGGTTTTTTTTCCCTTTGCATCCCCGTGATCTCTCACCTTGGCCAAATGGCCTACAATCATTCCTAATGGGTTCGTGGACCCATTTCTACCCCTCAACCCCGCATGCATACATAATAAAAATTCAAAAAAATCAAAAATTGAAATTAGGGCGAGGGGACCTACCTCATGGTCCATGCCCCTTCTCCTCTTCTTGGCTGGTTCCTTGGGTTCCTCTTCACCCAAGGGGGCTTCTTCTTGGTCCTCTGCAGCCGTGGGAGCTTCCTCTTCCTCCATTGGATCTCTTCTCGCCGTTTGTTCTTCTTCCACCGGCGGGATTGCTTCTCGTTCGAGCCGGCGGTGGAACCGCCGTATTGCCTTCCTCTTTCCTCTCTCCCTCTTCTGTGGAGGCGGCTGGGATGGCTCGTCGCCGGCCATTGGAGCGGTGGGGCTGGTGATCGTCGGAGGTTTCTCGGTTGAGGGTTTTTGGGGTGTTGAGTGTTGAATGAATGGGCCGTACCGTTCGGGTTTTATTTTTTGAACGCTCAGGAAATGTGACGGTCTATCGACCGACCGTCACATCCTTCTGACGCGTCTATCTTCGACCGTTACATGTGTTGGCCCTGTTTTATTGAAGAATGTGAACCGCCTGGTTTTTGACGGCCCAGTGTTGGTCCGTTATTTCGTGTGACGCTCTTACACTAGACCGTTACAAACTTGCAAGTTTCTTGATGAATTAAATGGTCTAATTAATGTTAAAATGGTTCCATTTTCTTCCATGTTGTTCATTATTGATGCCTCTCGCACGTACAAATGGTTATGCCTTAATTTGTGTTCATATTTGTTATTGGCTAACCTCTTTCCATGAAGGAATTTATGAACAAAATCACGCTCTGCCATTCATCAGGCAGGTAAGTCAGGTATTGTATCTCTTTCCCTTATCCTTTAATGCATTACTATATGTTATTTATGATATATTATCTCGAGAACCGGCTGGTCATTCATGTGTTCCGGGATCTGATGTTCCCCTTAAACAAAAAATGATGATGATCTAAGTTCACATGTTTAATCGTTGGATAGGCCGTTAGGTTGGAAAAATTTGGGGACGATGGTTCTGTCTTGCACGCCGTGGTTGCAAATGGTGTCCTGACCCTGGTTTCTCCAGCTTAGCAATATTATTCTCGAGTATCTTGATATTTCATCTTTCTTTGCATTTGTTTTAAAGATTTCTTTTTCTTTAGCCCAGCATGCATCATACGCATCTTTTGAGCATTCATGTGCTTCATCTGTTCAAGGTAGATCGATGATGGTGAATAGTTGTGTTCTTGATCTCGAATGAGGAGAATTATTCCACTCCGAATTAGAAGGTTTCCTTTGATCTCGTCGCTCGATTTGGTTGGCTAAAGATTCCTGTCTGGAGTTTAGTCAGTTCTCTTTCCTTTCCGTTGCCTCCGGCGGCTAGCCGTGTTTCCTTTCCTTAGTTGTTAGTTCCTCCAGACATGCGTCCTTTGGTTGGCTATTTCCTTGTGATCAGTTCGAAGTTTTTCCAGAAAATTCCTATCGCTTGTTGGTAAAGAATGGGTGTCGTTTACCTTAACGCCCACTTTTTGATCCACTCCACTTCACTTCCGCTTCATCTCCATGTTCCATTTTGCTTTCGCTTCACCTCGCTCGCTCCCCTGCAAAGAGGACGTAAGGAGGGGCATCTGTTGACACCCGTTTTATGACCAATAAGTCGGGTCATCTCTTTATTCATTATATATGATGCTCCGAGTTGTTCACTCTTCATCGAGTCTCTTTGTTTAGTTGAAGATCATTTCTTGGGTCTTGACTCCTTGATCGGATGTGGCTCTTTGTGGCATTTCATTTTGACTAAAGCTTAGCAAAACCTTCATTCCTTCTTTTGAACTCCATTGATAATAACGGTCTGTCCCAGGCGCGTTTCTTCCTTCTAACGGATGGGTCCTGGGCCGTTACTCCTTGAAGAGTCCTGAAGCTTGAGGTCTTGTTCCAAAGCTTATCCTTTGGCCTATATGTTGAATATAACGGTCTGTCGTGCAGCCGTTGTTTCATTGTGACGCCCTATGCCTTGGCCGTTGCTTTCTTTACAGAGTCCTATTGTTTTGATCTTCTTCCTGTTGATCTTATCTCTTTGGGATAAGGTTGAAAGTAACGGATGTTCCTTGATGCGTTATTTCACTGTGGCGGTCTGTCGTGCAGCCGTTGCTTCCTTCAGAGAGTCCTAGCAGTTCAGGCCTTTTCTCTGCTACTCCGTGGTCGAGATAAGAACTTGGATTGACGATATCTCTTCCAAATCTGATCCTCAGGACCTTATGTTTGATTCTATGGACTCTTGGTGATATTATCTTCAAGGATTTGCTAAGAGTTATCCCTTTATCTTGCTGGATTTTCCTCTGCTCGACCTGAGGGTTTGAGGGTCTATAAATAGAACCCTTGATTTCATGCTAAAAAGGAGGAAATTCTGGAGTTTACGTCGAAGTACTGCCGCATTTTAGAGTCACGTTTGATCAAGGAGAAGTGCTTCTCACGTTCGTTTGCTGCCTGGTGAAGGGAGTATCTGTTTCTCTTGGTTCCAAAGTTCATATTTGCATATTGAATTCCTTTTCCATCTCCCTTTCATCATAAGCATTATTTCTCTCCTTTCTCCACGTTTTTCACTGGTTTTCATCATCTAAACATCCTCCCAATCTTTTAAAACGCCAGAGGGGTTAAAAAACTAAAACCTCCCGGTATTTCCCTTTCCTTTTGATGATATTGTGTTTATTGAAGAATTGATGCTATATTGTCTAAAGGGCTAATTTGGGTTGTTCTCTCTTGCTTTCCACGTCTTTGGCAGGTTTACAGGTCCACCAGTACGAGGCCCAAGTCTTCTAGCCGGCTGGAAGAGTTGGAGTTAAAAGGATTCACGCTTTGCTACTGCAGGTTATTTGACGGTCTTGTGCAGGCGCGTCAGATTCTTCCAGCGGTCTATCGAGCGACCGTCACTTTCAAGTGACGCACAGGGTTCTGACCGTTACTTTCAGCTGACCTGCAGGTTTCTTTGATCTTTCCTCTCCCGTGGGCGGGTGCTTCATCCACCTATTTCCAAGGTATTTTCAGGTCTTTGGCTTATTTTTACTTTGGTGGCGATCACATCTTTCTTAAGTATTGGGCATTAGCTTTCTCTTTCGCATCTCATATCTTTTATTTCCTTGCTTGTTCCACCCCTTGCGGTGTGTTTCTATTTACTCCTTGCTCCACGCCCCGGCGTGTGTTTTTCCTTTATTCCTTAGCTTAGTTTGGTTGAGATAGCATGCCCATGCTACAGCTTGCTTTGGTTGCCTAGGTTCATGATCACATGTTCATAGGTTGAGTGCAGATCTTTGATTATTTGCTTGTCATCTTGCTACATATCATCATTAAGACACAAGAAAAAGAAGATAGAGAAGCAAAATAAAATCAACAGCTATAATTATAGTGGATGTCGAAAGCACATGACCAATGCCTGCGCATATAGGGCACGATCTGTTCTTGGGAGGAGCACCCAAACGTACTTGTGCCCATGGGAGTTGTAATGATCACGGTGTGGCATTGCACCGAAGTACTTATCGTTCTCGATGACATTCCACAATCTCGTACTTGACTCGACTTGACAAGACATGACTTTCGTGACCTGGAAAGGGTATTTATTATATAGTTGCTTGAACATGATAGCCAATTCTCAACATGACATGATGAATATACTTGCTTGAATATCTTGATATTATTGACATGAGTTCTTGAAAGACATGCTAGTTCATTCCACTATCTCTTGATATACACTCTCTATTATCGTTTCATGCGAACATGCATAGCTATATTGCATTTCATGTAACTCATAATCTACTTAAAGTAAGCTAGCACTTGAGATATAATTCCTACTGAGCGTTCGCTCATCCAGTGTTTTCCCCTATTTTTCAGGTAAGTCTGACGACGAGACTTAATCGGATGGGGAAGGTCAAGAGTGAAGAGATTAGAGCTACTCCGTCTATCCAAGCGTCAACTAGTTTTATCTTTCTATTTTCTTGAGTCACTCATTGTACTTTTCTTTATTGGGTCTTAGCATTTCCATTACGTGAAGTTGTAATAAAAGTACTTTAAGGTTGCAATTGAATTAAAGGATTGGGTTATATTTACTTTTGCGCACTCTGTCTTTGTGTCGAATACACTAACGCTCTGATTGACATGATCGATATAAACTCATTACGCCCTCCGGGTTCCTTCCACGCTTGGGGCGTGATAGTTTTTATGGTATCAGAGCCTAGGATATTCAATTCCTAGGAAACCCAAGTCCAAGGATAGGTTTTAAACCTTCACCCGGTGAGAATTGGGTAGAACCATGGGTTAAGATAACTTAGGGAAATCAAACTCTTGGTCCAAACTATTATTGATTAGTTATTTAAAATCATTGTAGGATGATGGCTGCCGAACGTGCCCAGTGGCGTAATATGCAACGCACTATCCAAGGCATGACTCAGGCGCTACAGTATGTGGCACAAGGAACGGTGAACCGTGGAGCTGGTGATCTCCACCGTAGTTTTAAAAATATGAACCCACCAAGGTTCATTGGCTCATCAGATCCCGATGATGGCGAGCATTGGCTCCAAGAAGTGAAAAGGATATTCCGTGTTATGCAATGCACGGACGAAGAGAAGGTATTGCTAGCAACGTTCCAATTAGAAAGAGACGCCCGTTCCTAGTGGGAGTCTATAGAAGCCACCTTAGGCAAAGAACCCATCACATGGGCTGAATTCATCGAGTACTTCAACAACAAATATTTTTCTGACCGAGTGAAAGAAAAGAAAACCGCAGAATTCGCCTCACTCAAACAAAGAGCTCTGTCAATGGCCGAATATGCAACACAATTCTCTAGGCTGTCAAGGTATGCAAAACACTTAGTAAGTATCGAGAAGATGAAAGCTAGAAGATTTCTAAATGGGCTTCGACCTCAATTTATCACACAACTGGCGCCAATGGACATACAAGTCTACTCGGAGATAGTGCGCCGAGCCCAGTTACTAGAAGATGCCATGGAACTATCTGATAGGATTCGTGGGAGAGATAAGAGGGAGCATGTCACTAGCTTCGGTACCTTCAAGACCACTTTCAACAAGAAAATGCTAAACAATAAAGGAGAGCCCTCTTAGGAAAAGAAAGTCAGGAAGAACAACAAGCCATTCTCCATCACCACCACACCTTCCAAAGTGGTGTGTAAATATTGTGATAAGGCCGGACAAAAAAGGCCGACGAATGTTGGAGAAAAATCGGAGCTTGTCTTCGTTGTGGGAGCCGTGATCATCGGATTCCGGACTGTCCCCTGCTCAACGATCAAGCCGGTGGCGGGAAGCGCCCGGTGACGAAGAGTGCACGTCTCCAACCTATTAAGGAGGCAGATCAAGACGAGGGCAGACTAGTGGAAGGTACACTACAAGTTTGTTCCAAGTCTGCACATGTCTTATTTGATACTGGTGCATCGCATTCTTTTATTTCCAAGAAGTTTGCTGACCCATTACCAATGGAACCGGAATGGATAAAATTAGTTATTTCGACCCCTATCGAAAACGAAGCCGATATTACTCATCATTACCAAAATTGCGAAGTCTTGGTAAAAGGAAGAAATCTACCTATCGACTTAATATGCCTAGATATGAGAGACTATGATATCATATTAGGAGACGATTGGTTATCCAAGTACCAGGCAACTGTTGATTGCCGTAACAACAAGGTTACCTTCAAGGATTTCCCGGAACTGGTCTATACTAGTCCAAAGAGTCGGAACAAGTCACCTCTTATTTCGGCTCTCCGAGCTAGCAAGCTAATAAGGAAAGGATGTGTATCCTTCCTTAC
The DNA here is from genome assembly GCA_022559845.1 of Amorphophallus konjac. Classification (NCBI taxonomy): domain Eukaryota; kingdom Viridiplantae; phylum Streptophyta; class Magnoliopsida; order Alismatales; family Araceae; genus Amorphophallus; species Amorphophallus konjac. The sequence goes on along the minus strand of CM040117.1, from coordinate 134,466,809 downwards.
TTTTGTCACCATTAACAAGACTAAAGAGCCTAAGATAGAAGACATTCCAGTTGTACAAGAATTTCTTGACGTATTTTTAGAAGATTTGCCTGAATTACCCCCACAAAGAGAAGTGGCCTTCACCATCGACTTGATCCCTGGTGCTGCCCCAGTTTCTAAGGCACCTTATAGGATGTCCCCTGCCGAACTCAAGAAGCTGAAGGAACAACTAATGGAACTTCTAAAGAAGAGATTTATTAGACCAAGCACTTCCCCGTGGGGAGCACCTGTGCTATTTGTAAAGAAGAAGGATGGATCCCTGAGGTTTTGCATCGACTATCGATAGTTGAATCATCTCACTATCAAGAACAAGTATCCACTGTCGAGAATCGATGAGCTATTTGATCAAATATCTGGATCCAAATATTTCTCGAAGATTGATCTCAGGTCGGGATATCACCAACTAAGAATCAAAGATGAGGATATTCATAAGACCGCGTTCAGAAGCAGGTATGGGTGCTACAAGTTTGTTGTTATGCCTTTCGGACTAACAAATGCCCCTGCAGCCTTTATGCAGTTGATGAATAGTATATTCAGGCCTCATCTAGATCAATTTGTGGTGATTTTCATTGATGATATATTGACTTATTCAAAGACCAAGGAAGAGCATGAGGAGCATTTGAGGATTGCATTACAAATTTTGAGGACAAATCAACTATATGCAAAGCTCAGTAAATGTGAATTTTGGCTGGAAGAAGTATCTTTCCTAGGTCATGTGATTTCAAAGGGTGGACTGTCCGTAGATCCATTAAAAGTTGAAGCTGTAAAGAATTGGGAGAGACCAACCAACGCTAGCGAGATCCGAAGTTTCTTAGGTCTTGCAGGCTATTATAGGCGATTCATCAAATATTTCTCCAAGATCGCCGTACCACTCAGGAGGCTAACTCGCAAGGAGATCCGTTATGAATGGAGAGGAATGTGAAAGAAGCTTCCAAGCTCTCAAGGATCAACTAACTATAGCCCTAATCTTAGCCTTACCTGTTGAAGGAGAGAAATTCGAGGTATACACGGATGCGTCTGGCATTGGTCTCGGATGTGTTTTGATGCAACAAGGAAGAGCTATAGCTTACTCTTCTCGCCAATTGAAGAAGCACGAAGAAAACTACCAAGTCCATGACTTGGAGTTGGCTGCGATAGTGTTTGCACTAAAAATATGGAGACATTACCTATACGGAGTGCCGTTTACTGTATACTCCGATCATAAAAGTCTCAAGTATCTCTTCTTTCAGAAGGAATTGAATATGAGACAAAGACGTTGGCTAGAATATCTCAAGGACTTCAACTTCACTATACAATATCATCCTGGAAAGGGTAATCCTGTAGCTGATGCCCTAAGTCGAAAGTCGAGAGCACTATTAGCCAATTGCATGATTCAGGAGTGGAAGTTGCTAGAACAATTCTCGCAGCTTGATATAAGCATGGACAAGGAGAGCAGGTGTGTTACGCTATCCCATATGAGCATACAGCCAGATCTACTCTCAGAAATACAAGGACTTCAAGATAATGACCCGACATTAGTGGAAATCAAGGGCAAAATAGAAGAACAATCTGACTTCAAATTAGCTTCAGATGGAAGGTTGTTATTCAAAGATAAAACTTGTATACTGGATTGTCCAGAGCTAAAGAAGAAGATCTTAGATGAAGCTCACAGATCAAGGTACACCATTCATCCAGGATCTACCAAAATGTACCAAGATTTGAAAAGGACCTTCTGGTGGCCCAACATGAAAAGAGAAGTAGCGGACTTCGTGTCTCACTGTCTCACATGCCAACAAGTCAAGGTGGAACACCAAAAGCCTACCGGCAAGTTACATCCTCTTGATATTCCCAAGTGGAAGTGGGAGGATATCGGTATGGACTTCATTATGGGATTATCTAAATCTAAAGGAGGACATGATGGAACTTGGGTCATCATGGACTGTTTGACTAAGTCGGCACACTTCTTGTCAATTAAGAGCCGATGGTCAGTAGATGTTCTTGTCGCTTTGTACATTAAAGAGATAGTCAGACTACATGGAATTCCCATTTCAATCGTGTCTAACCGAGACCCTCGTTTTACTTCCCATTTTTGGAAGGGCCTACAACATTCGTTGGGGACAACACTCAACTTTAGTACAGCCTTTCATCCTTAGACGGATGGTCAAATCGAGAGAACAAATTAGGTAGTAGAAGATATGCTCAGGGCTTGCATAATTGATTTTGGTGGAAGCTGGCATGATCACTTGCCTTTGGTCGAGTTTGCATACAACAACAACAACCAGGAAAGTATACAGATGGCACCTTTCGAAGCTTTGTACGGAAGGAGTTGCCGATCACCCTTGTGCTTGGACGAAGTTGGCGAGAAACAACTCTTAGGCCCAGACATGGTGAGGGATACCTGTTGACACCCGTTTTATGCCGATAAGCTGAGTCGTTCCTCTTACTCTCATTTGTTGATGCCTTGAGTTGTCCATCATCCGTTGTGGCTGTTTTCAGACATGCGTTGGGCCAGTTTTATGGGTTACCTCCCTCCTTGGTTAGGTCCAAGTTGATTCAGGGTTTAACGGGCCTTGGTTTTGGTTGATTGGGCTTTTCTATAAGGTTCAAGCGCCCATGCGCATGTACGGTTCATCATGGGCCGCTCAATCCATGTGCGGTTGACTGTGGACCGTCCACCTATTTGGGAATATTTTGGTTAATTTTCTGAATTTCCGCCGACAAGCCTTTATGCGGTCCTATTCTGGCCGTTCAACTTGATGGACGGACGAGTTATGACCGCCCATCTCTCAGAGTCCTGCGCTTGAGGGTTTTCTTAGATGATTATCTAATTAATCAATTTATCACCGATAAGGCTAGAACGGTTTGTCTTTGGCCGCTTTACATTTGAACGGTCTCATCTGAGCCGTTCATCTCTTAGAGTCCAACGGCGATTCTTTCGGTCAGTTCGATGAATAATTTGGATTATTTAAGATTTATTTTGAATTTCCACCGACAGGGTTGGACGGTCAGGACATGACCGCACATCCAGTTGAGCGGTCTATCATAAGACCGTTTATCCCTTCGATTGCTTAATTTCAACAGATTTTATCCCTTTTATCCGTGGTTAAACCCCTCAACTTTGTCCTCGGTTTTCTCCATGGATTCTCAACCAAATCGGATGAGATTTGATCCTAACGAAAGCTGAGGATATTATCTTCACTTTATCTTTTGATATCTCGGATTAATATCCACTGGAAACCCTAATTTTCAGCTAGGACTTTAGGTGCTCTATAAATAGACCCTAAAGGCCTCGTTGGAAAGAGGGGGGGGGGGAGATTTTTGATCGACGGCGAAGCCCTGCCGCATTCTTGAGCGACCTAGCACCAAGGAGGGAGGCTTTCCACGTCCATACAAGCCTCCGGTTCAGGGAGTAGTCCAGTTTTTGAGTCTTCTATGTTTGATTGTTTTGTCCACTTTTTGATTGCATGCATTACTTTCATTACTTTCTCCCCACATGTCTCTTCATCTTCATTGCCATGCACACACCCACCTACGTTTTTTGACACCCTAGGGGTTTAAAATCTCTCAGGTATCCCCCTTTCCACTTATCCATGTTCATTTCACATTATTTTGGCATTTACTACACCATTCAGTTCTAATCTAGGTTTTCTCTCTGTGTTTTTGCGTCGTTTTACAGGTCAGCAATCCCTAGCACGAGGCCCATCCCCTCTAGCCGGCTGGAGAGGGTGAAGGTTGGACCCCTTTGCGACTTCTGGCTTGGTGGTCTTGCGCGGTTCTCTACTAGCCGTTCAAGGAGACGTGCGGTGCTACGTGGACCGTCCTTCTTCTTCCTGCAGTCGTGCCAGAGCCGTTCACCTTCCAGGAGTGCTTCATCCCGCATCTTCTGCAGCGTCCTTGAACGGTCTATCGTAAGACCGTGTATGCTTTAGGCGGTTCTACCTGAACCGTTCATCTCCCCAGCGTTGCAGGCCAGGTGAGTGTCTCTCCCTCTTTCCAAGGCACGGCGTGTTCATCATGTTCGGCGCTTTGGTGGCGATCACAGGTTTTTGTTTCCTCCCTTTCCTTCTGTCTTCATTCGTTTCTCATATCGCATATGGTAGAATAGACATTAGGAAGACATTGGAAGAAACGGACGGGAGGAGAAAATATATCTACACTCTTCTTTTGTGGCGATCACGGTGGGACCCCTAGTGCCCATTGTGCTTGTGATTTACTGACCCCTCTTTCGTTGTGTTAGTCCCCTTTTGGAGTGAATGCATGTTAAGTTGCATTTTCTGCCTTCTGGAACGTGAGCGGTTCTCCCAGAGCCGTTCTTCCTCTGGGCGGCTGATCATCCACCATCCTTCCCTGTGAACAGCGCCAGTTCTCCTATCAGCGTCCTGTCATAGACGGCGTTCTATCGACCGTCCACACTTCTGAACGGCCTGTCTCTGGCCGTCCATCGCTCTGGCACAGGTACGCTTCTGGGTGTTCTGACTATAGGTACACGGTTTGTGGGGATCCGTTCCAGAGCTTACGCGGCGGTATACAGACCGCTCTTCTTGGTACGTTTTTCATCGTTGTCGTCCTTCATTTCCAACACTCTGTGATTCTTTTACAGTTATTCTGTCATTCTGTTGCTCTCTGGCTTATACGGTTCTATCCAGACCGTCTGTCTGTTTGAGCGGTCGCATATAGACCGTCCTTATGGTGCTACAGTGCACTCATAGTTCATTTTTGATTGCCATATTCCATGCTATTCGTGATCTTTGGTGCTAGTTATTGACCTCCCCCTGCTCCCATATCATTGATGCATGATCACTTTCATTACTTGTATATTTGATTGATCATTGCTTGATAGTTGCTAGGCTAGATTTTGCATGCACTCCGGTGCACATAGGAGCATCCACCTCTTTCATAGTAGTTGCATTCCTACCGAGGCAGGGTTTCCTCTCGTCTCCATACTCCTTGGAGCTGACTAGGGACCTTGCTGAGGACCTCCGTAAGCTCCCGTGAGCCGTGGATTCCCACACGGACACCGGGCAGGTTGTACCGTATCCACCCCAGTCTAGGGTTTGCATCCGCGAGTGAGAGGTCCCCATAGAGTCACCCAGTTCCTCATTTCCCATTCTGGTTAGGTACCTTGTGGTTGAGCGAATTCATATATTAATTAATCCACTAAGGTCCTACAAGAGGAATTTAAAAATTGCCGTGCATCATTTGACAACTTGGTTGCTCATGTGCTTGATTCTCTTCTCATCTCTCCTCTCCATTGGATGCTTGGTCGTTTGAGCTTGTGCTTTGCTTAGGATTGATTGCTCTAGTCTTGAGGTGTTTTAGTGTATGTGGGGTTGTTTCTTTCCCTCGGGATCATCTCCTAGGGTCAGTTCTAATTTCCATTCCTACTTCAATCCTTTGTTTGATTCATCATCTCCCATGTCGTCATACGACTTCTCTCAGTCCCACGAGGACTCCCTTCCTCGCGGCCTTCTTGAGGACCCGCCTAGGGTCACCCATATGCAGTGTCACGCCCCGAACAAGGCGGAAGTATCGGGACGTACAGTTAGGGACACGCTAGCAAGAGAGGGAACTAAATCGAAAATGATACACAAGTGCTACAAGATGGAATACTAAATGATCATTAACAAACCACAACTGATACCATAACCTCAAGTTTAACTTAATACAACTGGAAAATCAACCACTAAAACGCAATGACATAACTGAAACTAAATGCTCTCTGAAACACAACTAGAACTGATACACTCAAGACATCACTCCTGCCCTTCCCCATCGGTAAGCGCGTCACATAAAAAGCCTGGAAAGGGGAAAAACACAACTATGAGCTGACGCCCAGTAGGAAATAACAGACGGGTATAAGTGATTAACAGTTTAATTACATTTTAAAATGTCATGCTACAGATGATAAAAATAATAAAAAGATAACGATAATATCACGAAACGGAATTTAAAGATCTTGCAAGGTCAAGAAATATACTGAATAGAATGGTAAGACAAGAATTTACTACAGGAGATAACGATAAGAAGTTGGCCATATCAAGTCAATTCTAGTCATGTCAAGCACGCATGTATTTTCATTTCCACGTCCAAGTAATCAACAAGTAGAGTAACCACAAGTAGAGTATAGAACAGTAAAGAGTGGAAAGTGAAACGTAGTAGCGAGTAATATAGAGAGTAGTGGAGAGAGTAGTGAGTAGTGGACAGTCCTAGATTTAACACATGTCAAGTACTGGTGCCAAATGCCACACCTAGTCATTCACCTCCCCGGGGGTACACGTAGTGTTCGGGCGCTCTTCCCAGGACCAGACCGAGCCCTTATTTGTTTGCCAGGCATTGATTTCTTTTGGATCAAAGATCCCACGAATCTAGACTTCCACAGTTTATGGCCAGAATTCCAAGGTTTAAGCTAAGTAGCAATAACAACATCAAGTAGGAAAGAGATTCATTTCCAGAATTCCAAGGTGAGTATAATCATCAAGGAGATTGAAATCAAGTCTCAACAGGAGTTAATCATGCTGCACTACTGTAAAACAGCAGCAATCAAACAAGCTAATCAACATATTAATCCTAATCACCAAGTTAAGATATCATGCTTAACCATTATCATTTGTATTAGCCAAAGTGCCAACAAGCTAGAACAAGTTATCAAGGTAAAGAACAAGCTCTCACAGGAGTGAAAAAGAATGTATTAACAGAGATTTAGTTACACCATTAATCATTAATTAAGTGAGTTTCTACTTAATCTTGTATGCATTGAAATGATGGTAAACGGTGCGTTTTTATGCTAAGTTTGTATGTAGGAACCAATCCAAATTTGAAATCAAGAGGGGTACATGAATAGGTCAAAAGTTCTTCAAAAATATAATTTCAATGGGTCTAAGTTAAATGGGTTGATTCCCCATTGATTCGGATCCATTTTCGGTTCGAAAAACGAAGAAAACGGGTTTTCTGGTGTACGGGTCGACCCCTGGGGTCGACCCCTGCAAAACGGGGTTCTAGAACTGCATGGGTCGACCCCTGGGGTCGACCCTCGCGTCTGGGCCGAATGGGTCGACCCCAGGGGTCGACCCTCGGGCTGCCTGGATTGCCAGGTGCATGGGTCGACCCCTGGGGTCGACCCCTGCAAGAACAGCAACGGCTGTTGCTTCCGGAAAACGTGAAATCTCATCCAAATGGGGTCCAAATGAGTTGAAATTAAAACCATATGATCTAGGAATGTTAATGGACATTCTAGGGTCATAAAACTACAATTTGGAAACACTAATTTCATCAGAAATCACAAGAATCACAACCTATTCTATGAAGAACACAAGTAGACCTAGTTCAGGACATACCTCCACTAAATTGACAAATACTCTCGATATACAAAACCAAATTTAGGGATTTTGGTGTCAAAAGAAAGCTAACTCGATCATGAATCCAACCATATACTATATGCTACATGAAGATCAAGTTATATAACTCAAAATGAGCCCGTAATCAAGCTCTGGCTTAAGGAATTCTATATGAATCATGTTCTAGATATATTTTTACAAAACTTCGAAATTCATGATGCATGCTCAATGGAATTTGGGGCTTTCTAAGTTAAATGAAAGATAATAACATGCTGATTACTTCATGTGAATTAATTAAAGTTTGGTTGTTAGATCCTACCTCAAATCGGAGAGAGAAAACTCGAAACCCTAGGATGAAGAACACTTGGACAGCACCTCACAAAAAGCTCGATTTCTCCACGGATACCTAATGAAAATTGGGGCTTTTGCCATCAATGGATCGAGCTCGATGAGAGGAACAATTTGCTATACTCATGATCAAGATTTGGTTGAGAATTCCTACCTCAATCGATGGATCAAAGAAGGATGAAGAGAAGCCAACGGCCTACTGACCCACCTCCACAAATCGAACTAGATCTCTCCAGATCCGAAATTTCAGCGAACCCCACAGCAGCCAAATGAAAGAAGACTCGTAGGGCTTCATTTTGATAGCTCATAGAGCTTCTGGAGCCTTCTGAGTTGGGAGTATTCGCTGCTGCAAGCCGCGTGTTTAGAAACGGCGCCGAAATGCTTGACTTGACCAAACTATGTCGGCAGCACGTTTTGGGGCTAAGTTTACCTCAAATTGATTGAGGGTAAATGTTCCTTACATTGTGGCCTTCCATTTGCCCCTGATTTCAGATCATTTGGTTGAGTAATCAGGTCGAATTTCACGTTTTAATCTAAGGGTTAGGTATGAGTCAAAAGTGTGCACAATTGGGTTTGAATTCTAAATAGATCTTACCACGGATTTACCATGGCTTAAAGCCAGAAGGAAAAGTTGTTATCTACATCAATATTAATCTATTTACTATTTTTACAGATTTTTCTGAGGTAGTCAAATTATTACTTATACTATTCCGTAATTAATTAAATGTTAAGTTCGGAAGACTAAGTTCACTAATTCCGGCGTAATAAATGATTTTATTAGGCTTAAATGTAGAAGACAAAGTTGCTAAACAAAATTAGTTCTACAAGATGTGATTTTTGGGGATTTTTAGAAAATAGTTGAAAAATGACTTATTCTATTAATTAATTAATTAATCTAATTAATTTGGATAATTCTCATTAATTTCGAATAACTTCAAATAAATTCTAAATAATTGCGAATAACTTTCTAAATAATTTCTAAAGAATTTGGGGTCTTACACCCTCCCGTACTTAAAAGAATTTGGTCCTCCAAATTCACTGCACTAAAACTGAGAGTAGAAAAAGATCGCTCACCTAGAATAGATCGGGATACCGCTTTCGCATAGTCTCTTCAGATTCCCATGTAGCTTCTTCGGTCCCACGCCGACTCCACTGAATCTTGACCATCGGTATCGAACGATTCCGGAGTTGTTGTTGCTTCCGGTCCAGAATCTTGATAGGTCTTTCCTCATAGGTCAAATCTTCCTTTAGTTCAAAATCCACCTGCTGAATGATATGAGTGGGATCGTACACATATTTCCGTAACATAGACACATGGAAAACATTATGTACGCCAGACAAATGCGGTGGTAAAGCCAGTCTGTATGCCACCTCTCCCACTCTATCTAGAATCTCGAATGGACCAATGTATCTCGGACTCAGCTTGCCATGAATGCCAAATCTTCGGATCCCTCTCGTCGGAGAGACCTTTAAGAACACATGCTCGCCAACCTGAAATTCCAATGCCCTTCTCCTGTTGTCGGCATAACTCTTCTGTCTCGACTGGGCTACTTGTAACCGGTCTCGGATAACACGGATGTTCTGTGATGATTCCGAAACAAGATCTGGTCCAAGCCACTGTTTCTCACCTACCTCGTCCCAACACAACGGGGAACGACAACTTCTACCATATAGTGCTTCAAAAGGAGCCATCTGAATACTAGACTGATAGCTGTTATTGTAGGCAAATTCAATTAATGCCAAATGCTCACTCCAATTACCACCGAAATCAATCATGCAAGCTCGCAACATATCTTCCACTATCTGATTGGTTCTTTCAGTCTGTCCATCTGTCTGTGGATGAAAAGCAGTACTGAAATTCAGACGAGTACCCAAAGACTCTTGCAGTCCCTTCCAGAAATGTGAAGTAAATCTGGGGTCTCGATCAGATACTATATTCACTGGAATACTATGTAATCTCACCACTTCCTTTATATACAAAGCAGCCAATACATCAATCGTCCACTTGGACTTAATTGGTAAGAAATGAGCCGACTTTGTCAATCGATCCACAATCACCCATATCGCATCAAATCCACCACGAGTCCTAGGTAGACCCATAATGAAATCCATGCCAATACTTTCCCACTTCCATTGGGGTATGTCGAGTGGTTTCAATTTCCCTGCTGGTCTGAAATGTTCGGCCTTAACTTGCTGACATACCAAACATATACTCACAAAATCTGCAACTTCTCTTTTCATATTCGGCCACCAAAAGGACCTTTTCAAATCTCGGTACATCTTAGTGCCTCCAGGATGAATGGTATATCTGGATCTATGAGCTTCCTCAAGAATCTTGTTCTTTATTGTAGCATCATCCGGAACACAAGTTCTGCCTTTAAATAATAATCTACCATCATCGGCCAACATGAAGTCAGGTCTACTGCTCAAGTTTCCCTTGATCTCTACTAACTCGGGATCATTATCTTGCAAGGACTTGATCTCTATCAATAATTCAGGTTTAAGTTGAATCTGAGCAATCAAGATCCGATCGTTGTCAATATTGAGATCCAGACTAGATAATTGTTCCAACAATCTCCATTCTTGTAACATGAGACTTGACAGTCTAGCTACCGGCTTCCGGCTTAATGCATCTGCCACAACATTACCTTTGCCAGGATGATACTCAATCGAGAAGTCGAAGTCTTTCAAGTACTCCAACCATCTCCGCTGCCTCATGTTGAGTTCCTTTTGAGAAAATAAATACTTCAAACTCTTATGATCCGAAAACACTGTAAAGGTTTCTCCATACAAGTAATGCCTCCATATCTTCAAAGCAAACACGACTGCAGCAAGTTCCAAATCATGAACAGGATAATTATCTTCGTGCTTCCTCAACTGCCTAGAGGAATAGGCAATCACCTTCCCATGCTGCATGAGTACACAGCCTAAGCCAATACCTGAAGCATCAGTATAAACAACAAATCCTCCTTCACCAGAAGGTAAAGCCAAAACAGGTGCAGTAGTCAAACACTCCTTCAGAGTCTGAAAGCTTCGCTGACAATCATCTGACCAATCAAACTTATTCTCCTTGCGGGTTAATCTTGTCATAGGTACCGCAATCTTGGAGAAATCCTGGATGAATCTTCGATAATAGCCTGCCAAGCCTAGGAAACTTCTAACTTCTGTCACACTGGTAGGCTGTTCCCAATTCTTCACTGCCTCGACCTTCGAGGGATCAACAGAAATACCGTTCTTGGTGATAATATGTCCGAGAAAGGACACCTCTTGCAGCCAAAATTCACACTTACTGAACTTAGCATATAGCTGATGATCTCTCAATAGTTGCAATGCCATTCTCAGATGCTCAGTATGCTCCTCCTCATTCTTAGAATAAATCAGGATGTCATCAATAAAGACTACGACCCATTGATCAAGATAGGGCCGAAATACATTGTTCATCAACTGCATGAAAGCTGCTGGAGCATTCGTTAGACCGAAAGGCATAACGACAAATTCAAAATGACCATACCTGCTGCGGAAAGCCGTTTTATAAATATCCTCTTCCTTAATCCGCAACTGGTGATATCCAGATCAAAGATCGATCTTAGAAAAATATTGAGCTCCTGCTATCTGGTCAAATAACTCGTCAATCCTCGGCAAGGGATATTTGTTCTTGACAGTCTGCTGGTTTATTTGCCGATAATCAATGCACAACCTCATCGAACCATCTTTCTTCCTGACGAATAACACAGGGGCTCCCCACGGAGAAGTACTAGGACGAATAAAACCCTTCTCGAGTAATTCCATCAGTTGCTGCTTCAGTTCCCTTAGTTCCGCAGGAGACATACGATAAGGAGCCTTAGAAATAGGAGCTGTGCCAGGAATAAGATCAATGGAAAAGATAACTTCCCGCTCAGGCGGAAGTCCTGGTAGTTCCTCTGGAAAGACATCAGGAAAATCTCGGACAACAGGAATGTCCTTGATCTCCATCTGCTGCTCAGGAGTTGCACAAACAAAGGCTAGAAAAGCCTCACACCCATGCCTCAAAAGCTTATCAGCTCGAAGAGCCGAAATGAGCGGTACAGAGTTATGGTGCTTGACTCCCGTAAAAGATAAACCAGAATGTCCAGTAAAAGTCACTGAGCTAGAACTACAGTGAACATTGGCCTCATACTTGGCCAACCAATCTGCTCCTAGGATTACATCATAATCCTTCATATCCATGCAGACCAAATCTGCTGGAAAGTTCTGTTCACCAATCATAACCTTACTAGAAGGATAGAAATACTGGATTGATGATCTAGTGCCAATAGGGGTTGAAATCTCTAACGGAGTATTCATCAAAACAGGTTCCACAGCTAATGACTTAGCAAATCTCCGTGAAATAAAAGAATGTGTTGCACCAGTATCAAAGAGAGCAAATGCGGGCTTATCGATTATAGTAAGGGTACCTTCGACGAGTCCGCCATCATCAGAAATCCCAGTTTCATCTGCATGTAAAGCTTGAAGCTTGCCTTGTGGTTTCTTGAAGACTAGAGGTTTTGCCGGTGTAGCTTGCTCCGATATGAGAGGGCAATTGGGGATACGGTGCTCCTTGCTTCCACATCGCAAACATGCGCCTTGCTTGCGCCAGCACTCCTCTATCTTGTGACCCGGACGATCACAATAGTTGCACACGCCCTTGAATGGAACAATAGGGCCAGGCTTCTTGTCTTCATGCCTCGGCATCTTGCCCTTCCATGATCCGGACCCGCTCCACGAACCAGGTCCACTAACAGGTCTCTTCTTGGTATACCCGGGTTTGACACTCCCGGAACCCGTAGGTAATTCTTTCTTGGTGCCTTTCCCACGGATTCTCTCCGTCATTTCAAGAGTATCCTCCAGAACTTGTGCTTTCCTTACCATCTCGGAATAAGTGGAAATCTCCATCGGTGCCAATTGGTTGATATAATGAAGCTTCAATCCAGTGAGAAAGCGCTTCGCCTTCATCTTCTCGGTGGAAATGAGATGTGTAGCATATCGAGAAAGCCGTGCAAATTGAGCCTCATACTCTGCCACGGACAAACCTCGCTGTTTCAAGGCCGCGAACTCTGTCGCTTTCTTCTCTTGCACTCTATCAGAAAAATACTTGCTGTTGAAGAATTCCTCGAACTCTTCCCACATAACTTGCCGATCACCGAGAGTTGCCTTGATAGAATCCCACCAAGTACGTGCATCATGTTCCAGTTGAAAGGTGGACAAAAGGACACGCTCCTGGTTGGTGCATTGCATAACTTCAAAGATTCTTCCCATCTCAACTAGCCAGTGCTCGGCTTGGTCGGGGTCAGTCGAACCAGCGAATCTAGGCGGATTCATTCTGCGGAAGTTCCGGTATAGATCACCAGTGCCATGCTGTGCCGCTCCTGCCTGAGCTACTTGCTGAAGGGCCTGAGTAAGACCTTGAACTGTACGTTGCAGGTTCCTCCATTCAGCACGATCAGCTGCCATCTACACGAGAAATAGATTACTTAGGTTTAATCAAGATAAATAATTACACGATTAAGAAACGAACTTAACCCAAGTTCTACCCAATCTCACAGGTCAGGTCTAGACTTTTACAAGGTTAGGGATCTAATGCACCTAGACACGACCAAAACTCGGTACCTGGCGGAGGTAATCGGTCCGAAGACCACTCGCGCAAGTGTGCGACCTTCCCGATAGGCGTAGCCTAACGTTCGGACAACACCTTTTGATATACCGGTCATTGGGATGCAATGCAAGAAAACTTAAACTTAGGAAACCTAGGAATGTGAAACCTAGGGCTCTGATACCAACTAAACTGTCACGCCCCGAACAAGGCGGAAATATCGGGACGTACAGTTAGGGACACGCTAGCAAGAGAGGGAACAAAATCTAAAATGATACACAAGTGCTACAAGATGGAATACTAAATGATCATTAACAGACCACAACTGATACAATAACCTCAAGTTCAACTTAATACAACCGGAAAATCAACCACTAAAACTCAATGACATAACTGAAACTAAATGCTCTCTAAAACACAACTAGAACTGATACACTCAAGACATCACTCCTGCCCTTCCCCAACGGTAAGCGCGTCACCTGAAAAGCCTGGAAAGGGGAAAAACACAACTATGAGCTGACGCCCAGTAGGAAATAACAGACAGGTATAAGTGATTAACAGTTTAATTATATTTTAAAATGTCATGCTACAAATGATAAAAATAATAAAAAGATAACGATAATATCACGAAACGGAATTTAAAGATCTTGCAAGGTCAAGAAATATACTGAATAGAATGGTAAGACAAGAATTTACTACAGGAGATAACGATAAGAAGTTGGCCATATCAAGTCAATTTTAGTCATGTCAAGCACGCATGTATTTTCATTTTCACGTCCAAGTAATCAACAAGTAGAGTAACCACAAGTAGAGTATAGAACAGTAAAGAGTGGAAAGTGAAACGTAGTAGCGAGTAATATAGAGAGTAGTGGAGAGAGTAGTGAGTAGTGGACAGTCCTAGATTTAACACATGTCAAGTACTGGTGCCAAATGCCACACCTAGTCATTCACCTCCCCGGGGGTACACGTAGTGTTCGGGCGCTCTTCCCAGGACCAGACCGAGCCCTTATTTGTTTGCCAGGCATTGATTTCTTTTGGATCAAAGATCCCACGAATCTAGACTTCCACAGTTTATGGCCAGAATTCCAAGGTTTAAGCTAAGTAGCAATAACAACATCAAGTAGGAAAGAGATTCATTTCCAGAATTCAAGGTAAGTATAATCATCAAGGAGATTGAAATCAAGTCTCAACAAGAGTTAATCATGCTGCACTACTGTAAAACAGCAGCAATCAAACAAGCTAATCAACATATTAATCCTAATCACCAAGTTAAGATATCATGCTTAACCATTATCATTTGTATTAGCCAAAGTGCCAACAAGCTAGAACAAGTTATCAAGGTAAAGAACAAGCTCTCACAGGAGTGAAAAAGAATGCATTAACAGAGATTTAGTTACACCATTAATCATTAATTAAGTGAGTTTCTATTTAATCTTGTATGCATTGAAATGAAGATGGTAAACGGTGCGTTTTTATGCTAAGTTTGTATGTAGGAACCAATCCAAATTTGAAATCAAGAGGGGTACATGAATAGGTCAAAAGTTCTTCAAAAATATAATTTCAATGGGTCTAAGTTAAATGGGTTGATTCCCCATTGATTCGGATCCATTTTCGGTTCGAAAAATGAAGAAAACGGGTTTTCTGGTGTACGGGTCGACCCCTGGGGTCGACCCCTGCAAAACGGGGTTCTGGAACTGCATGGGTCGACCCCTGGGGTCGACCCTCGCGTCTGGGCCGAATGGGTTGACCCCAGGGGTCGACCCTCGGGCTGCCTGGATTGCCAGGTGCATGGGTCGACCCCTGGGGTCGACCCCTGCAAGAACAGCAACGGCTGTTGCTTCCGGAAAACGTGAAATCTCATCCAAATGGGGTCCAAATGAGTTGAAATTAAAACCATATGATCTAGGAATGTTAATGGACATTCTAGGGTCATAAAACTACAATTTGGAAACACTAATTTCATCAGAAATCACAAGAATCACAACCTATTCTATGAAGAACACAAGTAGACCTAGTTCAGGACATACCTCCACTAAATTGACAAATACTCTCGATATACAAAACCAAATTTAGGGATTTTGGTGTCAAAAGAAAGCTAACTCGATCATGAATCCAACCATATACTATATGCTACATGAAGATTAAGTTATATAACTCAAAATGAGCCCGTAATCAAGCTCTGGCTTAAGGAATTCTATATGAATCATGTTCTAGATATATTTTTACAAAACTTCGAAATTCATGATGCATACTCAATGGAATTTGGGGCTTTCTAAGTTAAATGAAAGATAATAACATGCTGATTACTTCATGTGAATTAATTAAAGTTTGCTTGTTAGATCCTACCTCAAATCGGAGAGAGAAAACTCGAAACCCTAGGATGAAAAACACTTGGACAGCACCTCACAAAAAGCTCGATTTCTCCACGGATACCTAATGAAAATTGGGGCTTTTGCCATCAATGGATTGAGCTCGATGAGAGGAACAATTTGCTATACTCATGATCAAGATTTGGTTGAGAATTCCTACCTCAATCGATGGATCAAAGAAGGATGAAGAGAAGCCAACGGCCTACTGACCCACCTCCACAAATCGAACTAGATCTCTCCAGATCCGAAATTTCAGCGAACCCCACAGTAGCCAAATGAAAGAAGACTCGTAGGGCTTCATTTTGATAGCTCATAGAGCTTCTGGAGCCTTCTGAGTTGGGAGTATTCGCTGCTGCAAGCCGCGTGTTTAGAAACGGCGCCGAAATGCTTGACTTGACCAAACTATGTCGGCAGCACGTTTTGGGGCTAAGTTTACCTCAAATTGATTGAGGGTAAATGTTCCTTACATTGTGGCCTTCCATTTGCCCCTGATTTCAGATCATTTGGTTGAGTAATCAGGTCAAATTTCGCGTTTTAATCTAAGGGTTAGGTATGAGTCAAAAGTGTGCACAATTGGGTTTGAATTCTAAATAGATCTTACCACGGATTTACCATGGCTTAAAGCCAGAAGGAAAAGTTGTTATCTACATCAATATTAATCTATTTACTATTTTTACAGATTTTTCTGAGGTAGTCGAATTATTACTTATACTATTCCGTAATTAATTAAATGTTAAGTTCGAAAGACTAAGTTCACTAATTCCGACGCAATAAATGATTTTATTAGGCTTAAATGTAGAAGACAAAGTTGCTAAACAAAATTAGTTCTACAAGATGTGATTTTTGGGGATTTTTAGAAAATAGTTGAAAAATGACTTATTCTATTAATTAATTAATTAATCTAATTAATTTGGATAATTCTCATTAATTTCGAACAACTTCAAATAAATTCTAAATAATTACGAATAACTTTCTAAATAAATTTCTAAGGAATTTGGGGTCTGACATGCATGGAGGAGAGGGAACATCCCCTCCACTCCCGACCATTCTTGGCGAGGGTTCCCAACCCTCTCTTTCCAATCCATCCGTTCAGAATCTGGCCAATCAAATCCTCAACATGATGGCCCAGCTGGACCCTACCTAGCTCCATCTCATCCGGCAAGCCTTGCAGGGGGCCGATGCCCCGACTTCAGCTCCTTCTCGTGGCATGACTGTTGTTGCCACTACATCTTCTGTTGCTGGTGTTGACACCCGTTTTATGCCGATAAGCTGAGTCGTTTCTCTTACTCCCTTTAGTTGATGCCCTAAGTTGTCCATTATTTGTTGGGCCATTTTTTGTGCCACGTCCTGAGCCCATTTTATGGGTAGCCTCCCTCCTTGGTAAAGGTCGTATCAATTCAGGGCTTATTGGACCTTGGCTTTGATTAATTGAACTATTTTATAAAAGTCAAGTACTCAAGAGCATGAACGGTCCAACATCAGCCGTTCAAAACTGGGGCGGTTGATACCAGACCGTTCATACATTTTGGCTATTTTCTGAGGATTTTCTTAATATTCACCGACAGGCTGTTGTGCGGCCCTATGCTGCCCGTTCAAACTAATGGACGGGCGAATGCCAACCGCCCATATCTCAGAGTCCTACGCATGCTAATCTCCTCAGACAATTATCCAAATGTTTGAATTATCACCGACAAGGTTAAAACGGCTTGATTTAGACCGTTCTACGTTGGAGCGGTTGCCAAGGCGCCGTTCATATTTCAGGGTCCAACGCCGGCCGTTTCGGTCTGTTCGAGCGATAATTGGGCTAATTATCTGATTTAATTCAATGTCCACCGACAGGTTGAACGGTCTGAACATAACCGTTCAAGACTTGAGCGGTCTATCATTAGACCGTTCATCCCTTCGATGGAGGTTTTTTTAACAGATTTTCATCCTTTTATGCATGGTTTTATCCCTGATTTGTTTTAACGATCTCTCCGTGGATAATCCGCCATTTTTGATGCCGTTTCGTCTGGATGGAAGATAAGGATATTATCTACGAATTATCTTTTGCAAATTCGACCCGAAAATGCCTCTAAAACCTAATTTCGAGGCTGGCTTTCTAGGCTCTATAAGTAGACCCTAGTGGGGGGAAAATTTTGGTCGACGGCGAAGCCCTGCCGCATTTCCGAACGACCTAGCACCAAGGAGGGAGGCTCTCTACGTCCTTACGAGCCTCCGGTTCAGGGAGTAGTCTGTGTGTCGAGTCATAGCGTCATTTTCCGATTTCTTCATCATCCGTTGCATGCATTGTTTTCTCTCTGCGTTTCCCTCATTTTTCTCCCCATGCATACACCCACCTACGTTTTTGTCACCCTAGGGGTTTAAAACCCCCCAGGTATTCCCCTTTCCACTTGATGATGCTTCATTCTTCTCACATGAACGCGTACTACGTCATTTAGCTCTAATCTGGGTGTTCCTTCTGTGTCTTCGTACTTTTTCGCAGGTCAGCACTCCATCAGCACGAGGCCCATCCCCTCTAGCCGGCTGGAGAGGGTGGAGGTGAGCCCTTTGGTGACTCTTGGCGTGGCGGACTAGCGCGGTTCTTTCAGGCCCGTTCAAGGATACCAGCGGCCCTCTCTGCGCCGCTCTTCATCTTTAGGCGATCCCATTAAAGCCGTCCGTCCTCCCGGAGTTCTTCTCCCGCGTGTTCGACAGCCCCCCTCAAACGGTCTATCGTAGGGCCGCGCGTCTGTTAAGGCGGTTCTACGTCGACCGCGCGTCTTCCCGGTGCTACAGCAAGGCGAGTGTCTCCCCTTCCTTTCCAAGGTACGGCGTGACTATCACGTACGGCATCTTGGTGGCGATCACGGTCCTTTTCGTTGCTCTCTGTCTTATTTTCTTTCTCTCGCTCTCGTGGTTTGCTTATCGCACGTTGTTCCATACATTTGATGCGCTTTGACCATCGGTGAGAGAGCGGAAGGAAGGAATATATATCTACACCCCTTTTGTGGCGATCACGGTGGGACCCCTAGTGCCCATCGTGCTGTTGAAATTGCTGACCCTCCTTCTCTGTTTCCAAGTTTATGGTTCTTCCCAAGAGTGATTGGCAGGTTGGGACTTGTTTCCACCCCTGGGACCTGCGCGGTTCTTCCGGAGCCGCCCACGACAGGCACGGTCCATATTCCACCGTTCATCCCCTGCAGTCAAATCCAGCTTCGCCGGTCTTTCCTGTTACAGATGGTGTGAGATACACCGTTCATACTGTAGAGCGGCCTGGATCGGGCCGTTCAGTTCTCCAGCACAGGTACGTTTTGCTCTGTTCTTATTGTAGGTACGCGGCTGATGGAGGGCCGTTCATGAGGTTACACGGTTGTTTAGCGACCGTCCTGCTGGTATTCTCCTGCCGTTGCTCTCTCGTCTTTTCTTAGGTTCTGTGATTACGCATAGTGTTGTTCTCTCCCAGGATTAGATGGTTCCACACAAACCGTTCTACTGTAGGAGCGGCCGCAGAGGGGCCGTTCATCCGGTGCCACAGTGTGTTTATATTATGCGTCGATTGTCATATTCCATGTGGTTTGCTATGCTTGGTGCTATTCATTGATTTTCCCCCCCTCTCTCATCATCATTGCATCACCATGCTCTTCATTGCTCATGTGTATACTTTCTCATTGATTGATAGCTACTAGGCTAGTTTGTGCATGCGCTCCGGCGCGCATAGGTGCATCGACCTCTTCTCATATTAGTTGCATTCCTATCGAGGTAGGGTTTCCTCTCATCTCCATATTCCTTGGATCCGACTAGGGACCTTGCTGAGGACCTCCGTATGCCCCCGTGAGCCGTGGATTCCCACACGGACGTCGGGCAGGTTGTACCGTATCCACCCCGGTCTAGGGTTGCATCCACGAGCAAGAGATCCTGATAGAGTCACACAGTTCCTCATTTCTTATCCCAGTCAGGCACCTGGTGGTTGAGAGGATTTATATTTTCATTAATCCACTAAAGCTCAAAGAAGAAAAATATAAGGAACTGACGAGCATCATCTTAAGAACTTGATTGCATTACCGGGTGATTCTGCTCTCATCTCTCTCTATTGTATGTTTATTAGTTGCTTGGTAGATCTGGTTGATTAGCTTTGCTGGCTCTAGTCCTAGGTGTCTTGGTGTATGTGGGGTTGCCTTCTTTCCCCACGATCACCTCCTAGGGTTGACTCTTATTTCCATTCCTACTCCAACCCTTTGTTCGATTCCTCATCTTCCATGTCGTCATACGACTTCTCTCCGGCCCACGCGGACTCCCTTCCTCGTGGTCTCCTTGAGGACCCACCTAGGGTCACCCATTTGCAGGGAGGAGAGGGGACGGCCCCTTCACTCCCGACCATTCTTGGTGAGAGTCACCGACCCTCTCTTCCAAACCCGCCCAACCAGAGTTCAGCTAGTATGATCCTCGATATGATGGCCCAGTTGGACCCCACCCAGCTCCATCTCATCAGACAAGCTTTGCAAGGGGGCGATGCCCCGGCCTCAATTCCTGCTCACGGCACGACCATTGCTGCCACCACATCCCCCGTGGTCGGGACCACCTCCGTGGCTCCCATTGACCTTACTCCTGTCCGCCCTCAGACCTTTCGCCATCCCAATATAGAAATGGGCCAGGCTTCCACCTCGGTCCATCAACAGCTTGATAAAGGAAAGTCCCCCCTCCCCTCTGTTCCTTACCTTGATCCGTACACCACGATTTCTCTATCACCTCAAGCCCCCATAGTCCCGGCGGACTTCGCTAGGTTACAGTCAGGGGCGGCCCAGTTCGCTCATGCGGATATGGGCCCTTCCTCAGCCCATTATCCCTCTTACGGTTTGCCCCCTTCATCAGCTTATCCGTTGGCCACCTATCCAGGTATTACTCCTCTTGCTCCTTCCCCTCCTTCCCAGGAACGGGAAATTCTTGACAAATGGGCTGCTATGCAGCAACAAATTGATCTCCTCCACAAGAGGGTCGGCCCGCAATCCCTTGCCGATGTCCCTATCCCTAACTTCAGGGACATTCGTTTTCCTTCTCAGTCTGAATTCCCCGTGTACCGCAAATACGATGGGAATGGCAACCCGTTCATCCACGTCCGGGAGTTCTTGTACGAATCGGCATAGTTCCAGCAGGATGATCGCTTGATGGCCTATTTGTTCCATCGGTCTCTGGAAGGGGTCGCTCTGGAATGGTTCTACACCTTGCCTATGGAGGAGGCCGAGAATTTCAAGACAGTCAAGGAGAGGTTTATACCGAGATTTCAGGATCGGGTTGGACCCGAGTACTCTTTCACTGACCTAGTGGCGGAGAAGATGAAGCCGGAGGAAGACTTCGCAACCTATGCAGACCGCTAGAGGCAGATGGCCTCACGTGTGCCCGGGCAGATCCCTGAAGAGGAAAAAGTGAAGTTGTTAATTTCCAATGCTACGCCAACTTTCAGAAACATTCTGGCAATGAATGATATCGCAAACATGCACCAGCTATACATCAGAGCTAGGTTTATTCAAACCCAATTCAAGGACTCCCCCATCCATTCTTTATTCGAGGCCCAGAAGCCCAAAGCCACCAAGAAAACCCAAGGCCTCGTCACTGAGGGAGTACAAATTAATGAGCAAGTCCAGGCCGTTCAATTCCCCCAACAAGCCGCGCCACCCCGCTTCCCACCGCCTCAGCGCAACCCCTAGTTCGCCGCTCCGCAAGTTCCCCAGCCCACCTTCCAAGTCCCGCAATACCCTCAACAGGCACCTCCGCCACCCCAACAGCCTCAGCGGCCCCCGCAGTACAATAATGTTCCTCCACCCACCGCCTATGGCTCTGCTCGACCAGCTCCAAAAAGGGCTCATTACCCTCCTCTTCCAGAGACCTTGCCAGATATTTTCTCTGCTTTAATGTATACTGGTGACCTTCAGTTGCCTCCTGAACGCCCGAACTGGAATCCGACTGTCGACCAATCCCGATATTGTATATTCCATCGGCAACCCGGGCACACGATAGAGCGATGCTACCAGTTCAGAGACCTGGTGTATGATTTGCATGAGGGCCAGAGGATTGATTGGGCCCAGATGCACCAGTTAATTGAGGATATTAAACAGAGGCAAAGGCAAGCCAGGCAGCAGCAGGCAGCACCTCAGCAACCCCCGCTACAGCAACCCCAGCAGCAATAGCAACCTCAACCGCAACAGCAAGACCTTGGGATCCATCAAAATCCCATGCCAGTACATCAACCCGCTCCTCCACAACAACAGCAGCCGCCGGCCCCAGCACAAGTGAATATGGTCCAGCGCCCAGCCCCCAACGCTGGGTGGACGTTTGATGATGAGACCCCCGCACATCTCTTGGCCTTCCACCACCACTACTCTCCCACACCTGCCATCCCCTCCATTCTTAGACCCGCCATTCCGACCACTACACCACTCGTCACTTCCTCCGCGTCGCCTCTTAGGCCCGCTACATTCCCCTCTGCTCCTTCCGTCCTTTCACCACCACCCGCCATACCTCCCGTCATTTCCCCTAAGTTTAACCCTTTTCCCCCTCCACCAGGGCCTATTAAACCCACTTCAGTCATCCTCACCTCCATCTCCACGCCCTTCACCTACCCCACCAGGCCAAGCGGGGGTCCAGTCCAGGCCGTGCCAGCATCACAATGCGCCCTTCGGAGCGGGCATCCTTTCCAAAGAATTTTTCCTTCTCCAGGTGTGTCTGCACCAAACCCTACAGTTTCCTCCCCTACAGTTGAGCCAGAAGAGATAGACCCTGTGCCGGGCACAAGATATGACTTATTGCAGCACTTAGACCGGCTGCCGGCTAAAATCTCAGTGTTAGAACTAATCAAGAGGTCGCCACTCCACCAAGATGCCCTGAAGACCTTCCTACAGAAAGTTATGGTGAGCGAAGATGTGGCGGTGGATA
>CM040117.1:133666985-133844123 GCA_022559845.1 Amorphophallus konjac | reverse complement strand
AGAGCTAGGGAGTATAAGCTGAAGATGAATCCAAAGAATGCGTATTTAGGGTGTCTTCAGGGAAGTTGCTAGGTTTCAGAGTTAGCAAACGGGGGATCCAGATTGATCCTAATAAAGCTAAGGCCGTCATGGATATGCCACCGCCTAAGAACATTACGGAACTTCGAGGATTGATTGGATGCTTGCAATTTATTAGAAGATTTATATCCCAACACTCTCAGAGGTGCCGCCCGTTTTATGAACTGCTAAAGGCGGGGGTCAAATTTGAATGGAATGAAGATTGCCAAAAGGCCTATGAGGAATTGAAAGCTTATTTGTCCAATCCCCTGGTTTTGCAGCCTCCTATCCCTGGGGAACCCCTAATCATGTACATTTCTATCATTAAGGACTTCCTAGGAGCTGTCCTGGCACAAGTAGATGATGAAGGCAAAGAGCGGGTAGCTTATTACCTCTCTAGGTTGTTTAACCCTGCAGAGGCCAAGTATACTGCCATGGAGAAAACCTGTGCCGCATTAGTTTGGGTAGCTCAGAAGATGAAGCACTATTTCTTAGCCCACCAGGTTATGTTGATCTCTAGAATGGACCCAATTCGCTATCTCTTAGAAAAACCTATCCTTTCTAGCAGGTTAGCACGCTGGCAGAGCTTCCTTTATCAGTTTGATATCACATTCGTCGTCCATAAGGCAATCAAAGGATATACCATTGCTGAGCATCTAGCCCATCTTCCTATTCCCTACATTGACTCTATTCAAGATGAGTTCCCTGATGAGCATCTTGTTGTTCTTACCCACCATACCTTCTGGTCTCTGCACTTGATGGTGCACTCAACTCTCAAGGCTGAAGGATAGGTGCCGTTCTCCTCACTTCGGAAGCGGTGACGATTCTCTTTGCATATCAGCTTCGCTTTCCTGCTACCAACAATATCGCTGAGTATGAAGCTCTTCTAGCAGGATTGAAGCATGCCTCTCTCTTGGGCGCGCGCTATTTGAACATTGTGGGAGACTCTCAGCTTGTTCTGCACCAAGTTCTATCCACTTATCGCACTCGTGACCTGAAGCTCAAGCCATATCAAGATTTGGTCACTCTCTTGGCTAGGCAATTTCGCTAATTGATCTACATACATACTCCTTGGTCTCAGAACATCCTCACTGATGTGCTAGCGTCTCTCGCTTCCTCCTTATCTTTCACTCTCAATCAGAACACTGAGACCATCGTCGTCCAAAAATTGGACTCCCCCTCTCTTCAAGATTCTTGGTACGACAACCTTAGGAAAACTGTAGAGGCAAGGGATGAAAAGGAAGATTTGAAGGAAGTGTCTTTGACAGAGTTAGAAGAGATCTTGTAGGAAGAAGAATTGCCATGGTACCATGAAATCGAGCTATATTGCAGGGATGGATCGTTCCCAGAAGAGGCAAGTGCTGAACAGCGTAAGGCTATTAGAAGAGCCGCTTCAAGGTACACTATCGTAGCTAGAGAATTGTACAGGCGCGCTCTCAATGGAATGCTCATGAGGTGTCTAGATGACGATGAAGCTTGGAAGGTGGCCAAAGAAGCTCATTCAGGCGAGTGTGGAGGTCATG
Source organism: Amorphophallus konjac (assembly GCA_022559845.1). Classification (NCBI taxonomy): domain Eukaryota; kingdom Viridiplantae; phylum Streptophyta; class Magnoliopsida; order Alismatales; family Araceae; genus Amorphophallus; species Amorphophallus konjac. Next base: position 133,842,543 of record CM040117.1, on the reverse strand, counting down.
TCAATGGCCAGGCTCTAGCGAAAAAGATCCTTAGGCAGGGTTATTATTGGCCTGCTCTAGAGGAAGATTGTTCCCTCTATGTCCGGAGGTGTCTTAAATGCCAACTGATAAAATTCATGCTCCTGCTTCATCTCTCCATCCCGTCTCTGCTCCTTGGCCATTCTCTATGTGGGCTTTTGACATTGTAGGCCCGCTAGGTGATCCCAATTCTCAGACTCAGCAAAAATCCTTTATCATCACCGCCATTGAGGACTTCACTAAATGGGCCGAAGTGGAAGCATATGCAGAGATCAAAGCAACCACGGTGTGCCGCTTCATCCTAAAGAACATCATCTCACGGTTCGAAGTGCCAAGTAGCATCGTCACCGACAATGGACCCCAGTTCATCTCACAAGAGCTCCAGGACCTCTATAAGAAGTTTAATATTGCATTGCATCATTCATCTCCATATTACCCTCAAGGCAATGGTCAAGCCGAGGCCACTAATAAAACCCTTCTCAAAATCATAAAGAAGACATGTGAATCTCACAAATTTGTTGATTGGCCAGAACGATTGGTGGAAGCTCTATGGGCTTATCATACCTTCGTCCGTACTCCTATGGGGCAAACCCCTATGCTCTTACTTACGGGATGGTGGCAGTGCTCCCATACGATATCTTGATCACTTCCCTAAGAGTACAGCTTGATAAGGAACTTAATCTCGATGAACGTCGAGAGGCGTTGCTCGTTCAGCTAGAACTCTTGGATGAGAAGAGGCTAAATATGGCCGATCACGTGTCTCTGTTTATCAAAAAAGAGTCTCACATTATTTTCAAAAGAAGGTAATTGAACGTAAATTTCAAGTAGGTGATATGATTTCAAAACACAACTTCATTAGATCTAGAGGTCCTAGGTCTAAATTGTAACCTAACTGGGAAGGGCCGTTTGTCGTTAAAGAGGCTTATCCAAGGAACGCATATCATCTAGTCAACGCAGAAGGTGAGGAGCTATCTCACGCTTGGAATGGGTTGTATCTTAAACGCTTTTACCCTTAGAGTAAAAACCAGTGCCAATCGGTAGCGAGACGTCTCTCCCCTTTTCCATGAAAAAGGACCCCGAGCACGGCAATCACACACTACACGACGACTCTGGTCCGGTTTTCCCTCTACTAGGTAACACCGTCTCTTCTTCGGCCATACCTGGGGGAAGGTAAAGGTCCCTGCTCTTCTCTCTTTGGCCACGCGTAGGTGCAAGGGGTGAATAAGGGGGAGATGACCAACCTAGACACCGTAACGAGAGGAGGTCTCAAATAGGGGCAGTCCACTATGACCTGATTCCACAAAAGAAAAAAAATCAGTCAAAAAATAAAAGAGCATGAATCAAGGCAAAAGCCACCACTCTTATCAAAAAGCACAAACTACAATGTCAAATTGCTCCATGAAAACAAAACTAAACTAGGCATGGCAAGAGTGGCAGTACAGTTTTCCCGCGGGATGTTATGAGCGCGGTCGTATGCGTGCCTAGGATGTATGAAGGTTCAATGGCGGACACAAAGCCCCAGCGCAATAGGCCAAATCTCCAAACAGGTCGTCATGGGAGGAATTCGAGCCCTAAAAGCTTCTATCCCTATGTTAAGCTTACCCCCAACAATTCTTTTCTCTCTTCCTTAAACGGACTAGAACATACCCAGGGTATGGCCCTTGGAGAGGCACCGTTATATGAGTGAGATAGACTTGGCTAGGGTTTGACACCTCGTTACACGCCAACCTCGGGGAGGCTCTTAATGGAATAGGGAGGACCCTCCTTGCTAAGGTGGAACTGGTTCAAATCTAAAAAAAATCAGATATTCTCAAAATCCCAAAAAAATCAGATATTCTTAAAATTCCAAAAAATTCAGATATTCTCAAAATCTAAAAAAATTAGATATTCTCAAAAAAATCAGATATTATCATCATCCTTGCATAGCATGCATTGCATTTCATATTTTCATTGCATTCTCGCCTAATTAACAAGGCTCCACCTCTTGACCAAATATCAAGGATTGGTCATCTTCCAACTCGCTATAGGCAAGGGGTTGAGCCTAAGAACGGATCTGACTTATTTTCTTCTTTAAGTGTGTGCAGGCATAGGTTCCATTGCCCCAGGATTCAAGGCTCACAGGGTTCCCTGTTCTTTGTCCCTTACGGTCTTTTGTTAGACTATTAATCCTTCCTATGCGGTCACGCGGAGACCGTTTTCCTCACCCGAGAACCAGAACTCTCAGGTTTCTCTTTTTCTCATCCTTTGCGGTCCTTTGGTAGACCGTTAAGATTTTTCTAGCTATCAAGTGGCGACCGCATGGCACACCTGAGAGCCAGAAAACACACAATTTTCCTGTGCTCTTTCTGTCACGCCCTGAGATTTATACAGCGGAAACAATCGGGAACGTGAACAGCCGGCATGGTAAGCCTCAAGCAAGCAATATAATCAGAGGGCAAGATAATCACATAAGAGTAATTGCACAATATAATTCACCAAAAACTTTTAACTTTATTCCTTCATAAATAATCCCAATTTACATAAGAACTTTGATTCTCATTTCTAGACTCAAGAAAATTAAAATGACATTCTAACTCGACTAGACATGAATAACTAAGGCTTCTCTCGAATCTTTATCCTTCAATAGCTCCCAGATCCATCACTCGAGTAATCTGAATCCGTCCCACTAGAATTTCCTGAAAAAGATTGGAAAGTAGGGTAATGAGCACACTTGCCCAGAAGGTATCTTCGTATCAACATGATTGGCAAATTTAAGTAATTAGCATCTTGGTTCTAAAGGATAAGATAAATCATGCAAATACAATAAAATATGCGAATAAAGCCAAGATAACAAGATACGATCAAGCTTGAGATATGAGAATATGATATGATCAAGTATAGAACAAGAATATAAATTTGGCCTTTCAAGAATGTACTTTTCATAACCATGAAGGTTATGCACTAGAAAGTCATGTAACAAGCGAGAATGTACTCTTCACTTAGTAACAAGTACTTCGTGATTTCATGTGGATCACCCGTGGATATTTCACTTATTTATAAAGAAAGTACTCCCAGCACAATGCGACGCCAGTAGCATCGTACCCCATGATTTATAGTATGTTTCCGATAATCAGTCGAGGGGACTAGCATAGAGCCCTTGAACACAATCAGTGCTCGAACTGCATCTTCAAGTATAAATCAAGCTACTTCCATGTTTATAACAATAATATGGCCAAGAATGTATAATTTCAACTATAGTTCCATGATAAGGTAACCAAAAATAAGAATGCTTCTATTGAGAATAAGAGATTTCAATAAATGCATTTAATAACTAGGTTATGCCATGGAAATAAATCGGCAGCATAACGGTACATTCTTTAACTCTCAAAATTACTTAGGTATCTTTGGAATAATGTGACAGGTTCTAGATAATCAATTGGACCATTGGGAACATAGGAAAATCAACCCATGAGTCAAACCCCGTGTTAATCAATCTCAGTAAGCTAGCGGTCATTTACTGGACCGTTTCTTGATCCTGGCGGTCTAGTACAAGACCGTTTATAAGATAGTTCGATATTTTGAAAACAAAATATCTGGAGTCTTAGCGGTCTAATGCATGGCCGTTTAGGATCCATTAGCGGTCGCGTGCAGAGCCGCTAGCAGAGCCAGACTGTCAACCAAATGGCCGCTAAAATCCAGAATATAAAACATCGGTATAAGTGCTTTTCTAGATAATTGGGCTTTAATGGTACAACCAGCTCGGCGTCCTAGTGGGAATCCTAGGCTCGCGGAGTCTTACGGAGGTCTTGAAACAAGATTTCATAGTCCATTGGAAGGAATATCCAAAAGAGAGGTCATCATGTCCAAGATTATGTTCCTAGTGTACAAAAGTGTAACTAATGACAACATACCGAGATATGTGCCATGTACTTAAGAAAATGACACTTAGAAAAGAGAGATAGAATCATGATAAAATAGTGATCAAGTAAAATCATGAATTATTTATTATTTGAACATATATTTAGTACAAAAGTATATGATTTTTGGGCATATATTAACATAAGTTAAAACAATTCCAATGTGCATAAAACATGAAATTTATCATGATGAACGTTAAATATAACTAAGTATATGAAAATAACATTTGAAACAGGTATAAAACCTATATATCTAAGCTTATCAAATATTACTTAAGGCCAATCTGCAATATGTTTCGGTTAACAAATTTGCATAAATCAAAAATAGAAAATAGTCACATAGATGACCGTCGCTTGCGGTTAGCGGTCTATCGTACGACCGTGATGGTTCGCTGGCGGTCTATAGGAAGGCCGTTTCTTCCTGTGAAAAAAATGACTTCAAAAGATAACTAATCAAAATGCTAACTAAGACATATCATGCCTGGAAATCAACATATTTAACTTCCATAACCATGATAGTACAATTATAGGGCAACAATATGCATAGGTTCATGTGATTTAGCAAGAAATTTCCTTCTTTTACTTCATTAGGGCTAGTTCATGTATGAGGAATATACTAGATGCATAGTCCTAAGTAAAATATGAAATTATCAAAGTACAATTCATGAAAATGAATGAAACAAGAGAGCTTTATTCCTGTCTTCAATTTGAGCCTCTCATGAGATAACCTACCTTTAATAGGTTACCTAGACTTTGAATTTCTGCCTGGAATCAAGCCCTAGTTCCTGCAATTTCTTGTACTAAATCAGCAACTTCACGCCCTTGTATCTACTGATCCTCTTGACCTAGGGACGTGAAATTTTGAGGGTAGTTAGTTCTAACTATAATAAACAAATTCCTAAAAGAAACTTACCTCAAAATCGGCCTCCTTACCTGGGTTCCACGCGAGCCAAAAGTAAGGGTTGCACAGGTCAAATCTGGGATCCATTTATAGGGTTAGCTTGAGTTTTGAGGATAAGAACGAACTTAGAGTCCCAATTAGACTTTCCATTCGAACTACAGTCCTTCTAAACTTATCTAATTAGCTGATAGGGTTGATCCTAGATGATTTGGACACGAAAAATCTGACCTTTTCACATTTTCTTCCTCTCACGGATATCTGCAGTGGTTAGCGATCATTGGACGACCGTTTACTACCCGTTAGCAGTTTCGCAATAGACCGTTTTTCACTCCAGGCATCGAATTTGAAATAGTTCAAACTCTTTTGATATTATCCCTAATATTATCCTTTTACTTATATCCCAAGGAGTAATTATCTCCTTAATTCCGTGATTACACCCATTCCTAGATTCTAGAATATGGGCTAAAGTCCAAAATAATCTTTTTGGTCCTATTGGATTTATTATATGGGCCTAATCCTCTTGGATCAAATGTAGGGCCTAAATAATTAGATTTTAATTAAACAAAATTCATTTATAGCCCATTAAATGCTTTATAATTACATTTTAAATCTAAAAATTCTTAGAAAATTCTCGGGCATTACACTTTCCCCTTGCGGTCCATCGCCAGACCGTTGGGAGGTCCTGGCGGTCCTTTGTTGGTCCATTTTCCAAACAGAGGATCTTGTTCTATCTGAACCATCAAGCTAAGGGACAATCTCACTGCAAATCTTTCAAATCCAATATTGCATTTCATTCATTCAAGGTTCACAATACATCATTCTTTCCATAATTTCAAATGCATGATCATTGCAAGCTTAAATTACATTCAATTTTGCATTCGCGAGAGGCCGGATCTTCACATTGCCTTCACGTAAGCTCGGTACTCCTCCTCATTCTTTGTCACTTCCGCCTGTAAGGTACGGATTCGGCTGATCTTCCAAATGGTCAAAGCACTCCGGACCGCCTGTTCATCCTCCTTGCTTCCAATTTTCCTAGTTTGAATGGGAGGGAAGTGAGATAGTGTAGGAACCCTAGTGCGAAGAAGTCCAACTTGTAAATAGCATCAGCGGGGGTTCTAAAGCGCCAAGGTGGTGTTTCCCACTAGCTGGATGTCTAGGCCCAATTGCCGAGATAATCTGAGAGTAGTGCCTTGAAGAGTCTATGGTCACATCATGAATTTGTCAATTGGCAAGGTGTTAAGGAAAAGGCACCAATCGTCCCTTGTCTTCTTATCTGACGTTTGGCATTCAACCTGTGTAGAAAACCCGGATGCCCCTCCAATGAAGTAGAGTGGGTGGCTTCCAGAGATGCGGCTAGCTGATGGTACATCTTCCTTGGGTAGAAATTTCAGCCTAACACCCATACAACATTCCATGACAATCATAGACCCAAAGAGGGGACCCCCAAGAGAAGCTGAACTAAGACCTTCATAAAGGTAGGAAAGAACGGCTTGGGAGATGGATAAACCCCGCCACAACCCACTAATGATGCTGAGGTTTTGGATGTCTAAGAGGTGGTCGGTGGTGGAAAAAAGTAAGACCCCGCACAAGCAAATGGAAGTGACTTTGGCTATGGTTTCATACCTCCCCCACTTGTTTTTGCAATGGGAAGTGACCCATTGGGCTATGGGTATCAAATGGATATGACGGGAGCTAATCATGGTTTTCACATCCTTGGGTTGTGTATAAAATCCCCCAAGATGAGTGATGGGTCTATAGGGTCAACCGTGTGACACACCAAGTCTTCATCTCCCACCTTAGTCTTAGGAAGGGCTAGGTAGGTTTCAACTTCCTCTATAAGAATAGTAGCTTCAAAGGTTGGGAACATGAAAGTGTGTGTTTGAGGATGCCACAACTCTACTAAAGCTGAAATGCTAGGCCAATCTAAGGAAATTTTCTAGAAATTCTTGGCTAGAACTAGTAAAGGGTGAAGGTACCATGCCCTTAGAATTGAGAGGACCTCTAAAGGAAGTTCCTTTATCATAGGAGCCACCCACTTTTTGCTAGAGTAACATCTTGGGCCAGGAAGGAGCTAGAAGATGAAGAAGAGGGGAAAGAAGGAAAAGAGGAGTGTCATAAGAAAGTTTAAGGAAATTCATGAATTAAAATTTATGACTTACCTCCCTTGAAGGGCTTGTGCTCAGGTGCGTGGGGATGAAGGTTAGCCGCTGCAGCTCCCCATGTTCCTTCCTGGACGGCTTTGGCCCGGTGTAGACAATCTCCTCCATGGTGCTAGCCTCAAAGCTCCTCTTCATGATGTCTTAGGAGGTTTTTATGGAGTTTTTAGGGCTTAAAACAAGAAGTTTTCTGTGAGCTATGAATTCTGGGTCTATTCCTAGATATAGGGCTCTAATTATAATCCTAATGCATTGGGATTGAGGCTAGGTGGCCACAATTTAAGTTAGGATAAGTCTTAGTGTAATTAGGTGCCTCTATCCACGGGATTGGGACTCTCCCGGAGAGTCCCGTTCGGATTTTAACTGAGTCTTCACCCTTGCGGTCTATCGCAAGACCGCTTAGGCTCTCCTTAGCGGTCTTCAGGTGACCGTTTATCCCCTTCCTTCGCCACCTTCTCTCTTGCTTGCCTAACGATCACGGCGGGGCTGTTTATTCCCCCTTGCGGTCTTCAGTAGACCGTTTTTAAAAGCTTTCTTCTCATTCTTCACCGTCTACCTCAGCTTAAACCATTTTTTCCCTCGCCTGATCATCGGTTTTCTCCCGTGTTTTATCTCTCTCCCCAAAACCACTCTCTTTCATTCTCTCTTGCTTCTTTGAGGTCGTCGTGATTAGAAGAGTCTTGTTGTGTATGTGATTTTGATGATTACAAAATGACTTTGTTGCTTGGCCTTGCTTGGCCTTGCTTGGCCTTGTGTTTTATTGATACTTCATGTCTCATGTGCTTGAATCCTTATTGTTCTCTTGCTATAGGATCATGTTCTAGAATGAGAATGAATTTGTGAAACATGCTTGACAGAATGCATATGCCTTGTACTCAATGAGAATTCATGATAGAACACGTTTGCATGATTGAAAACATGAATGAGTCTTTATGCTCACTTGAATGCCCGTTATGCTCATTTCAATATAGTGTGCTAATCTTCTTGCATTACAGGAACGAGTCATGATGGACATCATCTTGTTGTCCACCATTCAGAACTTGTGTTAATTACATCTCCATTCTTCAAAGAACCATTGGTAAGGCTTTGTAATTCACATATCTTCAGTTAAGTGAATTTTGGGTAAGATAGCTACAGTGTGTTGACCCAGAGCACTTGTGCATAGATATACATGATGTGATTTCATGTACCTCCTACATGAGTCATTAAGGTTTGAGGATGTATGATTCATGCATTTTCTACATGAAGCTTTTAAGCTTGTATTGTGCTTGAAATATTCATACAAGACTTCATGAGTTTTGGTTCTATATTGCTCATGCATTGCATGAATGCTTAGTCTTGTGAACTATGCACTAAAAGCTTGATTTATTGACTTGATGTGTGAAAGAATTGCATGAACTTGGTTCTTATGAAGATGGCTTCAATTAGGTCTCAATCAATGAGATTGTGTTCATTGAACACGCCTTTCTATTAGAATGGTATCATTCATGAGGTCATCAGGGTTTCAATGTGTGGATGCATTTGTGATGTCGTATGGTTCCTCATACCTGTGTGATTGCACATCATACAATCATGTCATTGGTCTTGAGCTATATATTTGCTTCTTACATGTGTAAATGAATATCCCTCAGGAGAGTAACATCTTGGGCCAGGAAGGAGCTAGAAGATGAAGAAGAGGGGAAAGAAGGAAAAGAGGAGTGTCATAAGAAAGTTTAAGGAAATTCATGAATTAAAATTTATGACTTACCTCCCTTGAAGGGCTTGTGCTCAGGTGCGTGGGGATGGAGGTTAGCCGCTGCAGCTCCCCATGTTCCTTCCTGGACGGCTTTGGCCCGGTGTAGACAATCTCCTCCATGGTGCTAGCCTCAAAGCTCCTCTTCATGATGTCTTAGGAGGTTTTTATGGAGTTTTTAGGGCTTAAAATAAGATGTTTTCTGTGAGCTATGAATTCTGGGTCTATTCCTAGATATAGGGATCTATGTCTAATCCTAATGCATTGGGATTGAGGCTAGGTGGCCTCAATTTAAGTTAGGATAAGTCTTAGTGTAATTAGGTGCCTCTATCCACGGGATTGGGACTCTCCCGGAGAGTCCCGTTCGGATTTTAACTGAGTCTTCACCCTTGCGGTCTATCGCAAGACCGCTTAGGCTCTCCTTAGCGGTCTTCAAGTGACCGTTTATCCCCTTCCTTCGCCACCTTCTCTCTTGCTTGCCTAACGATCACGGCGGGGCTGTTTATTTCCCCTTGCGGTCTTCAGTAGACCGTTTTTAAAGCTTTCTTCTCATTCTTCACCGTCTACCTCAGCTTAAACCATTTTTCCCTCGCCTGATCATCGGTTTTCTCCCGTGTTTTATCTCTCTCCCCAAAACCACTCTCTTTCATTCTCTCTTGCTTTCTTTGAGGTCGTCGTGATTACAAGAGTCTTGTTGTGTATGTGATTTTGATGATTACAAAATGACTTGTTGCTTGACCTTGCTTGGCCTTGCTTGGCCTTGTGTTTTATTGATACTTCATGTCTCATGTGCTTGAATCCTTATTGTTCTCTTTCTATAGGATCATGTTCTAGAATGAGAATGAATTTGTGAAACATGCTTGATAGAATGCATATGCCTTGTACTCAATGAGAATTCATGATAGAACACGTTTGCATGACCGAAAACATGAATGAGTTTTTATGCTCACTTGAATGCCCGTTATGCTCATTTCAATATAGTGTGCTAATCTTCTTGCATTACAGGAACGAGTCATGATGGACATCATCTTGTTGTCCACCATTCAGAACTTGTGTTAATTACATCTCCATTCTTCAAAGAACCATTGGTAAGGCTTTGTAATTCACATATCTTCAGTTAAGTGAATTTTGGGTAAGAAAGCTACAGTGTGTTGACCCAGAGCACTTGTGCATAGATATACATGATGTGATTTCATGTACCTCCTACATGAGTCATTAAGGTTTGAGGATGTATGATTCATGCATTTTCTACATGAAGCTTTTAAGCTTGTATTGTGCTTGAAATATTCATACAAGACTTCATGAGTTTTGGTTCTATATTGCTCATGCATTGCATGAATGCTTAGTTTTGTGAACTATGCACTAAAAGCTTGATTTATTGACTTGATGTGTGAAAGAATTGCATGAACTTGGCTCTTATGAAGATGGCTTCAATTAGGTCTCAATCAATGAGATTGTGTTCATTGAACACGCCTTTCTATTAGAATGGTATCATTCATGAGGTCATCAGGGTTTCAATGTGTGGATGCATTTGTGATGTCGTATGGTTCCTCATACCTGTGTGATTGCACATCATACAATCATGTCATTGGTCTTGAGCTATATATTTGCTTCTTACATGTGTAAATGAATATCCCTCAGTTGATGCCATTTGATGTTGAGCATTTGGTAGATACAAGAATGCTAGTTGAAAGTTTGAGCTCCCATGTCAATATATTTGATTGAATGATAGATTCATGCTTATAATTTCAAAACCTTGTCATTTGGTCATATATATTTTTGTTAAGTGATATGAGAAGCAAAATGCATGTTTGAATAGGTTCAATGATGTATTTTATTGTGAACATGTTCATAGTGTCAATGCTTGATGTAAAGATCTTGATTTTCAACTAACCTTTTACTTTATCATGTTTTTCGGGATGAAAAATCATGGTTGATCTTCATGGGATTATGGTAATATTTGATCAATTGTTTCCCATTGATTTGATGGAGATTTTAGTTGTTTTTCAGGTCCAAACAAGAAGGGGTCGACCCATGGGGTCGACCCTCTGAGGTTCTGTCCAAAACAACACCTGTTTTTGTGCACCCTGCCTGAAAGGGTCGACCCCTGGGGTCGACCCATGGAAGGGTCGACCCCAAGGGTCGACCCATGTAAAATAGAACCAAAACTGGGTTCTATTTTGGGTTCTGTTAGCCCGAGGGTCGACCCCTGGGGTCGACCCCTGTAAAATTGAACCAGAAAACACTCTGGTTTGTGTTCTATTTGCCCGAGGGTCGACCCCAAGGGTCGACCCTTTCCGGTACGGGGCGGTGCCGTCAAATTTGACCTTCATTCAAGTGCGCCAAACGTCCTCCCAATCCGGTCCAAAAGCCCCAAATCACTCCTTGAGTTGTGGATCTTGTCCTAGGGTTGTCCCTTGACCATTCTAGAAGCATAAATATATATCTTTGGGTCGCAAACCCTAATCAGGAGGTGAAATCTGAAATATTTTGTGTGGTTCTAACTCTTGTGTGTGCAGGGTCGCAGCAGCTGCTCCAAGGGCTTCTTCCACATTGTTCTAAGCTTGTATGTGAAGGGAAGAAGATGGATTGAAGTCTCCAATCGATCCCCTACTGGAAGCTGCGTGGGAAGTCAAGTTACAACCTCATCTTTGCAAGAATCGTTCCTCTTCTTTCAAGAACCATCCTCATCCTACAAAAGCATTCAAATACGTTCAAAATTGGAAGAAGGAAAAAAGGAGTGCCTCGAGGAGAGGAAGAAGATGATGTTGAAATCATGATCATCCATCAACGAGCCAAGGAGAATCAAATTTTATTGATGAAGGGGGAGCCTTATTCTTGATGTATCTTTCCAGTTTCCATCTACAGAATTTGTTTGGAGGGTCATAGCATATATTTGTCATTGCTTCATAAACATTTGACAGAATACTTTGTGTGGGTGTTCGGAGAAAGGGTTCTCCGAGTGTGTGTGTTGTAGCGTGTGCGTTGTTTTGTGCGGAGTATATCCGCGTGTGTGGTTGGGCGTAACTTGGGGTGCGTTCCCCGTGTGTGGTTGGTTACTCCCGTGTGGTGGTGTAGGCATTGCTCTACGTGTGTGTGGACGGAGCTGTGTCTCCGTGTGAGGTATTTTCTTCGGGATGTGTTCCCCAACGGTGTGTGTGTGTGTGTGTGTGTGTGTGTGTGTGTGTGTGTGTGTGTGTGTGTGTGTGTGTGTGTGTGTGTGTGTGTGTGTGTGTGTGTGTGTGTGTGCGCGTGCGTGCTGCTGTGGCAGCAGGTTGAGGCAAGGCCTCGTATGTGTGGTTTGCTGCAATAGTAGCGTGTGTATGTTGGGGTTCGTCCCCGTGTTGCAACATTTTGTAGCGTGTAGTGGAGCCTCACCGATTTGGTGAGGGGTGGACGTAGGGAGCCCGTCGTGGTCCCGAACCACCTTAAAAATCCCCGTGTCTTGTGGTTTGTTCCTTGTGATTATGTGTTTCACTATACTATCTGTTTATGTAATCGTGTGAGCTCGGTGAGATTGAGTGAATTAAGTTTAAACCTGTTTAGATTAATTTTCTCAATCCTATCAATCTTGTAAATTCCGCTGTGTGCTAGTTTGTGTTTTTAATTGGACATAATTTTTAGCAGTAGGATCTATTCACCCCCCTCTAGATCCGAGTTCCTACACTACGAGACCCAACAATTGGTATCAGAGCGAGGCTCTGTTGTCCATGGATCTTGCGATCTACAGAGTGATCCTAGTGCATTCTACAATCATGAATTTTTATGAACATAGCACAATGGATTGTTTGCCAATCCTCACTGGTTCAAATTTTAATTCATGGCTAGGCAAACTGTGTGTGGTGATTAATTCTATTAATCCTAGTCTTTGGAAATTGATTTCTCATGGTCCACACATATTACCTCTAGATGAGACTAAATGGTCTAATCAAGATAAAATGATGAACCATGATAATGTTACTACTTTGAGATTATTGAAAGCTTCTATAAGTACTAACAAGTATCCATTTGTATCTTCTTGTAGGACGGCAAAGGAGCTCATGGACCGGTTGATCAAAGATCAAGAGAAGGAAAGGCAAAAATGTCTCATGGCCGATGATGCTGATCAACATAGTCATGAAAATGTAGAATAGGTAAATTCTGATACTGAAGAATTTACTCTTGATGATCTTGTTGATGCTTATGATGAGTTGGAAAAATAATATAATAAAATCAAGTTAGAAAATAGAAAATTGAAAAAGAAATCTGAAAACATGCTCCATGGAAATGGATCTTGTGACAAATGTTCTGAGCTTGATAACTTGAATGAACTTTTAGAGCATGATGTTGAATGTCACAAAGAAACTATTGCTTGCTTGAGAAATGAGAATGTTGCCCTCAAAAATAAAATCGATCAATTGGAGAAAACTGAAAAAGATCTAAGAAACAAAATGGTATCAAACTCAATTGATCAAAATATTTGCAATGAATTGATTATGAATGATAAACTTGCAAATGAAAATGAAGAACTTAAAAAAGAAAATAGTGCTATATTGATTCAGACATCTCTGGTTGAAGGCAGCATGAAGTTTCTTGAAAAAGAAAACACTTTGTTAAAATCTGAAAATGAAAAACTGAAACATCTAAATACAACAATGTCTAAAAAACTACTTGCTTTTGAAAAAGGAAAAAGTTTGGTTGTTGATGATTGTGAAAAGATGCATGTGCTAGAACAAATGATGGAGAGCTACAAAACCATCAATGCCCAATTGAATGAAAAAGTCATTTCTTATGATAATGAGATCATTTCCTATGAATTGCATATTTCATCACTTGAAAAGGAAATTCTTGATCTGAATGCTTCTTTGTGTAAGTTTGTGAATGGGGAAGAAAATCTGAATAAGATTTTGGGGACCAAGGTAAATTTTCAAAGAGAAGGTCTTGGGTATGAACCCACCAAAAAGAAAGCCTTTGGGCTAAAGATTCAAACATCTTTTGTGCATGCTTCATGTTCCTCTAATATGTCAAATTCTTCTTGTGTTGAGAAATCAAATCCCAAGGCTCAGGCTTAACCCAAGAGCAATAGGATTCATGCCACAAAAGTCACACAAACCATGTTCCAAAATCAACAAATGATAATTGTCATTATTGTGGTAAGCATGGTCATTTGATGAATGATTGTTTCGTTATGAAATCGGATGATTTGAAAGCATGCAAAAATGAACTTGTTTCCAAAAGAAAAATGACTATTTGTTTTAAATGTGGAAAGATAGGACACCGTGTGTCACAGTGTTGACAAGTAAATGAAAGAAAGAATTTCAAAGTCAAAAACAATTATACTTTCGCCAACCCACAGAAATTTCTTGCTCATCCTGTTGTGAGGAAGAGAAATTTCCATGTTAATAATGATAACATTCATGCTAAATCACAGAAATTTGATTATCATGTTTATAAGAATTTTGTGAAGTCTTTGAAATGTTGTCATTATTGTGGAAAGGTTGGGCATACTATGCATGATTGTGATTTGATGAATTTTGATGATATATTTTTCCAAAGAATGTGGAAGGCACCCATTAGAGGTGCAACTAACCATCCGGGACCCAAGAAGATTTGGGTACCCAAAACTATTGAATGAGAATTTTTGTTGCAGGATTGCCTTGAGGCCAAGAGTTGATGAAGATTACAGCAAACGGAATAAAGTGAAGAATTTAAGAATGTCAATAAAGGTAACTCAATGCAAAGGTGAGAAAACAAATTATTTGGCTAAAGCTCTATGGGCTTGATGCCAGTGCCATCTCTTGACAGACAGTGAATTTGAAATTGTTATACAATGCCCATGTGTTTGCTAATCCCCCGATGTCATATGGGAATGCATTGTATTTTTCTGATCATCATCTCAATGACTACATGGTATATAAAATGGTGACATGTGGAAGGGCAGGTCAAGCCTGTCTGAAAGCTATCACCATGCGTGAGAATGTGTCTCCGCCTGGTACCATGAATCATCCATGCATATGGCATCAAACTTGAATGAATTTTCTGAATTCTCCTTTCAAAATAAAATTGCGTTATCATAATTTTAAAAAAAATATTTATGCATGTCTTGCATTAGTTGCATTTAGAATTTTCATGTGAAATCTGAAATCTTGCATCACATTACATATTTGCATATCACTTTTTACATATCATTCACATAGTGCTGTTGGAAGATGAAGCTCATCGTGTGTCTTGTTGCACAATTGACATTTTCAGCATGCATATGGTGCATATTTTGAAATGCATCATTTTGAACATTTCATGTTGCATAAATGCCAAAATGAATACTTCCAACAATGGTATCTTATCTTTGGGGCCAATATTTCAAGAACTGAAATTGCATATCTTTGCATTCTACACTGCATATATGCATATCTCCATTGTATGCTTGCATGTTAATATATGCTAAAACCCCTTCCTTTGAAACTTCTAAGACCAAATACTCCATTGATAAATAATGTTGCATCTGAGTCTTAATAAGTGTGCTTCATGTCAAACTCTTAGGGGAGCATTTTATGCTTATTGCATTTATATAGGGGGTGCTGCACTATCTTGATTTACGTTAAATTTTCTCCATACATGTTAAATCAAATTCGCACACTTCATGCACTAATGTGAAATTGAGTGTTATTCATAAGGATATAAGAATTTCATTTCAACACTCTAAAGTAATCCAACTTGCTGCATGAATGATAAAGAGACAGTTGAGGAAAAAGCTGCCTGTCTCCACACATAAAAAATGGATGAAATGAAAGGCAGAGCAATTGCTAAGTGTCACTAAGTAAATTGGGCACACGTCACCTGAGACGTGATGTGGTTCATTTATGAAAAGTGTTGACTAAAGTATCTCTGTTAAAATGAGGTGAAATGGTTCAATATACTGAGTAACCATAGATTCTAGCATGAGCTCCATGTGTCTCCTTGCGTAAAAAGGAATCATTTGAACCTGATCCTTCTTAGAAAAATTCAGATTGTCAATGTGAAAATTTTTTATGATAATTTTGACAGAGGCAGAGCGAAGCCTCCAATACGCCGCTCTCTAGATTGAAATGCAGTCTGTACAATTACTATTGTGTTTAATTGAAAATCTAGTTATCCATATGGCTAGAATTCATTCTCATGTTGCTCACTTACACATGGTAATTTGATTTGATATGTATTCTGAAAATTTGATTAACTGCATGACTTGTTGTATGTCTTCTCCTATATATCTGCACAATCCTCAAGGTGTAATCATAAGAGCACTTTGATCTTAATGACTCACCTGCACTTTTCGTACACCTATCCCTTCACTCTAACTAAGATGGGAGAGTTATGTTGCATGCATATATATCTATCTACCTGTGATCAATCATATTGGATCATTTTCCTTGCATTCTGCATATCCATATTGTCTACACTTGCATTTCAATGTTGTGAGATTAGTTCATGCATATTGTGCATATTCTTTTTCTTCGTCACCTCATTCACACCATTATCTGTAGTTTTTTGTCTATAAATAAACAAACAAAAGAAACAAAATAATTGGGATAAAAAATGCTGCCATCATGGATTCCCCATCATGGTCCCCATTTCTGATTACGTCAAAGGGGGAGAGAGCGCTTTAAAAGAGAGCTTTAAAGCATAATATTTTGTCATCATCAAAATGGGGGAGATTGTTGTGATGATTACAAAATGACTTTGTTGCTTGGCCTTGCTTGGCCTTATGTTTTATTGATACTTCATGTCTCATGTGCTTGAATCCTTATTGTTCTCTTACTATGGGATCATGTTCTAGAATGAGAATGAATTTGTGAAACATGCTTAACAAAATGCATATGCCTTGTACTCAATGAGAATTCATGATAGAACACGATTAAATGATTTAACACATGAATGAGTCTTTATGCTCACTTGAATGCCCGCTATGCTCATTTCAATATAGTGTGCTAATCTTCTTGCATTACAGGAACGAGTCATGATGGACATCATCTTGTTGTCCACCATTCAGAACTTGTGTTAATTACATCTCCATTCTTCAAAGAACCATTGGTAAGGCTTTGTAATTCACATATCTTCAGTTAAGTGAATTTTGGGTAAGAAAGGTACAGTGTGTTGACCCAGAGCACTTGTGCATAGATATACATGATGTGGTTTCATGTACCTCCTACATGAGTCATTAAGGTTTGAGGATGTATGCTTCATGCATTTTCTACATGAAGCTTTTAAGCTTGTATTGTGCTTGAAATATTCATACAAGACTTCATGAGTTTTGGTTCTATATTGCTCATGCATTGCATGAATGCTTAGTCTTGTGAACTATGTACTAAAAGCTTGATTTATTGACTTGATGTGTGAAAGAATTGCATGAACTTGGCTCTTATGAAGATGGCTTCAATTAGGTCTCAATCAATGAGATTGTGTTCATTGAACACACCTTTCTATTAGAATGGTATCATTCATGAGGTCATCAGGGTTTCAATGTGTGGATGCATTTGTGATGTCGTATGGTTCCTCATACCTGTGTGATTGCACATCATACGATCATGTGATTGGTCTTGAGCTATATATTTACTTCTTACATGTGTAAATGAATATCCCTCATTTGATGCCATTTGATGTTGAGCATTTGGTAGATACAAGAATGCTAGTTGAAAGTTTGAGCTCCGATGTCAATATATTTGATTGAATAATAGATTCATGCTTATCATTTCAAAACATTGTCATTTGGTCATATATATTTTTGTTAAGTGATATGAGAAGCAAAATGCATGTTTGAATAGGTTCAATGATGTATTTTATTGTGAACATGTTCATAGAGTTAATGCTTGATGTAAAGATCTTGATTTTCAACTAACCTCTTGCTTTATCATATTTTTCAGGATGAAAAATCATGGTTGATCTTCATGGGATTATGGTAATATTTGATCAATTGTTCCCATTGATTTGATGGAGGTTTTAGTTGTTTTTCAGGTCCAAACAAGAAGGGGTCGACCCTCTGAGGTTCTGTCCAAAACAGAACCTGTTTTTGTGCACCCTGCCTGAAAGGGTCGACCCCTAGGGTCGACCCATGGAAGGGTCGACCCCAAGGGTCAACCCCTGTAAAACAGAACCAAAACTGGGTTTTGTTTTGGGTTCTGTTAGCCCGAGGGTCGACCCTTGGGGTCGACCCCTGTAAAACTGAACCAGAAAACACTCCGGATTTGTGTTCTGTTTGCCCGAGGGTCGACCCCAAGGGTCGACCCTTTCCGGTACGGGGCGGTGCCGTCAAATTTGACCTTCGTTCAAGTGCGCCAAAAGTCCTCCCAATCCGGTCCAAAAGCCCCAAATCACTCCTTGAGTTGTGGATCTTGTCCCAGGGTTGTCCCTTGACCATTCTAGAAGCATAAATATATATCTTTGGGTCGCAAACCCTAATCAAGAGGTGAAATCTGAAATATTTTGTGTGGTTCTAACTCTTGTGTGTGCAGGGTCGTAGCAGCTGCTCCAAGGGCTTCTTCCACATTGTTCTAAGCTTGTATGTGAAGGGAAGAAGGTGGATTCAAGTCTCCAATCGATCCCCTACTTGAAGCTGCGTGGGAAATCAATTTACAACCTCATCTTTGCAAGAATCATTCCTCTTCTTTCAAGAACCATCCTCATCCTACAGAAGCATTCAAATACGTTCAAAATTGGAAGAAGGAAAAAAGGAGTGCCTCGAGGAGAGGAAGAAGATGATGTTGAAATCTAATCACTGCAAAATCTTCCTCTTTCTGAGTTCTCAATTTCCTTGTTGATAGAGGTTGAATATCTGCTTTAAGACATCTTAGGATGGTTTTATATGTCTTATGTCCACTCTCTCCTACATATATATATGAGCTGCAATTTTTGTGATACAACAATCTTAATGCTCATGTGTTCTTTCATATAGGTTGAAGATGAAGAGGGGGATCTCTAAACCATTCATTTCTATATTCTTGTTTGAGAGTAGCTTAAAGTTTGAACTTATTATTTCTATCTATTCTTTCAGGTGAAGAAGAGATTGGAAGAAGGAATAGAGGGGTGCCTCGAGGAGAGGAAGAAGATGATGTTGAAATCATGATCATCCATCAACGAGCCAAGGAGAATCAAATTTTGTTGTTGAAGGGGGAGCCTTATTCTTGATGCATCTTTCTAGTTTCCATCTACAGAATTTGTTTGGAGGGTCATAGCATATATTTGTCATTGCTTCATAAACATTTGAAAGAATACTTTGTGTGGGAGTTCGGAGAAAGGGTTCTCCGAGTGTGTGTGTTGTCGTGTGTGCGTCGTTTTGTGCGGAGTATATCCGCGTGTGTGGTTGGGCGTAACTTGGGGTCCGTTCCACATGTGTGGTTGGGAGTTTACTTCCGTGTGGTGGTGTAGGCATTGCTCTACGTGTGTGTGGACGGAGCTGTGTCTCCGTGTGAGGTATTTTCTTCGGGGTGTGTTCCCCAACGGTGTGTGTGTGTGTGTGTGTGTGTGTGTGTGTGTATGCGTGCGTGCTGCTGTGGCAGCAGGTTGAGGCAAGGCCTCGTATGTGTGGTTTGCTGCAATAGTAGCGTGTGTATGTTGGGGTTCGTCCCCGTGTTGCTACATTTTGTAGTGTGTAGTGGAGCCTCACCGATTTGGTGAGGGGTGGACATAGGGAGCCCGTCGTGGTCCCGAACCACCTTAAAAATCCCCGTGTCTTGTGGTTTGTTCCTTGTGATTGTGTGTTTCACTATACTATCTGTTTATGCAATCGTGTGAGTTCGGTGAGATTGAGTGAATTAAGTTTAAACCTATTTAGATTAATTTCCTCAATCCTATCAATCTTGTAAATTCCGTTGTGTGCTAGTTTTTATTTTTAATTGGACATAATTTTTAGCAGTAGGATCTATTCACCCCCCCTCTAGATCCGTGTTCCTGCACTACGGGACCCAACAAGTCTGCATTCACATGTTTGCATTTAACAAAATAAAAAGACAAAAGAAATCATATTTTCATACATGCATATGTCCATAAATACAAGGTAACTCTCAAGCAGGTCCCTCTCCTGGACCCCCACTGTCACCGGTGCCCTCATGTCGCTTCTCTGGCAGGCCCATGGCGGTGCTACCCTCCTCTCGTCATCATCGCCTCTCTGTCTCCTCATTCCTCCGATGGCCGGAGGAGATGGTAAGGAACTCCGGGAATGCGCTGCTCTATGCTCCACTCTGCGAAGCACTCCTCTCAGGTCCTCGGCCCATCATCCAGACGGTCCGCTCTATGGCCCGCAGCTCGATCCTCAAATCATAGGCCTGACGCCGAGCCTCCCTCGCTTTGGTACGGTAGCGCTCCAAGTTCGTTGCTCCTGTACGGAGTCGCTCCGCCTCTGCTCGAAACCGCTCTGCCTCCGCTCGACACTGCTCTGCCTCACTCAACGTCGCGGTCATCTCCCTCGTCTGCATAAGCATTTATCATGGTTAGTCATTTGCATTAGGATAAGCATTAGGGGTTCAATTCGGTTAGTTTGCTTACCCTCTCTGCGAGAGTGGCCTTGGCCTCCTCGGCCCAAGCAACCGCCCGTGCAAAGTTGGCATCCCGCTTAGCACTACCCGCTGGCTGGGAGGAAGAAGATGGAGTGTCCGGTCCCTGTCGCTCTGCTCCCTCAGCTCGCTGCATTTAAGAAGTCAGTTAGTCAATCCCGTTTACTTTGCATTTTAGTCTGGGGTTTAGTAAAGCTCACCAGAAGCTCCAGCGCGCGCTGGAACTCATCCCTCTGCTGAATAGTGGAGTGAAGGAGACCCTGGAATTCCACTATCTATCCCTGGGGGTCTAGCTGCATATAGAAAGTCAAGATGTTAGTGCATTAGAAGTCATTTAGGGGTTTGAGTTAAGAGAGTCGTACCGGTCGTCGCGCACCGCAGAAGACCTGGTCTCCGTATCTCCTGGCTGTTGACACCCATTTTTTGCCCTTGAGTTGAGTCATCCTTCTTACCTTTATTTTGATGCCTCAGGTTGTCCATTATTCATTGGGCCAGTTCTAGGCATTTCTTTGGTCTTATTTTATTGGTACTTCTTCCCCGGTTGGGCTTGCTCTCGAAATTTTTCTTGAATTCGGGCTTAATGGGCCTTGATTTAGCTTGGTCTTTGGGGTAAATGGGCTTATTTACCCCATTTATTATTTTCCACCATCCAGCTTAAATGCGGTCTAGCGATAGACCGTTTAGCAGGATCGACGGTCTATAGTAAGACCATTTTTATTGCCCAACGGCTTGACCTCTGGATAAATGGCTATTTATCTTATTTTTCTTTATTTCTACCGACACCGGATAAGCAGTCTAGCATTAGACCATTTGAACTCGTCGAGCGGCCCATCAATTGACCATTTTTAAGTTAGAGTCCTAATTCGATCTACTTTCTGGATAAATAGCTATTTATCTCATTATTTCTGATTTTCCACCGACATCTGTGAGGCGGTCTCCAGATGGGCCGCTTAATGAGTCAAGCGGCCTATCAAAGGACCATTTTATGATTCAGAGTCCTATGCCGGCTGCGTCGGTCTGTTCTTTGGATAAATGGCTTTATTTATCTGTTTATTAATTTCCACCGACACCTTATACGCGGTCTTCCAATGGACCGTTTATATGGGTGGGCGGCCCATCGATCGACCGCATATGAGGCCGAAATTCTTGCTTTGACAGGTTTTTCTCTCTCTATCCATGGTCAAGTTAGCTGCTTCATCCTCGAATTTCTACGTGGTTTATTAGATAAATCAGGTGCCATTTGATCCTGGTGAAAATTGGGAATATTATCTCCGTTTTATCCTAAAGAATCTCGGCCTAATTCTCGCTGGAAATCCCTCAATTTCGAGCGAACTTTCAAGGGTCTATAAATAGCACCCTTAGCCCAAGCTCGCGAGGGGGGAGATCCGGAATTGACGTGGAAGTGCTGCCGCATTCTCGAGCGAGTTCTAGCCAGGGAGGAAGGCTTTCCATGTCCATTAAGCCTTCGGTTCAGGGAGTAGTCCTTGTGCTTGTGTTTCTTTGAGTCTTAGTTAGCCATTTCCATCGTTTGCCCATCATTACACGTTCATTTTCCTTTACTTCTACTTGCGTTTTTCACTGGCATTCTACCATTCCTTCACCTTTCCTACCATTTTTCATGCCCCATGGGGGTTTAAAAAAACCCAACCTTCCCAGGTACATCCTCTTCCATTCATGCATATTATTCACCGTTCATTTTCATAGATATTGCACTTCATAAACTCACTGGGGTTGCATTTTTGGGTCATTTGTGTTGTTTTGCAGGTCAACAGGAGTTCTAGCACGAGGCCCATCCCCTCTGGCCGGCCGGAAGGGGTGGAGGATTAAGTCCCACGGCTTGGGATCTGGAGGTTCTACGTGGTTCATCTCCGACCGTCTAACGGGGTTTGCGGCCTTACTCAGACCGTCTAGATCATGTGCGCGGCCGACTGCAGACAATCTACCCTCCACCTCAAGTTTTTTCCAGTGTTCCTACTTCAGCGTTGGAGGCGGTCTGTCGTTCGGCCATCTACGTCCTTCAGCGGTCTCCAGCAGACCATCTTCATCTGGTACCAGCGCTGCATCCATTGGCGAGTGGCCTCATCTGTCTCCCCCTTTCCAATGTACATAGTGCTCTTCCGATTGCACTAGGTATTTTGGTGGCGATCCCAACCTGTTGATGCATGTGTTGCACTTTTATTCCTCCATGCTTTTGTCACATTCAATCGTCCACACAACCACATTGTGCCTTCCCCTTTTAGCGCATATTTCTTTAGAGAGAGAGAAAAGTGTCTACATCCCTTTTTTGGCGATCACGGTGGGACCCCTTATGCCTATCGTGCTGCTGACGTTGTTGACTTGCTTGTTTTAGTTGGTTTTAGTCATCTCAGGTTTGCTGTTTTGTTGTTTTCTATCCGTGGGTTAATTGCGGACCTTTGTGGGCCGTTTATAGCATTCAGCGGTCGGTCGACAGACCGCCTTCTTCTGTCTCAGGTACGTTGATCCTCTTTGTTCCTGCCGTTCATATTTCTATGAGTCCATGATCTTTTGCATTCCTCTGAGGGCCGTGTCTGGTATCCAGCGGTCGGGCTATAGGCCGCGTATTCCTGCCTCAGGTACGTTCCTGCCATTCCTGTTCCTGCGAGTCTATTTTCTGTTACGGTCCCGTTAGGGCCGTTGAATGCGGTAGGCGGTCATTTTCCAGACCACCCCTTCTACTCATATACACAGTGAATTTTTCTTATTGTTGTTTATTTGAATTCTATTTTGTTATTTGCTGCTCCCTGTCACCTTGCGGTCCTACCCACGGCCATTTACCCTCCTTGAGCGGTCTCCCATCAGACCATTTTTCTGCTACAGTGCACCCCAACATTTACGCTTGTCTTATATTCTCCATCATTCTGGTAATTATTTTGGGTGCTATTTATCTTCCTGTGGTTATCATTCTTGCTTGCACTAGTATTGCCATTGTTTGATCATTGTTTGTTAGTCTTAAGCTAGAATTTGCATGCACTCCGGTGCGCATAGGTTCATACGTTTTCACCATACTAGTTGCATCCCTATCTTGGTAGGGGACCCTATCGTCTCCATATTCTCTGGAGCCGACTAGGTGACCCTATCCAGGACCTCCTTAAGTCTCCGTGATCCGTGGATTCTCACACGGACGTCGGGCAGGTTGTACCGTACCACCCCGAGTCTAGGTTGCATCTGTGAGAGAGAGTAAACTTAGAGTCAGCCAAGTCCCTATCCCACCCCTATTAAGATTCCTATTGTTGAGAAAACGCCCATTTAATTTAATTCACTAAGGTTCTTAAAAGGGGAACATATAAAAATTTTCGCGCATCATTGCAACTTGGTTGATCATTGGTTGCCTCTTCTTTGTTGTGCATTTCTGATAGTCATATCCATTTAGGTGCTCATTAGGTATTATCTTTCTTATCTTAGGTACTTGTTGCATGTGGAGTTGCTTCACACCCATAGGATCTTCCCCTAGGGCCAATTCCTCGTTTGTCTCATATTTCAACCCTTTGTTCGATTCCCCCTCCACCATGTCTTCCTACGATTTCTCGCACTCCTGCGAGGACTCCCTTCCTCAGGGACTCTTGGAGGACCCGCCTAGGGTCATGACTGTGTAGGGGAGAGAGGGGTCTGCCCCTCCTCTTTCGTCTATTGCTATTGAGGGTACTCAACCCTCCCCCTCTGATTCTTCTACTCATAATTCGGCCAACCAAATTCTCCATATGATGGCCCAGCTGGATCTGACCTAACTCCATATTCTCCACCAGGCTTTGTAGGGGCTGGATCCCTCATCCTCAGTTCCTTCCCATGGCGTGCCTGCTGTCGCCACTTCTCTATCTCTGGTTAGTGGGCTGGGGGCCTTGTCCGCTGCTCCCATCGATCTTACCCCCGTCCAGCCCAAAGCCCTTTGCTTCCCCAATTCGGAGGCGGGCCAGACTTCTAGCTCGGCCCATCAGATGCTTGACAAGGGGAAGACCCCGCTCCTCTCGTCTTCTAATGTGGATCCTTATGGGACCACCCCTCCAGCGTTGCAGGCTCTTGCAGGCCCGGCCGACTTCATACGATCCCAAGCGGGGCTGCCCAATTAGCTCACACGGATATGGGCCCATCCTTGGCCCATTATCCCTCTTACGGGCTACCCCCTCTGTCTACCTATCCTCCGGCCACTTACATCGGGTCTGCCCTTCTAGTATTGCCTCCTCCATCCTGGGAATGGGAGCTTCTTGACAAGTGGGCTGCCATGCAACAATAGCTTGACCTCCTTCATAAATGGGTCGGCCCACAATCTCTCGCTGACATTCCGGTTCCCAATTTCTGGGACATCCATTTCCCTCCCCAGTCGGAGCTCCCCACGTACCGAGAGTACGATGGGAATGGCAACCCCTTCATTCATGTTAGGGAGTTCTTATACGAGTCGGCGTAGTTTCAATACGACGATCGCCTCATGGCGTATCTTTTCCGCCCCTCGTTGGACGGGGTAGCTTTGGAGTGGTTCTATGCTCTGCCACTAGAGGAGGAAGGGAGTTTCAAAGTCATTAAAGAAAAGTTTATACAGAGATTTCAAGACAGGGTGGGCCCGGAGTACTCTTTTACCAACCTGGTGGCCGAGAAGATGAAGGCCGACGAATATTTTGCAACCTATGCCGATAGATGGAGGCAGATGGCTTCACGTGTGCCCGGGCAGATTCCGGAGGAAGAGAAAGTTAAGCTGTTGATTTCCAATGCCACCCCCACCTTCCGGAACATCTTAGCTATGAATAACATTTCCAATATACACCAGTTGTACAGTAGCACCCGATTTATCCAGACCCAATTTAAAGACTCCCCCATCCACTCCTTGTTTGAGGCCCAGAAGCCCAAACCTGCTAGGAAACCCCAGGGCCGAGTTACTGAGGGAGTCCAGATGAATGAGCAGGTGTAGGCTGTCCACTTCCCTAACCAATTCGCTCCACCACGCTTCCAGCAACCTCCCCGCAACCCTCAGTTCACCACTCCACCAACTACCTAACCATCATTCCCCGCCCCCCAGCAACCTCAGCCGCCACAACAGCCGCCATAGTACCACAATGTCCCTCAACCAAATGGCTATGCACCTGCACTCCCAGGTCCCAAGAGAGCTCATTACCCTCCCCTACCTGAAACCTTGCCAGACATCCTTTCAACCCTTATGCATGCTGGTGATCTTCAAC
This sequence comes from Amorphophallus konjac, assembly GCA_022559845.1. Taxonomy (NCBI): domain Eukaryota; kingdom Viridiplantae; phylum Streptophyta; class Magnoliopsida; order Alismatales; family Araceae; genus Amorphophallus; species Amorphophallus konjac. Next base: position 133,817,153 of record CM040117.1, on the reverse strand, counting down.
TACCTCCCGAACGCCCGAACTGGAACCCCGCCGCCGACCGGTCCAGATTCTGCATATTTCATCGGTAGCCCGGGCAAACGATTGAGAGGTGCTACAAGTTCCATGATTTTGTCTATGATTTGAACGAAGGGCAGCACATCGACTGGGTAGAAATGCACAAGTTAATTACAGAGATTAAAGAGAGAAGAAGGCAGGCACCTAGGCCGCAGCAGCCGACGCTGTAGCAGCAGCAGCCACAACAACCCCAACCTCAACAGTAGCATCAGCCTGCCCAAGACTTAGAGATTCATCAGAATCCGATGCCTAACCACCCGCCCGCTTCACAACCTCAGCAGCCGACACAGGCACAAGTAAACATTGTCCACCGCCCCGCTCCCAATATCGGGTGGTCTTATGATGACGAGACTCCCGCTCACCTTTTGGCCTTCCACCATACCTACAACAACCCCCCATCACCTTCTATTCCCACCATCATTCGACCCACCATTGTAACATCCACACCCACCATTCCCCCCAAACCCCTCCTTATACCTACTGCATTGCCCACTGCTTCACCGATCCTCACGCCTGTCACACCCCCCATTGTCGCCCTCTCACCTAGCCCATCGCCCATTATCCTCCCACCAGGGCCTGTCAAACCTGCCTCCACCATCGTCACCCCTGCCTCTACTCTCTCCACTCACCCCACTAGGCCTATCAAATCACCCATTATGAGTCCGTCTAATGCTGTGCCGGCGCAAAACCTTGCCCTCCAGAGCGGGCTCTTGTTCCAGAGAAGTTATCCTACCACCGATGCACCTGCACCCAACCCCCAAGTTCTGTCACCAACAGTTGAACTAGAAGAAGCAGACCCATTGCTTGGGACGCGGTATGATTTATTGCAGCATTTGGACCGGATGTCGACCAAGATTTCCATATTAGAGTTGATCAAGCGATCCACGCTGCACCAAGATGCTCTGAAGGCTGTTCTCCAAAAAGTCATGGTCAGCGAGGACATGGTAGTGGGTAGCCTTCCATCGGCCCTAGCAACACTGACGAAAGGGCCGACCATCATGTTTTCTGAAACTGAATTAGCGCCCCCGGAGGCACGCCAAATGCCGCTCTGCATCTCTATCACCTTGAATAAGGTGCCTATAGATGCGGCTTTGGTTGACACCGGGGCCTCTATAAATGTCTTTCCACTTAGCACCCTCCACGCCTATAACATTTCTGAAGAATTACTGAGGCCAACTCGAACGACTATAGCAGCTTATGACAACTCCAGGAGAGCATGCCATGGGGTGGTTACTGTTCAAGCCGAGCTCGGGCCATTGTCGATGCCCGTAGAATTTTATGTGTTAGATATTGATCCAATGTTCGAAGCCATTTTGGGTCGTCCGTGGATCGACAGCCTTCACACCGTACCCTCTACCGCCCACCAGTGCCTCAAGTTCCCATTCTAAGGGTGGGTGGTAAAGGTAAAGAGCATCTCCACGGTACACTCTATTGAAGCCATCTCCAATAAGATTATGTCGACCCTCTGGCCGAGTAACAAGCCGATTATTTCAGTACTCGACCTTGATTTTCCTTGGGCATATGCGCCACGCAAGTCCGCCACTACGTCAGTTAATGTTAAGGCGAAACCCAAGATAAGGGACTCCAAGGGCTGGAATATGATATTTAAGTTAGGCTACCAGCCGGGCATGGGCCTCGGTGCTCAATTACAAGGGCAGACTAAGTCAATCCCTAAGGGCAGAAAAATGGGCAGAAGGGGTCTCGGGTATCGTGTGTCCGCATTATCAGTTTTGGGAGACTCGGGGACGTTGACTTGGGACTATCGCCAACATTTTGTGAAAGGACCGTTGCAACCCGGCACCTAGAAGACACCGGATTGTCCTGATGAGAAAGAAGATGCTGCCTGTACTATTTCTGGCCCGCCACCGCCACTGAAGGGGCCGATAGATGATATGAAAGATTTTTGTGAAAGTTTTGAAAAGCTATTTCATGAAGAAGACTGTCCAAGAAATCCTGAGATGCAGCTTGTGAAGTAAACACCAGCAGAGCTAGCTTACCAAAGTCCGCGGGAAGAGGGGAGCTCCCTTATTGTTTTTTCTTGGTCTCCTTCCCGTCTTACTTCTTTTTTTCAAAAGTTGGAGTCCATACCTCGCTCACCTCCTATCATGATTGATCCATTTTTTATGGAAATACCAACTGAGGTGTTCATTGTGCCGTGTTCATGTGGGCACTGCCCACCCGTTGATCTCTCAACCATGTGGTTTTCCTCCTCCGATCCCTTCTTTAATGTTCTTTTTCAGTCTCTCTTCCCCCTTACACTTCCTCCTCCTCCTTCCCCCTCTAACCCATCTTGCTGCATGGTCTCCACCAATCTCCAAAAAAAATGCAAATTTTCAAACGAAGATTTTAATGGAGGATTATGCTGTGTTTTGTCAGTCCTCTTCCCAGGGGCATGAGGCCCCTGTTTCCCTTCCATTAGATTTTCTATCCCCTAGGTTAGATGCAGGGCTTGTTGAGTCTAGGGAAGTAGAGTTGGTCGGGTCTAGTGAAATAGGATCTTGTTCTAGTATCTCCAACCCTTCCACGCTTGCTACGCGCCCAATGATGCGCTATTCTAAAGCCATCCCTGATAGGTTCCTCCGGGATCTTGCTCAGCATTGCCACGCCCTCCTTACATGTCCTAAGTTTGTAGAAATAGCCATTGTCCTGGAGGATGATGAAGAGCTAGACGGGGCATGGAGTGATGATGTGCTAGGTGTTTACGAGATCATAGATGAGAAAGACCCAATCGATTACGAGGATAGCGGCATGGATGACACTACCGATTTATATGCACAAGGTTTGAAGAGGTTCGATGAACCATCATCGACAGTGGATGAACCCACGAAAGAAATTAATCTTAGAACAGAAGAGGATCCCAGGCTCATAATTATCTCCGCTAATCTCCCTCGTCAGGTTGAAGAAGAGTTAGTCAAGGTCCTGAGGGAGTATAGTAATTCATTTGCCTGGTCCTATGAGGACATCCCGGGTCTTGACCCCGCCCTGGTGGAACACAGACTTGTACTCAAACCAGGGGCAACGCCCGTTAAGCAAAAATCAAGGAGATTTCACCCCCATATGGCCTTGAGGATAAAAGAAGAAGTGGATAAGTTGCATAACGCCAGGTTTATTAGAGTTGTTTTATATCTGCAATGGGTGACAAATATAGTCCTTGTGATGAAAAAGGATGGAAAAGTATGAATTTGCATTCATTTTTGGGACTTGAATAAGGCATGTCCTAAAGATGATTTTCCACTTCCTCATATTGACGTGTTGGTGGACAACACGGTCGGGTACGAAGCTCTCTCATTTATGGATGGTTATTCAGGATATAACTAAATCCGTATAGCTCTAGAGGATCAAGAGAAAACCTCATTCACCATGCCCTGTGGCACCTACTGCTACGTAGTCATGCCATTTGGATTGAAGAATGCACATGCCACGTACCAATGGGCGATGATGGCAATCTTTCACGACATGATGCACATTTATATGGAAGCCTATGTGGATGATATCCTGGTGAAATCGAGGTCGAAAGAAGAACACCCCTCTATCTTGGCCAAGGTGTTGCAAAGGGCTAGGGAATATAAATTGAAAATGAATCCGAAGAAATGTGTGTTTGGAGTATCATCAGAAAAGTTACTGGGTTTCATAGTTAGTTAGCGGGGGATTCAAATTGATCCAAACAAGGCAAAGGCCGTTATGGAAATGCCACCGCCTAAGAACATTATCGAGCTTTGAAGACTGACTGGGCGTTTGCAGTACATTCGGAGATTCATATCTCAACATTCACAAAGATGCCGTCCATTCTACAAGCTGCTGAAGGCGGGACCCAAATTTGAATGGAATGAACAATGTCAAAAGGCCTACAAGGATCTGAAGGTTTATTTATCTAATCCCCCAATTTTGCAACCCCCTGTTCTTGGAAAACCCCTGATTTTATACATTTCTGTTATTGATGAGTCTCTAGGAGTTGTCCTGGCACACGTGGATATTGAAGGGAAGAAAAGGGCAGCCTATTACCTCTCTAGGTTGTTCAATCCTGCAGAAGCTAAGTATACCACTATGGAGAAGACATGCACAGCCTTAGTTTGGGTAGCCCAGAACTTGGAACACTATTTTCTCGCCCATGAGGTTAAGTTGATATCTACAATGGACCCAATTCGCTATCTCTTATAGAAACCCATCCTTTCTAGTAGGTTGGCTCGCTTGCAGAGTTTTCTCTCCCAGTTTGATATTACCTTCGTCATTCAGAAAGCAATCAAGAGATATGCTATTACTGAACATCTTGCCCATTTACCTATCCCTTGTGTAGATTCTATTCAGGATGAGTTCCCCGATGAACACCTGGCGGTGCTCACTCGTCACCCTTTCTGGTCCCTGCACTTTGATGGTGCACTTAATTCTCAGGGCCGAGGGATCGACGCCGTCCTCCTCACTCCGGAGGCAGTGACTATTCCCATTGCTTACCAACTCTCTTTTCCTGCAACCAACAATATAGCCGAGTATGAGGCTCTCCTTGCTGGATTAAAGCACGCCTATGTTCTGGGCACGCGGTACTTGAACATTATAGGAGATTCTCAGTTGGTGCTGCGCCAGGTTCTCTCTACCTATCGCACACGTGACCTTAAGCTCAAACCTTATCAAGATCTGGTCACGCTCTTGGCTAAGTAATTTGCAAGCTGATTTACATTCACACCCCTCGATCTCAAAATATTTTTCACGCCCCGAACTTTTAATACAACAGAAGATAATCTCGAGAAACGTGAACAGCCGGTATGGTAAGCCTCTTGCAAGCAAGAATAATCAGAGCGCAAGACAATCACACATAAGATGCAACACCTTCACTTGATTATTAATAAGAATGATGAAAATGCAAGTACGTCAATTATTCAACTCCCTTAACTCTATTCGACCCAACAAAAAGAAAATTGCATGGACTCAATTTAGACATTATTAACTTCCTAAGTCTTCACTCTCAATTTTATGAGACTTTCATTCGCTCTCAAACCCATCACTTGAACGACATGAATCCGAATCCGAATCACTTGCATTTCCTGAAAAGAAGTAGAAAATAGGTAATGAGCACACTTGTCCAGTAGGTATCTTCACATCAACATGAAGGCAATATTAAAGTGATTAGCATTTTAGCTCTAAAGAATAAGGTAAAATCATGCGAATGTGATAAATCAACCAAAGTAATAAGACATGATCAAGTTAAGATAGGATCGAGCAAGCATGATCAAGCAAGAATACAATTATGGTTTTTCATGAACAAGAATGTAACGAGAATGTACTAGCAAGTCAAGCAAAAATGTACTCTTCACTTAGTAGCCAGTACTTCCTGAATTTCTGTGACTTCTGTGGACATTTTCACTTATTTACAAAAGAAAGTACTCCCAGCACAATGCGACGCCAGTAGCATCATATCCCATGGTTTATAATAGTATGTTTCCGACAATCAGCCGAGGGGACTAGCATAGAGCCATTGAACACAATCAGTGCTCGAACCGCATCTTCAAGTATAAATCAAGTCACTTTCACGTATATAGCAAGAAAGTTGGCCACGCATGTACTAAATTCAATGAATATTCAAGATTTCAATGTCAATAAGAATGCACCAAATATAGATTCATGAGTTCAAGAAATGCATTAATAACTAAGTTATGCCTTGGAGAAAATTTGACAGCATAACGGTACATTCATTATATTTCATAATTTATCTTTGAATAAGGTTACAAGTGCTAGACTATCATTAGTCAATCTAGGATCATAGAAGTATCAAGCCTTGGGTCAAACCTCGGGTCAATAGTTTCAGGAAATTTAGCGGTCTATAACTGGGCCGCTATATTGATATGGCGGTTTAGTATTGGGTTGCTAAAATGGGATGAATCCAAAAAGAAATCATTTGGACTCAGAGAACGAGGCGTGTTAGCGCAGCGAAGAGTGATATAGAAGGGGGGGATGAATAGATCACTCCCAATTTGCAAAACTTCAGCGGAAACTCACTCCTTCGAAATACAACCCTTCAGATATGGCTAAACAATGCAGCTAACGCAGTGAGAAACTAAGACATGATAATAAGGTGCGATTGGAAGAGGCCATCCACACACAAACACAATGCCGAACAGAAGGAAAGCACAAGCGATAATACCAAGCCACAGAGGAGACAAGAGATTTTAAGGTGGTTCGATTGTAGTCCACAATCTACATCCACCCCTCACTCCAACTAGAGTGAGGATTCCACTAGCCACTGCTACAAAACTGCAGACTCAGTCTGCGAACAATATGCTGCCACACAGCTTGAACAACCAAGGGAAACAAATCCCTCAACCAAACTCTGCTACCCACAGAGCTTGACACCTGGACCTGCTACCAGCAAGACCAGAACCGGAGATGGCTCTCCCTTCCTCCAACTTGGAGGGAACCCGCTAATGACAACCTGTCACTGGCAAAACCAGAGATCACAGATCTCTCTTCCTCTGCAGCCCAGAGGGGAACCGGAGTAACTCTCCCTTCCTCCAAACACTGGAGGGTAACCTACTAATGACAACCCGTCATTGGCAAAACCAGAGATCACAGATCTCTTTTCCTCTGTAGCCCAGAGGGGAACCGGAGTAACTCTCCCTTTCTCCAAACACTGGAGGGTAACAACTCGAAATCAGATATATGAAGAAATGAAAGGAAAAATAGAAATGTAAACAAGAGCAACGATGAACAACAATCATTTTAGAAAAACCAAAATCAAATGTAGCTTACGAAGAAGCAAATTGGACTCTTCTCTCTCACTCAGACTTTTCTCTCACAGCAATACTCTCAAATCTTTTCTCTCTATCTTCATTCTGGAACGTGGAGGCTCTCTCTCTTTTCTTCTTCTGCTCAGGGATTTTGCTCTTCAGCTTTTTCTCCAGTTCTGTCCATCTGATCGCAGAAGGCACCTTTTATATGGCATTCGACCTGAGTTTCAGGCCTTCACACGAGGGAGTCTCGTACCCTCCTTTTCCAGAGCATTCTCGGATCACGTGCCAGGTATCATCCTCGGTTCACGTGCCCAATCATTAACCTGAATCATCTACAGGCAGAAACAAGGAAATGTGATTAGTTAGTTCAGTCAGATACGAATGTATATACTTTAGAATAGCAGATGAGTATGTGACGGAATCGGCGTCAACAAAAGTATCAAATATATATATATCTATGTTTAATCGTCTCTTGATAAGTGGGCTGCATGTTTGGGCCAAATGGGCCATGTTTTATCTTTTGTAGTAATTATGTCCCCAACTATTATGTAAGAGTCCTTTTTTAATTTGTGTCTTTTAGTCTTCCAAAGGGAGTTATGAGTGATAGGAAGTAGGTGTTAAGTGAGTTATCTTTTGGTCTTCTTTGTGGAGTCTATATAAGTGTCATGTAACCTCTCTTTGAAAGTAATGAAGTGAGATTCAAAATATTTGGAAAACTACCTCCAACGTGAGGCCCCTACCCCCCTCTACCTCTCTCTCTTTGGAGTGGATTCTCCAATATCTTCTTTCCCTCTAGGAATGGATTCTCCTAGGTTTATTTCTTCTCTCCTCTCTCTCTAGGAGTGGATTCTCCTGGGTTCTTTCTTCTCTCTCTAACTTCTCTCTCTCTAAGGGGTGGATTCCCCTCTCTATCTCTCTCTACCTCTCTCTCTCTCTAAAGGGGGCGGCCCCCTCTCTCTCTCCTCCCCTCTCTCTCTCCCTTGGGCGACCTTGCCCCCTCACCTCCCTCTCTTGCCACCTCATCCTCCACCTCATCCCAACCCTTCACCTTCCCAAGGTCCACTAATTCCACCATTACTCACACCATATCCCCAAGCAATCTTTCACCTCCCTAGACCCCCTTCCAATCTCCAAAGCAACCTTCCCTCTTCCAAGTACCCATTCCTCTCCCCCACACACCCTTTCATCTCCCCTAGGGGATTTGAATTCCCCTTCCCCCCCTTTCCCTTTGGCTTTGGCCGACCACCCCACTCCCCAAGCCCACTTGCGTCCCCTCACCCCACCTCCACCAAGAGAGACTGCCTCCATCCACCCCTCCTCTCTGCAACTCACGCCCCATCCCCTTCCAGGTGCGTCCACGGCGACTCCGCCATCCCACGGCATCATCCTCGTCGTCGACGTTGAAGATCTCCTTGTTCTGCTGCTCATAGACTTGTAGCAGAAACTCTGGTCGAGTTTGCAGCGTCCACACCGTCATCCACAGTGCAAACCAGTCCAAGATTCCTTCAAATAATTCGTGCGCCTTCAAGTCCTCTTCACGTGCGAGGTGCAATCGTCTCGTTCCGACTTCACCACAGATCGCGTTGCCCATTCTCGTGCGGCTGCGCCAGATTCAAGCCAGAACTGAGGTCCGTTTGGCAGAGGCTGCCCCGACTTCAACGGTGCGATTCAGCCTGAACTCTCTTCTGAGAGTTCGTTCTTCTCCAAGCCCTCGACGCTCCCGAGGTGGTCTCGCCTCGTTTCGACTTTGGCACAGTGCATGGTGTTCGTTCTCCCATGACTGGGCAGGTCAGGGGCAACCCAGTCTGCCCAGACTGTGTGCCCACTTTGCAGAGCGTGCCACGCCCATCCTGTTCGTCATCGGCCCAGGACGTCTTCAGCAACGTTTTGCCCCTTGACGACGTGAAACCAACCCAGGTGGTTTCGTCCCATTCTGATCTTGGTGCAGAAAGTTCCACCACGTCCTGCGTCTCCCTGTCGGGCTGCTCTCCCAGAAATCAGAGGCCCACCACATCTGCGACCACGCCCGGATCGGTGACCCAATGGAGCCCATCTCTTGAGGGTACTTAGACCTTTCTGTCGGCCATCCGACCGAGTTGGTTCCGCCTCGTTTGGAGTTCTATGGCGAGCGTACCGGCGACTGCACCACAACTGCGCAGATCTGTCCAGCGGGACAGATTCGTGCATGACCTCTTCTTCGGCCGGCCACGCCCTCCAGCAACCTCAAAATAATGCCAAACTTTCAGGAGCATCTCTGGACTTCTCCAGCAACATTTTGGTGCTAGCGGCATTGCGTTCGGAGCCCCGTGCGTGGCGTACCTTTCAGAGCTTCGCAGTTCTGTCCTATAGGACAGCGATTGGTGATGTCTGTTTCACATCAAATGGTATCAGAGCAAGTCGTCTGGTTTGTCCCAACAAGCCGGGGTCCTGCAGCTCGAGATTCCAGAATCAAGGTTCGAGGTCGAACCTTCTCCAAGTGGAAGGGTTTGACGGAATCGGTGTCAACAAAAGTATCAAATATATATATATATATATGTTTAATCGTCTCTTGATAAGTGGGCTGCATGTTTGGGCCAAATGGGCCATGTTTTATCTTTTGTAGTAATTATGTCCCCAACTATTATGTAAGAGTCCTTTTTAAATTTGTGTCTTTTAGTCTTCCAAAGGGAGTTATGAGTGATAGGAAGTAGGTGTTAAGTGAGTTGTCTTTTGGTCTTCTTTGTGGAGTCTATATAAGTGTCATGTAACCTCTCTTTGAAAGTAATGAAGTGAGATTCAAAATATTTGGAAAACTACCTCCAACGTGAGGCCCCTACCCCCCTTCTACCTCTCTCTCTTTGGAGTGGATTCTCCAATATCTTCTTTCCCTCTAGGAGTGGATTCTCCTAGGTTTATTTCTTCTCTCTCTCTCTCTCTAGGAGTGGATTCTCCTGGGTCTTTCTTCTCTCTCTAACTTCTCTCTCTCTCTAAGGGGTGGATTCCCCTCTCTATCTCTCTCTACCTCTCTCTCTCTCTAAAGGGGGCGGCCCCCTCTCTCTCTCCTCTCTCTCTCTGGCGACCTTGCCCCCTCACCTCCCTCTCTTGCCACCTCATCCTCCACCTCATCCCAACCCTTCACCTTCCCAAGGTCCACTAATTCCACCATTACTCACACCATATCCCCAAGCAATCTTTCACCTCCCTAGACCCCCTTCCAATCTCCAAAGCAACCTTCCCTCTTCCCAAGTACCCATTCCTCTCCCCCACACACCCTTTCATCTCGCCTAGGGGATTTGAATTCCCCTTCCCCCCCCCTTTCCCTTTGGCTTTGGCCGACCACCCCACTCCCCAAGCCCACTTGCGTCCCCTCACCCCACCTCCACCAAGAGAGACTGCCTCCATCCACCCCTCCTCTCTGCAACTCACGCCCCATCCCCTTCCAGGTGCGTCCACGGCGACTCCGGCATCCCACGGCATCATCCTCGTCGTCGACGTTGAAGATCTCCTTGTTCTGCTGCTCATAGACTTGTAGCAGAAACTCTGGTCGAGTTTGCAGCGTCCACACCGTCATCCACAGTGCAAACCAGTCCAAGATTCCTTCAAATAATTCGTGCGCCTTCAAGTCCTCTTCACGTGCGAGGTGCAATCGTCTCGTTCCGGCTTCACCACAGATCGTGTTGCCCATTCTCGTGCGGCTGCGCCAGATTCAAGCCAGAACCTGAGGTCCGTTTGGCAGAGGCTGCCCCGACTTCAACGGTGCGATTCAGCCTGAACTCTCTTCTGAGAGTTCGTTCTTCTCCAAGCCCTCGACGCTCCCGAGGTGGTCTCGCCTCGTTCAGACTTTGGCACAGTGCATGGTGTTCGTTCTCCCATGACTGGGCAGGTCAGGGGCAACCCAGTCTGCCCAGACTGTGTGCCCACTTTGCAGAGCGTGCCACGCCCATCCTGTTCGTCATCGGCCCAGGACGTCTTCAGCAACGTTTTGCCCCTTGACGACGTGAAACCAACCCAGGTGGTTTCGTCCCATTCTGATCTTGGTGCAGAAAGTTCCACCACGGCCTGCGTCTCCCTGTCGGGCTGCTCTCCCAGAAATCAGAGGCCCACCACATCTGCGACCACGCCCGGATCGGTGACCCAATGGAGCTCATCCCTTGAGGGTACTTAGACCTTTCTGTCGGCCATCCGACCGAGTTGGTCCCGCCTCGTTTGGAGTTCTATGGCGAGCGTACCGGCGACTGCACCACGACTGCGCAGATCTGTCCAGCGGGACAGATTCGTGCATGACCTCTTCTTCGGCCGGCCACGCCCTCCAGCGACCTCAGAATAATGCCAAACTTTCAGGAGCATCTCTGGACTTCTCCAGCAACATTTTGGTGCTAGCGGCGTTGCGTTCGGAGCCCCGTGCGTGGCGTACCTTTCAGAGCTTCGCAGTTCTGTCCTATAGGACAGCGATTGGTGATGTCTGTTTCACATCAAATGGTATCAGAGCAAGCCGTCTGGTTTGTCCCAACAAGTCGGGGTCCTGCAGCTCGAGATTTCAGAATCAAGGTTTGAGGTCGAACCTTCTCCATGTGGAAGGGTTTGCCGGAATCGGTGTCAACAAAAGTATCAATATATATATATATATATATATATATATATATGTTTAATCGTCTCTTGATAAGTGGGCTGCATGTTTGGGCCAAATGGGCCATGTTTTATCTTTTGTAGTAATTATGTCCCCAACTATTATGTAAGAGTCCTTTTTTAATTTGTGTCTTTTAGTCTTCGAAAGGGAGTTATGAGTGATAGGAAGTAGGTGTTAAGTGAGTTGTCTTTTGGTCTTATTTGTGGAGTCTATATAAGTGTCATGTAACCTCTCTTTGAAAGTAATGAAGTGAGATTCAAAATATTTGGAAAACTACCTCCAACGAGAGGCCCCTACCCCCCTTCTACCTCTCTCTCTTTGGAGTGGATTCTCAATATCTTCTTTCCCTCTAGGAGTGGATTCTCCTAGGTTTATTTCTTCTCTCTCTCTCTCTAGGAGTGGATTCTCCTGGGTTCTTTCTTCTCTCTCTAACTTCTCTCTCTCTCTAAGGGGTGGATTCCCCTCTCTATCTCTCTCTACCTCTCTCTCTCTCTAAAGGGGGCGGCCCCCTCTCTCTCCTCCCTCTCTCTCCCTTGGGCGACCTTGCCCCCTCACCTCCCTCTCTTGCCACCTCATCCTCACCTCATCCCAACCCTTCACCTTCCCAAGGTCCACTAATTCCACCATTACTCACACCATATCCCCAAGCAATCTTTCACCTCCCTAGACCCCCTTCCAATCTCCAAAGCAACCTTCCCTCTTCCCAAGTACCCATTCCTCTCCCCCACACACCCTTTCATCTCCCCTAGGGGATTTGAATTCCCCTTCCCCCCCCCCTTTCCCTTTGGCTTTGGCCGACCACCCCACTCCCCAAGCCCACTTGCGTCCCCTCACCCCACCTCCACCACGAGAGACTGCCTCCATCCACCCCTCCTCTCTGCAACTCACGCCCCATCCCCTTCCAGGTGCGTCCACGGCGACTCCGGCATCCCACGGCATCATCCTCGTCGTCGATGTTGAAGATCTCCTTGTTCTGCTGCTCATAGACTTGTAGTAGAAACTCTGGTCGAGCTTGCAGCGTCCACACCGTCATCCACAGTGCAAACCAGTCCAAGATTCCTTCAAATAATTCGTGCGCCTTCAAGTCCTCTTCACGTGTGAGGTGGAATCGTCTCATTCCGACTTCACCACAGATCGCGTTGCCCATTCTCGTGCGGCTGCGCCAGATTTAAGCCAGAACCTGAGGTCCGTTTGGCAGAGACTGCCCCGACTTCAACGGTGCGATTCAGCCTCAACTCTCTTCTGAGAGTTGGTTCTTCTCCAAGCCCTCGACGCTCCCGAGGTGGTCTCGCCTCGTTCCAACTTTGGCACAGTGAGTGGTGTTCGTTCTCCCATGACTACGCAGGTGAGGGGCGATCCAGTCTGCTCAGACTGTGTGCCCACTTTGCAGAGCGTGCCACGCCCATCCTGTTCGTCATCGGCCCAGGACGTCTTCAGCAACGTTTTTCCCCTTGACGACATGAAACCAACCCAGGTGGTTTTGTCCCATTCTGATCTTGGTGCAGAAAGTTCCACCACGGCCTGCGTCTCCCTATCGGGCTGCTCGCCCAGAAATCAGAGTCCCACCACATCTGCGACCACGCCCGGATCGGTGACCCAATGGAGCCCATCTCTTGAGGGTACCTAGACCTTTCTGTCGGCCATCTGACCGAGTTGGTCCCGCCTCGTTTGGAGTTCTATGGCGAGCGTACCGGCGACTGCACCAAAACTGCGCAGATCTATCCAGCGGGACAGATTCGTGCATGACCTCTTCTTCGGCCGGCCACGCCCTCCAACGACCTCAGAATAATGCCAAACTTTCAGGAGCATCTCTGGACTTCTCCAGCAACATTTTGGTGCTAGCGGCGTTGCGTTCGGAGCCCCGTGCGTGGCGTACCTTTCAGAGCTTCGCAGTTCTATCCTATAGGACAGCGATTGGTGATGTCTGTTTCACATCAGTAAGTGTGTACACTGAGGGAGTGTATAGACTTATGAGTCCTCATGCGACCTCAGTGTATAGACTAGCTGAATACAGCATTAGCACAATAGAGGAAATGTGTGGACTTTTGTGAAGTGTATGAAGCCCTCGAGTGTATAGACTCAGGGATGTCAAATAGGCAAGTGGGTCAAGTGTGAGAGTGTGTAGAGTTGAAGTTCTTCATGCGAGCTCAGTGTATGGACTTGTAAGTGTTCATGCGATCTCAGTGTGTAGACTTCATTCAGCAGGCAAGACAATGGATGTATAGAGTTGATAGTGTGAAGGAGGACGAGTGTAAAGACTTGTAATGAAGAGCAGCAATGTGTAGACTTGTGAAGCACAACTGTATGCACTGTATGGACTTCAATGTATAGACGTCGATGTATAGACTTCGATGAGAACAATGCATGAAGGCATCAAATGTGTAGACTTAGAAACAACAATTAAGTAAGTGTGAACAACTTGAGAGTGTATAGACTTGCAGGTGATATTGAGTGTATAGGGTTGAAGGATAACTGAGTGTCTAGACTTAGAGATGTGTAGACTTGCCAAAGAGCTGGACGATGTACAAACTTGAACAAGTAAAGTCTGTACAGACTTGAAGGTTCACATTGTGTAGACTTTTGCAAGGCAACGTCAGTAAAGTTTCCAGTGTACAGACTTACTGAACTGAGCGTAGGTAAAAGATATGAGGAATGTATAGACTCACTCAGGTCAGTTCAGAACGTAGGTAAAAGTCCCAATGTATAGACTTTACCTCGTGCAAGCTACAGTGAATGAGTGTATAGACTTAATGGTCTCCCTGGCAGTACAGACTTGATCACAGGCAGAACAGTCGAATGTATAGACTTGCTTCCACCGACCAGTGTATAGACTTTGTAAGCGTGAGACGCTGAATGAGACGGTGGCTGAGACGATGTACAGACTTCAGGTGAACCGATGCAGCTACAGTGCAGTGTAGACTGCCAGACTCTGTACAGACTTGCAGCTTGAGATAGTGATGTACAGACATGAAATCACTGAAGGCGTTGGCTGTACAGACTTTGATGAACGCCGCTCGCTGTACAGACTTCGAATCAAGGCATGAATAGTGAATCAATGTCTAGACTTGGATGCCCAAGCCAATGTATAGACTTGTGCAGTGCAGCCAGTGTATGGACTTGTACAGTGACTAGAGGCTGTACAGACTTTGGGTCATGATGTGAGAGACGAGGGACAGTGTATTGACTTTCAAATGGCAGACGATGTATAGACTTGGGGTTCAACAGAGTGTGTATAGACTTGGAAGATGAAGGGCAATGTGTAGACTTTGGAATGAATGGGAGAATGTATAGACTTGCTTCCTTGAAAGGTTGTATACACTTCAGATGCAATCTACAGTGCCGTTGTATGGACTTGAACTCAAGGAATGGCTGTACAGACTCTGAAGGCTTAGCGGAGGGTGTACAGACTTTGAATATTAAGTTCAATGTATGGACTTCAGGTGAAGACCAATGTACATACTTTGAATATGAGATTCAATGTATGGACTTGGATGGCAAAGGGGGCGTCGACCCATCAGAGGTAGAGCGTCGACCCATCAGAGTCCAGACTATGCAGACTGAGTGTAGACAAGACCAATGTATGGACTTGGAAAACAAAGGGTGCGTCGACCCATCAGAAGGGAGCGTCGACGCATCAGAGTCCAGACTATGCAGACAGTGTGTAGACATGATCAAGTAGTGCATATCTATCTAACAACCATATGAACTGCACAGTCCTACATGATGAAGCATGAATTATTCTAGAGATAGAAGATTGATTTATAGTGTGAGACATCATCAAAATCATAGGGATGCAACAATCTCCCCCTTTTGGATGATGGCAACACTATGAATCAAGCAATATCAAAGCTTAACAAGAAATTAACTGCAGTTTCAACAAACAAAGCAAATTCAAGACAAGTGAAAGCACAGCCAAATTAAACACTACTGCAGAATCACTTCTTTCTCCAAAACCTCTCCCTCTCAGCTCCCCAACAACCCATTCTTAGATAAAGCCATCACATGACAAGGTAATCTCCCCCTTAGCTCATGAACAATACTCCCCCACAACTCATGACAATACATGATCTACTGATATTGCATAACCTATTCTCCCCCTTTGACATCAGCAAAAGGAAATGCAGAATATATGAAAGTGCTGGAGACATGAAGAAGAAGTACAGTAACTTCTTAGTGCAGAAAGACACAAGCAAGTCTTAAGAAAATAAGTGAGGTGCTAAACTCAAGTGAAGATTCTTGAACTCCAGTACACACTAGAGAAATAGAATGATAGAAAAGTTTATCAGCATACATGGAGTATGATTTAGAGCAGGAATTAACAAGTATGGCCAGATATTGCTGAACTGTCAACAATCCAAAAAGACAACAAGAGACAAAGTCAAAGAGGTGTTCTCAAGGTATTGAGGACAAGCAATCCATTAGTTTCAAAACAACAAGGAATTTTGAGATGATTTTCAAGAAGATCAATGAGTAAGTTGGTGATTCACTCTTTTGACATTAGGGAGACACCTTGATTAAAGGCCTGAATCCCCAGTTACTAAGAGTGAGTACCTCATTACTTCCTCCTTTTTTTTAAAGGAATAGATTTAGTAACTGTGGCTTTTGACATGAGGAAACACCTTGATTAGAGGCCAGAGTCCCCAGTTACTCACCAGCAAGCCACCATTGCTCTGTCATGTCTTTTTCATTCATTTTAAGCATTTGACACCTCATGACATAGGAGTAATATTCATTTCATTGATGAAGCTCCCAGTTTCTCAGTGAACAAAACAAGACATGTTTGTTTAATTAAGCCCTTGTGTTGAAGAGATGGAATGATTGAAAACAATACCAGAAGGACTATTACTTGAAGTGAATCTTGAAGTCTAGATTTCAAGCTGATTGGGTCAGATATCAAGACATACAGGTTTTGGCCTGAACCAGAATCATTGATAATGTAGGAAGATATACTTTTTACAATTAATCCAGATCTCTGAAGGAATACCAGAGGAAAGATTCTAACTGGACTTTAGTATCACTGACTTATAGACTTAAGAATTAAGTGGCATTCTACTGTCTGAGAGAACCACACTAGATCTGTCATGAAAACCAGCAAAGACACACATCTGGTCAATCTTTTTGAATTTGTCAAAGAACACTTCTTCTCACAGCTCAACCAGCTCCCCCTCACTCACAACATTTCTGAAGGCTAACCAACTGTCATACAGAACTCCCCCTCACAAAAAGAACAGACTACACAATTAAGACAATTTGTATAAGCCTAATTCTCTTCTTAGTGTTGTGAATTTTTCATTATCCAGAGGTTTAGTGAAGATGTCAGCAATCTGATTATCTGTGCCTACATGAATCAGTTCAAAATTATTTTTAGAAACCTCATCTCTTATGAAATGATGCCTTATCTCTATGTGTTTGGTGCGTGAATGCAAAACAGGATTTTTGGCAAGATTAATGGCACTGGTATTATCACAATAGATAGGTGTGCACCCCAGGTCTACTTGGTAGTCTTGAAGCTGGTGTTTAATCCAAATGACTTGTGTTCCACAACTCCCTGCAGCCACATATTCAGCTTCTGCAGTGGAGAGGGCCACAGAATGTTGTTTCTTGGAACCCCAAGACACTAAACACCCACCAAAAATTCACAATGACCACTAGTGCTTTTCCTGTCTAGTTTACAACCTGCATAATCAGCATCTGTGTATGCAACTAAGTCAAATGTGTGTGATGCAGGAAACCATAAACCAAGAGAATGAGTAGCTGACAAATATCTGAAAATTCTTTTCACTGCAGCTAAATGTAATTCAGTAGGTCTAGACTGATACCTTGCACACATTCCTACACTGAATTGTATATCAGGTCTAGAAGCTGTTAGGTAAAGAAGAGATCCAATCATACCTCGATAGAGCTTGGCATTTACTTCTTTACCTGTCTCATCTGCATCCAGTGAGGTATTGGTACCCATGGGTGTTGTAATGTGCTTCAGGTTTTCCATACCAAACCTCTTGAACAGTTCCATTGTGTATTTGGTCTGGTTGATGAAGCACCCATCCTCTAGCTGTTGTACCTGCAAGCCAAGGAAGTACTTTAGTTCACCAACCAAACTCATCTCAAATTCAGCAGACATCATTTTAGAGAATTCAACACATAGTTCATGCTTAGTTGATCCAAACACAATGTCGTCTACATATACCTGAACTATGAGGAGATCTTTCTTTGTACCCTTGGTAAATAAAGTTTGATCTACTTTACCTCTTTTGTAGCCCTTGCTGATCAGAAATTCAGTCAATCTTTCATACCATGCTCTTGGAGCCTGCTTTAGACCATACAAGGCTTTGTTTAACCTGAAAACTTGGTCAGGTTGAGGAGAAAATTGAAATCCAGGGGGTTGTTCAACAAAAACCTCTTCTTTAATGACTCCATTTAAAAAGGCACTTTTAACATCCATTTGTTGGAGTTTTATGTTCTTTGAACATGCAAAAGCAAGCAACAGTCTTATAGCTTCCATCCTAGCAACAGGTGCATAGGATTCATCGAAATCTACACCAAATTCCTGACAGTAGCCCTTGGCTACTAATCTGGCCTTATTCCTAGAAATGATTCCATCTTCATTCATTTTATTTTTGAACACCCACTTAGTTCCTATGATATTGACATTGTCTGGTCTTGGAACAAGTTCCCAGACATTATTTCTTTCGAACTGGCCTAATTCCTCACTCATGGCATTGACCCAAGCTTGATCAGCCAAGGCCTCTTCTATTGATTTGGGTTCAATTTGTGAGACTAAAGCAATTAAGTCTTCATTATTCACATTCCTAAAGTGAGACCTAGTCCGAAGAGGATCTTCAGGATTGCCTATGACATTATCTATCGGATGATCTTTAAGAAATCTAACATTTATTGAAGACTCACCTGCTTCTCTTGGCTCTTCCTGGTTGGGAGGATTTGCTGTTCCACTTGGCTGAGTGTTCTCTTCTTCTTAGTCTTCTAGGAATTCCCCATCATGATTGGAATCCCTGTCAAAATTTTCATTGTTAGAAACACCTTTCTTTTCACTAAAAATAATGTGTGGAGACTCTTCAACCTTTTTGTCTGTTATGTTAAAGACCCTATATGCCCTAGACACTTCTAAATATCCCAAAAATATTCCAGGGGAGCTTTTAGCTTCAAACTTGTCTAAATCTTTCTTGTCATTGTTGTGAATAAAATATTTTGCTCCAAAAATTCTGAAATGAAACAAGTTTGGTTTCTTACCTTTTAGAAGCTCATAGGGTGTTTTCTTGTGAATGGGTCTTACCATGGCCCTGTTGATTATGTAAGTTGCTGTATTTTTCACCTCTGCCCAAAACCTCCTTGGTAATTGACTTTCAATTAGCATGGTTCGGGCCATCTCCACCACAGTTCTATTTCTTCTCTCCACAATTCCATTATGTTCAGGTGTCCTGGGAGAAGAAAATTTGTGTGTTAGTCCCTCTTTTTCACAAAGATCAGAAAACATGGAGTTTTCAAACTCACCTCCATGGTCAGATTGAATAGAACAGATCTTGTGTTTTCCTTCTTGTTTGACCTTATTGAAAAACAGATTAAACTTTTGAAATGCATCACTTTTATTTGCTAAGAAAAAGATCCATGAATATCTAGAGAAGTCATCTATGATGACATAGCCAAACCTGTTCCCATTAAGACTCTGAGTTCTAGTAGGACCGAAGAGGTCCATATGGAGGTGTTCCATTGGTCTAGAGGACAATGGCTCAGATCTTAATTTGAAAGAATTCCTGGTCTGTTTGCCCAGAGCACATGCATCACATGATTTTGAAATACAATTGAATTTTATTCTAGGCATGCCTCTCACTAAATCATGCTTGACCAATTTATTTAAAGTAGTAAAGCTAGCATGACCTAGACGTCTATGCCATTCAAAAGCATCATTTTCAGAATTGGCAGATAAACAAATATTAGATTCAGATTCCTCATCTAGGTCTACCATGTAGACATTATTAATCCTGTTGGCTACAAATTTAACCATATCAGAATTTATTTCAAAGATTTTGCATGAGTTATCATCAAACACAACCCTGTGACCCTTGTCACATAACTGACTAATGCTAATCAGGTTGTGTTGAAGACCTTCCACAAGTAGAACTTTCTCAATGGAGTTTGTGGAAGACTTACCTACTGTACCAACTCAATAATCTTACCTTTGTTCTTTCCTCCAAACTTGACCAGACCCCCTACCTTCATCTCTATCTTGCTGAACTTGGATCGGTCTCCTGTCATGTGCCTGGAGCAGCCACTGTCGAGGTACCACTTGTTGTCTTCAGCTGCCAGGCCGACCTACACAAATAACATCAAGCAGAGTGATTTGGAACCCAAGATGAGTTGGGTCCAAGGACATTATTCAAATCTCTAATCAAGTGTTTAGGAATCCAAATTTGCTTCAGCATGGAATTCCCTGGCACCTTTACTTCTGGTTTGTTGAGATTAAGTCCAGCTGGTCTGGAGAAGTAAGTTCTATTCCATTCATTAGGCTTGCCACTCCTAGGATATCTCTGTAAGTTTGTTGATCAACAGATTTTTGAAGATGATGATCATTTCTCCAGTAGGTCCTCTTTGGACCCATCTGATTGTAGTAATTACAGCTTTTCTTCTGATCCACTTGCTTGGTCCATTTACCATTTATGTTCTGATTGGTAGGCTTAGTGAAATTCTTCACAGAATTCATTCCCATTTTAAATGGTTGACCAGCACTGTTTTTAGAACTTTCCTTCTGACCTTGAGTTCCCTTACTGCTGTTTGAGCTGGATGGTGTGTCCAGCTTTTCTTTTCCCTTCTCTGGGCAGAAGGTAATGGTTTTGAATTGTAAGGGTCTTTTGTTAGTTGGGTCGTAGCCTAGACCCTCCTTATTGAAGTTAACCCTAGCCCCCAGTATAGCATCCAGACTTGATTTTCCTTGGACAAATTTTTCCAAAACTTTCTGTTTGTCTTCCAGCTCCTTTTGAAGGGACTCAAAAATTTTTAGAAGTTCACCATTGACTTTCTTAACAGCTTCATATTTTTCTGAGTTCACTCTACTTTCATTCAAGCTTTCTTCAATTCTTATTTTGAGTTCATTGAGCTGATTTTGACTTTCTTGGTTTTCTCCCTTGAGCTTATCATTTTCTCTTCTTAGTGAGATCATTTCTTCTAGTTGCTCTTTTAGTTTCTGATTTTCCTCACAGACCTGGGTTTGTTCTTCAACATTAGTATTAAATTTTCTTTTCAAAACCCTATGCTCTTTACTAAGAGAATTGAATTTATCTAATAACTCAGCATAAGCATCTTCCCAGTCATCAATCGTAAAATTTTCAAAAACATTGGTTACCTCCACTTCACTGTTTGCCATAAGGCAAATTCCTTCTTCATGCTCCTCTGAGGAAGTATCTTCGGGATCTTCTTCCTCCTCGCTCCATGTGCAGACCATCACCTGTGGCTTCTTCTTCTTCTGCACTTTTGTGTTCTTCTTCTGGAAGTAGGGACCCTTCTTCTGAAGATCTGGGCATTCGCCTTTCATGTGTCCCTGTTTGTTACAATGATAACAAGTCAGTCTCTTAGGATTTCTATCCCTAAAATTGGTAGATTCAACATTCTTGTTAAAGGAGTATGGCTTTTTCCTCCTAAAGTCTTCCCCTTTCTCCTTAAAAATTTACTGAACTGACGAGTGAGCATTGCCTGCTCCTTCTGGTCGATATCTGAGAAGCCATCAGACTCACCGCTACTGCTGCTGCTGCTACTGCTACTGCTACTCTTGTTGTGGGATGCCTTGAGAGCTACATTCTTAGCCTTCCTATCACTTCCTTCACCACCTCCTTTGAAATTCATCTCATAGGTCATGAGGGATCCTATGAGTTCATTCACTGTCAAGGTCGTCAGATCTTTTGACTCTTCAATCACGATGGCCTTGGTGTGCCATGCTGGGGATAAGGATCTAAGGATTTTCCTGACTATGTCTGCTTCAGCTAGATCCTTCCCTAGCCCCTTAAGTGTGTTTGTGATCAAGGACAACCTGGCATACATTTCAGAAATATTCTCCTCTGCATTCATCCTAAACAGTTCATACTTAGAGGTGTAGAGGTTTACCTTCGAGGCTTTCTCTTGAGCTGTACCTTCGTAGATTAATTGCAGCTCATCCCACATTCGCTTGGCAGTCCTGTAGGCAGATATACGGGCATATTCCTCTGGGTGAACAGCACAATGGATGATGTTCAGCGCCGTCCAGTTGAGTGAAGATAGCTTGACATGGTCATCTGTCCACGCATCCTCGTTCGGTGGCAGATCATACGGGCCAACAGTGATTACCCTCCACAGCTTGTGGCTCTGTGCTCTGATAAACACTTCCATCCTGTTCTTCCAAAAGAGATAATTATTACCATCAAAAAATGGAGGGCGACTAATGGATTGACCTTCAGCCATGAAGCTTCTAGGACCATTAGCATTTCCCTGACCGTTCGTCCACATGATGCAAACCTGCTCTGATACCAAATGTTAGCACAGCGAAGAGTGATATAGAAGGGGGGGATGAATAGATCACTCCCAATTTGCAAAACTTCAGCGGAAACTCACTCCTTCGAAATACAACCCTTCAGATATGGCTAAACAATGTAGCTAACGCAGTGAGAAACTAAGACAGGATAATAAGGTGCGATTGGAAGAGGCCGTCCACACACAAACACAATGCCGAACAGAAGGAAAGCACAAGCGATAATACCAAGCCACAGAGGAGACAAGAAATTTTAAGGTGGTTCGATTGTAGTCCACAATCTACATCCAACCCTCACTCCAACAAGAGTGAGGATTCCATTAGCCACTGCTAGAAAATTGCAGACTCAGTCTGCGAATAATATGCTGCCACACAGCTTGAACAACCAAGGGAAACAAATCCCTCAACCAAACTCTGCTACCCACAGAGCTTGACACCTGGACCTGCTACCAGCAAGACCAGAACCGGAGATGGCTCTCCCTTCCTCCAACCCGGAGGGAACCTGCTAATGACAACCCGTCACTGGCAAAACCAGAGATCACAGATCTCTCTTCCTCTGCAGCCCAGAGGGGAACCAGAGTAACTCTCCCTTCCTCCAAACACTGGAGGGTAACCTGCTAATGACAACCCGTCACTGGAAAAACCAGAGATCACAGATCTCTCTTCCTCTGCAGCCTAGAGGGGAACCGGAGTAACTCTCCCTTCCTCCAAACACTGGAGGGTAACAACTCGAAATCAGATATATGAAGAAATGAAAGGAAAAACTGAAATGTAAACAAGACCAACGATGAACAACAATCGTTTCAGAAAAACCAAAATCAGATGTAGCTTCCGAAGAAGCAAATTGGACTCTTCCCTCTCACTCAGACTTTTCTCTCACAGCAATACTCTCGAATCTTTTCTCTCTATCTTCTTTCTGGAACGTGGAGGCTCTCTCTCTTTTCTTCTTCTGCTCAGGGATTTTGCTCTTCAACTTTTTCTCCAGTTCTGTCCATCTGATCGCAGAAGGCACCTTTTATATGGCATTCGACCTGAGTTTCAGGCCTTCACACGAGGGAGTCTCGTACCCTCCTTTTCCAGAGCATTCTCGGATCACGTGCCAGGTATCATCCTTGGTTCACGTGCCCAATCATTAACCTGAATCATCTGCAGGCAGTAAGAAGGAAATGTGATTAGTTAGTTCAGTCAGATACGAATGTATATACTTAAGAATAGCAGATGAGTAAGTGTGTTCACTGAGGGAGTGTATAGACTTATGAGTCCTCATGCGACCTCAGTGTATAAACTAGCTGAATACTGCATTAGCACAACAGAGGAAATGTGTGGACTTCTGTGAAGTGTATGAAGCCCTCGAGTGTATAGACTCAGGGATGTCAAATAGGCAAGTGTGTCAAGTGTGAGAGTGTGTAGAGTTGAAGTTCTTCATGCGAGCTCAGTGTATGGACTTGTAAGTGTTCATGCGATCTCAGTGTGTAGACTTCATTCAGCAGGCAAGACAATGGATGTATAGAGTTGATCGTGTGAAGGAGGACGAGTGTAAAGACTTGTAATGAAGAGCAGCAATGTGTAGACTTGTGAAGCACAACTGTATGCACTGTATGGACTTCAATGTATAGACGTCGATGTATAGACTTCGATGAGAACAATGCATGAAGGCATCGAATGTGTAGACTTAGAAACAGCAATTAAGCAAGTGTGAACAACTTGAGAGTGTATAGACTTGCAGGTGATATCGAGTGTATAGGGTTGAAGGATAACTGAGTGTCTAGACTTAGAGATGTGTAGACTTGCCAAAGAGCTGGACGATGTACAGACTTGAACAAGTAAAGTCTGTACAGACTTGAAGGTTACAGTGTGTAGACTTTGGCAAGGCAACGTCAGTAAAGTTTCCAGTGTACAGACTTACTGAACTGAGCGTAGGTAAAAGATATGAGGAATGTATAGACTCACTCAGGTCAGTTCAGAACGTAGGTAAAAGTCCCAATGTATAGACTTTACCTCGTGCAAGCTACAGTGAATGAGTGTATAGACTTAATGGTCTCCCTGGCTGTACAGACTTGATCACAGGCTGAACAGTCGAATGTATAGACTTGCTTCCACCGACCAGTGTATAGACTTTGTAAGCGTGAGACGCTGAATGAGACGGTGGCTGAGACGATGTACAGACTTCAGGTGAACCGATGCAGCTACAGTGCAGTGTAGACTGCCAGACTCTGTACAGACTTGCAGCTTGAGATAGTGATGTACAGACATGGAATCAATGAAGGCGTTGGCTGTACAGACTTTGATGAACGCCGCTCGCTATACAGACTTCGAATCAAGGCATGAATAGTGAATCAATGTCTAGACTTGGATGCCCAAGCCAATGTATAGACTTGTGCAGTGCAGCCAGTGTATGGACTTGTACAGTGACTAGAGGCTGTACAGACTTTGGGTCATGATGTGAGAGACGAGGGACAGTGTATTGACTTTCAAATGGCAGACGATGTATAGACTTGGAAGATGAAGGGCAATGTGTAGACTTTGGAATGAACGGGAGAATGTATAGACTTGCTTCCTTGAAAGGTTGTATACACTTCAGATGCAATCTACAGTGCCGTTGTATGGACTTGAACTCAAGGAATGGCTGTACAGACTCTGAAGGCTTAGCGGAGGGTGTACAGACATTGAATATTAAGTTCAATGTATGGACTTCAGGTGAAGACCAATGTACATACTTTGAATATGAGATTCAATGTATGGACTTGGATGGCAAAGGGGGCGTCGACCCATCAGATGTGGAGCGTCGACCCATCAGAGTCCAGACTATGCAGACTGAGTGTAGACAAGACCAATGTATGGACTAGGAAAACAAAGGGTGCGTCGACCCATCAGAAAGGAGCGTCGACGCATCAGAGTCCAGACTATGCAGACAGTGTGTAGACATGATCAAGTAGTGCATATCTATCTGACAACCATATGAACTGCACAGTCCTACATGATGAAGCATGAATTATTCTAGAGATAGAAGATTGATTTATAGTGTGAGACATCATCAAAACCGTAGGGATGCAATAGGGCGGTCAGATGCTGGACCGTTAATGGGCCTTAGTGGTCGAGTATTGAACCGTTACTGTATAGAAATTTAGAAAATGTCGATAGTGCTTTCTAGACAAATGGGCTTTTAATGGTACAACCCGCCCGGCGTCCTAGTGGGAATCCCAAGCTCGCGGAGACTTACAGTGGCCTTGAAACAAGATTTCCTAGTCCATTGGAAGGAATATCCAAAGTAGAGGTTATCAAGTCCAAGATTGTGTGCCTATAGTGCAAAGAGTGTAACTAATGGTCAGATATCGGGATATATGCCATGTACTTATAGAAATTGACTCTGAGATAAGAAGAAAATGTGTTCGGTGATAAACCAACGTTCAATCTCATCAATGTAACATTCCAATCATAACTTAATACAAAATTATATGGTTTTGGTCATGAAATTATCATATGCTTAAAATAACCCCAAGTACCATAAAGAACATGAAATGCATTGTTGTGACCGTAATTAAAACCCATAGTAAGAATTAATACTTAAAACATGCTTGGGACATAATTAACTAGGCATAATATAAGTTTAATGGGCTATTCTTTATTCAGTCTCGGGTTGACAGAATTTAGAACTTGTGTGGTCCATTATAGAACCGTTTACAGACTTTTAGCGGTTTATTGTGAGGCCGCTAACCAAATCTGGCGGTTCACTGTTAGACCGTTTGTCTTGACAAAAAATAAATAATTGAACTAAATGATAATCCAAGACACATCATGTCTGGAAATCAACATATATTAAACTTCCACCGTGATAGAACGAAGAGTAGGCTAACAATATGCGTAGGATTCATGTATTATGACAAGAGAATCAATTTATTTTATTAGGGTTACGAAATATGCATGAATGATGTACTAAGTGCATAGATCCTATTAAAACATGAAATTCTTCATACACAATGCATGAAATCAAATTCAACAAGAGGGCTTTTAATCCTTGAATGATGTTTTAGCCGTTCATGAGATGACCTACCTCTGTCAACACCTCTAGACTTTGAATTTCGGACTTGAAGTCAACCTAAATTCTGCACTTCCTGTGATAAATCAGAAACTTCACGCCCAGATATCTCTTGATCCACTTGACCTAATGTCGTAAAATTTGGACTGTAAGAAGAAGATACTAAGGGTAACAGAAAGTTCTAAAGGCACTAATGCTAAATACCTCGTTCTGGGTTCATAATTCCTTGATCTTCACCGGACTTTTGCTCAATTTCTTGTGTCGCTAATATGGAATCAACAACTTTGCAGGCTTCTATCTTCTTGTGTGCTTGATCTCCTAGCATGAAATTTTGAGGGATATTAGTCCTATGTATTAGGAATAAAAACTTCTAAAGAACTTACCTGAAATAGAACCATCTTACCTTAATTCCACACGAGCCAACTTAGGGGTCGCGCAAGTGAAAAGTTGAGTCTATTTATAGCATTTTGCTAGGGTTTGAGGATTAGATCGATCCTAGAGTCCTTATTAAACCTTAGGTCAACTTCAGAGAGTGCTCAAGATATTTACTAGTCCTCCCATCTCGATCTCTAAGTGATAGAACCTTAAAAATCTAATATTTTTGCTCTTTCTTCAACTCACAGAACTGACAGAAAGTAGCGATCAAATACTAGGCCGCCAAATGTTCTTTAGCGGTTTTATGATAGACCGCCACGATCATTGGGCTCCGAATTTGAAATTAGTTCAACCTCTAATTTTGGTTTATCCACTCAATTTCTCTAAATAATTAGTATTTATCCTTATATTCCGTGAATAAATTAATTAACCTTCTAGAACATGGGCCAAACTTTATGGGCTTGGTCCTTAAATCCTTTGGGTTTTTAATTAAATAGGCTAGGTTAATTTTTTATCATAATTGGGCCTTAATAATGATTTGTTTTACCCAATATTCATTTATTAATTCATTTGGTACTTTATAATCTGAAAATTCTTAAATACTTCAGAAATATTCTATAAAATTTTCCAGGGCATTACACCCTCCCCCACTTAAGAGAATTTGGTTCCTAAATTCAATGTATAGATTATATGGAGAGTGTACTTATAGTTAAATAATTCAAAAATCTTTTGCGCATAGCTTCTTCAGTCTCCCACGTTTCTCCTGCCTTTGTCCATTGGATCTTGGCCACAGGAATAGTTTTATTCCGAAGATGACGTACTTCCCGTTCAATGATCTTGACTGACTTTTGCTCATATGTCAAATACTTCTTAACCTCTAAATTATCATAAGTGATGACATGGAAGGGATCAGGTACATACTTCTTGAGCATTGAGACGTGAAATACATCATGGACTTCTGCTAATTGAGGGGGCAAAGCAATACGATAAGCCACTTCACCAACTCTCTCCAGAATTTTAAAAGACCAATGAATCTTACAGTAAGCTTACCCATAATACCAAATCTTTGAATACCTCGACCTGGAGAAACTTTAAGGAACACATGATCTCCTACTTGAAACTCCAAGTCATGCCTTCGATTATCAGCATACGATTTCTGCCTGTCTTGTGCCATTTGAAGTCTTTCTCGAATGAGTTTTATCTTTTCTATAGTATCCCTGATAATATCAGGACCTAAGAATTGCCTTTCCCTTACTTCATCCCAACAAATAGGCGAACGACAGCTTCTTCCATATAAAGCTTCAAATGGTGCCATCTGTAAACTAGCTTGGTAGCTATTGTTGTATGCGAATTCTACTAGAGGTAAGTGCCCATGCCAACTACCTCCAAAATTAATAGCACAAGCCCTGAGCATATTCTCAACTACCTAGTTTGTCCTTTCAGTTTGACCATCAGTTTGTGGGTGAAATGCCGTGCTAAAGTTCAATCGGGTCCCTAGAGAATGTTGAAGGCCCTTCCAAAACTGTGATGTAGATCGAGGATCTCGATCATATATGATAGTGACAGGGACACCATGTAATTTTACGATTTCCATTATGTATAATACTGCTAGAATATCTACAGACCATCAACTTTTAATTGGCAGAAAATGTGCAGACTTAGTCAATCGGTCCATGATCACCCATATACCATTGTGTCCTCCTCTTGTCTTAGGTAAACCCATGATGAAATCCATCCCTACACTTTCCCATTTCCATTCGGGAATATTTAAGGGGTGTAATTTACCTGCGGGTTTTAGATGTTTAGCCTTTAATTGCTGACAAGTGAGACAACGGGACACGATTTCTGCTATTTCTCTCTTCATATTAGGCCACCAGAAATTCCTCTTGAGATCTTGATACATTTTAGTACCACCTGGATGAATGGTGTACTTGGAATTATGGGCTTCTTCCAGGATCAGTTTCTTAGTATCCACATGATCCGGTACACATATTCGATTCTTGAATAGCAACCTTCCCTCATTGGCAATAGAGAAATCCGGCCTTTGGTCAATATTGGCTTTAATCTCTAGTAATACTGGATCGTTGTCTTGTAGCTTGACCAAATCTTCTATTAATGTAGGTTGAGTTCGGATACTGGCTACAAAACAATCTTCCTTTTTTAGGTCAACATCTAAATTCAACTAAGCAAATTGAGGAATGAGATTAGTCATACTAATCATAAGACTCGATAGCTTTCCCATTGGTTTTCTGCTGAGTGCATCCGCTACAGCATTAGCCTTGCCAGGATGATATTGGATAGCAAAATCAAAGTCCTTTAGGTATTCCAACCACCTTCTTTACCTCATATTCAGCTCCTTTTAAGAAAATAAATATTTCAAGCTTTTGTGGTCGGAATAGACCGTAAATTTCTCTCCATAAAGATAGTGACGCCAAATTTTTAAGGAAAATATAACAGTTGCCAATTCTAAATCATGCACAGGATAGTTTTCTTCGTGATGCTTCAACTGTCTTGAAGAATAACAAATCACCTTCCCATTTTGCATAAGAACGCACCCTAGGCCAATGCCAGATGCATCCGTATAGAATTCAAATCCACCACCCTCAACGAGCAATGATAATATAGGGGCTATCGTGAGATGTTCCCTAAGAGTTGAGAAACTCTATTCACATTCCTTTGACCATACAAAAGGATTTTCTTTTCTTGTGAGTCTAGTCAAAGGAACGGCGATCTTAGAAAAATTCTTAATAAACCTCTTGTAATAGCCAGCTAGCCGTAGAAAACTTCTTACTTCTGACACAGTCGTTGGCGGGCTCCAGTTCTTGACAGCTTCCACTTTAGAAGGATCCACAATGATACACTCTTTTGAAATAATGTGACCAAGGAATGAGACTTCCTTAAGCCAGAACTCACATTTACTAAGTTTGGCATAGAGTTTATGTTCTCTTAGAGTCTGGAAGGCCATCTTCAAATTTTCTTCATGTTCCTGCTTTGTCTTGGAGTAAATAAGAATGTCATCAAGAAAGACGACAACAAACTGGTCCAGATAATGCTGGGAAACTTTATTCATGAGTTGCATAAATGCTGTTGGGACATTGGTTAACCCGAACGGCATTACAACAAACTCATAATGACCATAATGGCTTCGAAAAGTAGTTTTGTATATGTCTTCATCTTTAATTCTGAGCTGGTGGTAACCTGACCTGAGGTCTATCTTGGAAAAATATTCTGCTCTCGAAAGCTGATCAAAGAACTCATCAATACGTGGCAACGGATACTTGTTCTTAATTGTGAGTTGATTCAGTCGCTGATAGTCGATACAGAACCTGAGCAATCCATCCTTCTTCTTGACAAAAAGAACCGGCGCACCCCAAGGAAATGTGCTAGGTCGTATGAATCCCTTGTCCAATAATTCCTGAAGCTGTTTCTTCAACTCCTTAAGTTCTGTGGGGGACATCCTATAGGGAGCTATTGAAACAGGTGCCGCTCCAGGAATAAGTTCAATGGAAAAGTGTACTTCCCTTTCGGGCGGTGAACCGGGTAAGTCCGATGGGAATACATCTGGAAATTCATTGACAATAGGGATATCTTTTAAGATGATCTCCTTGGATTCAGTGATAATTACGGAAGCAACAAAGACTTCACATCCTTGCGAGATAAGTTTGCAAGCGTGAAGAGACGAAATCATAGTAGGATGTTTCCTATACTTGATACCAAGGAAGGAAAATCTTGGAAGGCCTGGTTTGCGAAAGGATATAATTCTGTTCCGGCAATTGATATCGGCATCATGGTCTACTAGCCAATATACCCCTAAAATAACATCATAACCTTTCATGTCAAGCCAGACTAAGTTTGCAGGGAGATTGTGGCCTTCTACCCTTACCTCACTATTATGGTAGTAATTGCTAAGCTTTGTTCCAGAACCTAAGGGTGTAGTAATAGCAAGGTCCAAAGGTAAGGGAACTGATGATATTGGCAATGTTTTTGCAAAAGTAGTGGATATAAAGAATAAGAAGCATTAATATCAAATAGCACAAATGCAGGACGGAAACAAACGTGAATAGTACCTTCCATAAGTCCACCGTCCCTAGGCGCTTCATCATCTTCTAGAATAGCCTTGAGGCGAGCCTGCCTCTTACGTCCACCACCAGACGATTGTTCCTTCATGAGAGGGCAGTCTGGTATGCGATGCTCCCGGCTGCCACATCGTAGACAAGCACCAAGGCGTTTCCAGCATTCTTCGGCCGAATGACCGAACTTCTCACAAAAAGTACAGGCCGTGTCAACCTGCTTGTCTTCCTTTTTGACTTTCTTATTTTTATGGGAACTACCACCATTCTCATTCCTGGATCCCTTCTTGCTATCACGGGATTTGTAGGGTTCCGTGATGCTGAACTTGCCTTTCTTATCATGCCGATCTGATCTTCGACTCGGTTCTTTGCCTTTGCCTTTTAATTTTTCGACCTTCTCCAAGGTCCTCTCAGAGAGATACGCCCGCTGTACCATCTCCGCATAAGTACGGATATTTTGGGTACCGAGCTGCTAAATGAAACCGGGTCTTAACCCGTCCATAAACCGATTGGCCTTCAATAAATCAGTACTAACTAAATGAGTTGCATTTGGCGCTAGCCTGGAAAACTACAGTTCATATTTGACTACCTTCATCATTCCCTGACGTAGAGAAGTGAACTCCATAGCCTTTCTCTCCTTAACATGTTCTGAAAAATATTTGGCACGGAATAAGGTAAGAAAGCGTTCCCATGTGTGTGGTGCATCAGCTGGCGGTGCCAGAACTGACTTCCACCATGTACGCGCATCTTTGTTAAGTTGGAAAGTGGCAAGATGCACTTTCTCTTGGTCAGCACATTGCATGGCCTCAAATATACGGTTCATCTCGTCAATCCAGTTTTCAGCTTCGTCTGGATTAGAAGAACCATAGAATCGTGGAGGGTTTAAACATTGAAAGTTACGATGTAAATCTCCAACCCCCGCCCAAGCACCGGCTTGGGCCATCGTTTGCAGTGCCTGAGTGAGGCCCGCAACAGTCTACTGCATACCATCCCAGTCCACACGATGAGCCATTAATAGAATAAGGTACCTGAGAGAAATAACAAGTTGTTAATTCCCATGGATTTTTGAAAGGGGTTTAATCTAGAGCAAATTTACTATCTCATCCCGGGCTCAACCCAATTCTCACATAGGTGGGGAATTTCTTTTTTAGTTCATAGGTTTGGGTCCTAAAACCTTGGACTTATCCTATGACATGACGTTTCTCCCTAAGTCCTTAGACTTAGGCTCTGATACCAACTTAACTGTCACGCCCCAAGCTTTTAATACAATGGAAGATAACCTCGGGAAACGTGAACAGCCGACATGGTAAGTCTCTTGCAAGCAAGAATAATCAGAGCGCAAGACAATCACACATAAGATGCAACACCTTCACTTTTATTATTAATAAGAATGATGAAAATGCAAGTACGTCAATTATTCAACTCCCTTAACTCTATTCGACCCAACAAAAAGAAGATTACATGGACTCAATTTAGACATCATTAACTTCCTAAGTCTTCACTCTCAATTTTATTAGACTTTCATTCGCTCTCGGACCCATCACTTGAATGACATGAATCCGAATCCGAATCACTTGCATTTCCTGAAAAGAATTTGAAAATAGGTAATGAGCACACTTGCCCAGTAGGTATCTTCGCATCAACATGAAGGCAATATTAAAGTGATTAGCGTTTTAGCTCTAAAGAATAAGGTAAAATCATGTGAATGCGATAAATAAACCAAAGTAACAAGACATGATCAAGTTAAGATAGGATCGAGCAAGCATGATCAAGCAAGAATGTAATTATGCTTTTTCATGAACAAGAATGTAACGAGAATGTAATAGCAAGTCAAGCAAGAATGTACTCTTCACTTAGTAACAAGTACTTCCTGAATTTCTGTGATTTCTGTGGACATTTTCACTTATTTATAAAGAAAATATTCCCAGCGCAATATGACGCCAGTAGCATCATACCCCATGGTTTATAATAGTATATTTTTGACAATCAGCCGAGGGGACTAGCATAGAGCCATTGAACACAATCAGTGCTCGAACCGCATCTTCAAGTATAAATCAAGCTACTTCCATGTATATAGCAATAAAGTTGGCCACGCATGTAATAAATTCAATGAATATTCAAGATTTCAATGTCAATAAGAATGCACCAAATATAGATTCATGAGTTCAAGAAATGCATTAATAACTAAGTTATGCCTTGGAGAAAGTTTGACAGCATAACGGTGCGTTCTTTATCTTTCTTAATTTATCTTTGAATAAGGTTACAAGTCCTAGACTATCATTAGTCAATCTAAGACCATAGAAGTATCAACCCTTGGGTCAAACCTCGGGTCAACTGTTTCAGGAAATTTAGCGTTCTATAACTGGGCCGCTATATTGATATGGCAGTTTAGTATTGGGCCGCTAAAATGGGCTGAATCCAGAAAGAAATCAATTGGACTTAGAGAACGAGGCAGTCAGATATTGGACCATTAATGGGCCTTAGCGGTCGATTATTGAATCGTTACTATATAGAAATTCAGAAAACGTCGATAGTGCTTTCTAGATAAATGGGCTTTTAATGGTACAACTAGCTCGGCGTCCTAGTGTGAATCCCAGGCTCGCGGAGACTTACGGAGGCCTTGAAACAAGATTTCTTAGTCCATTGGAAGGAATATGCAAAGGAGAGATTATCAAGTCCAAGATTGTGTGCCTATAGTGCAAAGAGTGTAACTAATGGTCATATACCGGGATATATGCCATGTACTTATAGAAATTGACTATGAGATAAGAAGAAAATGTGTTCGGTGATAAACCAACGTTCAATCTCGTCAATGTCACATTCAAATCATAACTTAATACAAAATTATATGGTTTTGGTCATGAAATTATCATATGCTTAAAATAACCCCAAGTACCATAGAGAACATGAAATCCATTGTTGTGACCGTAATTAAAACCCATAGTAAGAATTAATACTTAAAATAGGCTTGGGACATAATTAACTAGGCATAATATAAGTTTAATGGGTTGTTCTTTATTCAGTCTCGGGTTGACAAAATTTAGAACTTTAGCGGTCTATTATAGAATCGTTTACAGACTTTTAGCGGTTTATCGTGAGGCCGCAAACCAAATCTGGCGGTTCACTGTTAGACCATTTGTCTTGACAGAAAATAAACAATTGAACTAAATGATAATCCAAGACACATCATGTCTGAAAATCAACATATATTAAACTTCCACCATGATAGAATGAAGAGTAGGCTAACAATATGCGTAGGATTCATGTATTATGACAAGAGAATCAATTTAGTTTATTAGGGCTAAGAAATATGCATGAATGATGTACTAAGTGCATAGATCCTATTAAAACATGAAATTCTCTGTACACAATGCATGAAATCAAATGCAACAAGAGGGCTTTTAATCCTAGAATGATGTTTTAGCCATTCATGAGATGACCTACCTCTGTCAACACCTCTAGACTTTGAATTTCAGACTGGAAGTCAACCCAAATTCTTTACTTCCTGTGATAAATCAGAAACTTCACGCCCTGATATCTCTTGATCCACTTGACCTAATGTCATAAAATTTGGAGGGTAAGAAGAAGATACTAAGGGTAACAGAAAGTTCTAAAGGCACTAATGCTAAATACCTCGTTCTGGGTTCCTAATTCTTTGATCTTCACCGGACTTCTGCTCAATTTCCTGGGTCGCTAATATGGAATCAGCAACTTTGCAAGCTTCTATCTCCTTGTGTGCTTGATCTCCTAGCATGAAATTTTGAGGGATGTTAGTCCTATCTATTAGGAATAAAAACTTCTAAAGAACTTACCTAAAGTAGTACCATCTTACCTTAATTCCACGCGAGCCAACTTAGGGGTCGCGCAAGTGAAAAGTAGGGTCTATTTATAGGGTTTTGCTAGGGTTTAAGGATTAGATCGATCCTAGAGTCCTTATTAAACCTTAAGTCGACTTCAGAGAGTCCTTAAGATATTTACTAGTCCTCCCATCTCGATCTCTAAGTGATAGAACTTTAAAAATATAATCTTTTTGCTCTTTCTTCAACTCACGGAACTGATAGAAAGTAGCGGTCAAATACTGGGCCGCCAAATGTTCTTTAGTAGTTTTATGATAGACCGCCACGATCATTGGGCTCCGAATTTAAAATTAGTTCAACCACTAATTTCAGTTTATCCACTTAATTATCTAAATAATTAGTATTTATCGTTATATTCCGTGAATAAATTAATTAACCTTCTAGAACATGGGCCAAACTTCATGGGCTTGGTCCTTAAATCCTTTGGGTTTTTATTTAAATAGGCTAGGTTAATTGTTTATCATAATTGGGCCTTAATAATGATTTGTTTAACCCAATATTCTTTTTTTAATTCATTTGGTACTTTATAAATTCTTTGAAAATTCTTAAATACTTCAGAAATATTCTACAAAAATTTTCGGGGCATTACAATATTCTTGCCGATACACTTGCATCGCTTGCTTCTTCCTTCTCCTTTCCCCTCAGTCGCTCCACTGAGACCATTGTGGTCCAGCGGTTAGCTGCTCCTTCCCTTCTGGATCCGTGGTTTGATAACCTTAGGAAGTCTGTAGAGAATACGGCTGAGAAGGAAGATCTGAAGGAAGTATCTTTAACAGAGCTTGAGGAGATCTTGGAGGAAGAGGAATTGCCTTGGTATCACGAAATTGGGCAATATTGCAGGGATGGCTCATTTCTGGAATCGGCCAACGCCGAGCAGCGCAAGGCCATTAGAAGTGTCACCTCCAGATATACAATCATTGCAGGAGAATTATACAGGCGTGCTCTTAATGGAGTTCTTATGAGGTGTCTAGACGATGACGAGGATTGGAAAGTTGTTGAAGCAGCTCACTCGAGTGAATGTGGAGGGCATGTTAATGGTC
Source organism: Amorphophallus konjac (assembly GCA_022559845.1). Lineage (NCBI taxonomy): Eukaryota > Viridiplantae > Streptophyta > Magnoliopsida > Alismatales > Araceae > Amorphophallus > Amorphophallus konjac. Next base: position 133,781,886 of record CM040117.1, on the reverse strand, counting down.
AGGCCTTGGCAAAGAAGATTCTTAGGCAGGGCTATTACTGGCCAACCCTAGAAGAAGATTGTTCCATCTATGTCCGTAGGTGTCTTCAGTGCCAACTCCATGCTGATAAGATTCATGCTCCTACTTCATCTCTCTATCCTCTTTCTGCACCTTGACCATTCTCCATGTGGGCTTTTGATATTTTCGGTCACCTCGGTGATCCTAATTCTCAGACCAAGCAGAAATCCTTCATCCTCACCGCTACTGAATACTTCCCCAAGTGGGCTGAAGCTGAAGCATACGCGGAGATCAAAGATACCACAGTTTGCCGCTTCATCCTGGAGAACATCATCTCGTGGTTTGGAGTGCCGAGCGACATCGTCACCTACAACGGACCTCAGTTCGTGTCCCAAGAGCTCCAGGACCTCAGTAAGAAATTTTGAATTTCATTGCATCATTCATCACCGTAATATCCCCATGGCAACGGTCACGCCGAGGCCACCAACAAGACTCTTCTTAAAATTATCAAGAAAACATGTGAGTCGCATAAATTTGCTGATTGGGCTGACAGGCTAGTGGAAGCTCTATGGGCTTATCGCACCTCTGTCCGTACCCCCACGGGGCAAACCCCTTTTGCTCTCACTTATGGGATGGAGGCGGTACTCCTGTATGAGATTTTGATCCCTTCCCTTAGAGTGCGGCTTGATAATGAACTTTATCTCGACGAGCGTTGAGAGGCGTTGCTAGTCCTGTTGGAACTCTTGGATGAGAAGAGGCTTAATGCGGCCAATCATGTCTCCGTTTACCAAAAGCGTGTCTCGCGTCATTTTCAAAAGAAGGTCATTGAAAGAAAATTTCAAGTGGGTAATATGGTTTTAAAACGCAAATTCATTAGATCAGGAGGTCCTAGGTCCAAGTTGCATCCCAACTGGGAGGGCCCATTTGTAATCAAAGAAGTCTATCCTGAGAACGCTTATCTTTTGGTTAACGCTGAGGGTGAGGAATTATCTCACGCGTGGAATGGGCTATATCTTAAGTGATTTTATCCTTAAAATGATGGGAATCAACACCGGGCACTAACATTTTGTTTTTTCATTTGTGTCCTTTTGTTTACATTTATATCCTTGGTTAATTGGGTTTACAATTATAAGGCATTATAAGCCAATTTGTTAGTCTTTAGGAATCTTTGGGTTTCTATGTAAAATACCAGTAGGTCCAGCAGGGTCCCCCACCCTCTTTCCCATTGGTCCACCTAAGATCATGGGACATGTGGGGCTAGTTCAAAGTCCAAGATTGGACTTGGACCAAGGGGACAAGAAGTGGAAAATTCAAAATTGAATGCCCCATTTTCAAAGGGGCGCACCCCCTTTATACAATTTTATTCATGTTGTATTTTATTTAATTTGGTCATTTGACAACATGGGGGATTAATTATTCCATACCCCATTTGCCCCTTCCAAACCCTAGATCTAGAGATAGTTTAGGTCTTTTGTACATTTCTATATAATCCATGTATTTTCCATTTTGTGAGAATGAATGAGAAGAATTTTACAAAATTGCACATTACCCAAGGGCGCCCCTCCTCTCTCCCTCTCCCCTTGCAGCTAGATTGCTGTGTTCTTCTAGGGTGGATTCCCTTAAACTTGGTGGATTCCAAGTTGTATCTCTTCCCTGGAGTGTGAAGCTCCGCCACCGCCTCCGTTCGTGCCGCCATCGCGCCGCCGCCGCCACGCCGTCGTAGTTCTGTCCATTGTTGGATAGAACCCTAAAGCCTGATTTCTAGCTCCCCATCAGGAGATCAGATTATGCTGAAAATTGGAGGGTGATTTTCCCATGTTTCCGCCAGCCTCCAAAAAAATTCATATTTTTCCACCCTTGTTTACCTTCGTTTACCATTTATTCTCCCCGATCTACAGATTCTGTCTCTGTGCAGATCTGTGATCCAGCAAGCCATCTCTTTGCCCTTTTCACCCCCTTCCTAATTTCAGATCGATCTAAAATTTGGACTGTGTTTTCTTTTCACCAAAACCCCTTTCCCCAAATTTTTCCATGGCTTTAAGAGTTCATTTACCCCTCATAAAAATCTCTATGAAAACCGGTTTCTATTATGTCCCGTGTAGTCCAGATCCGACCCCTCTCCACCATAAAATCCATTTCCCCTGTCAAACCTCCTCAGAAAAATACATAAAAAATATTCCCGCGTTCCTTACTTCCCCCTCCATCTCCCATAAAAATCCCAACTCCCAGATCTATAGTTTGAGCCTCGGTCAAACCAAGTTCTCAGGCAGATCCCAATCTGCCCGGTCTGTTCTGAGCCAGAGAAGTCCGCATGTTCTAAATTCAGCCTCGGCAAATACAGACATAGGAAAATTCATGTAATAACAGGTGGTTGAAGATATCTAAGCTAGCTTCGTAACGGTGCTAGTTTCGCGTCGATCCGACGTCGGAGTTGGTCGCAGCAAGTGTTTTCGTCGGGTCGCGCAGTTCTGAAACTACACACAGGTCCGTGGATAACAAGCCACAACGTTCCCCAGTCGGGCTGCCTCACCTTCCACAAGGTGAACCAGCACGTCCCCCTCCTAGGGATCGTCCCTCCAAGAGTCCCCACCGCAGTGGTACCACTCCCAGCCCGATCGGCCCGCCGACCAGGACGTGGACCCTACAATTGCCAATGAGCGCCACCACCGGAGCTGCCCAAATCACTGCCCGTCAACCCGAACCCGTTACTCCCGGGTCCGCGTGTAGCCCTTTACCTCCCTGCGTGGAGTGGGTAGTAATATTCTTTGCTGTAATTTAATTATTTATTGTACCGGGAGTACGAAGTTCGGCCGGGGTCGCCTACCCCACACCCGGAGCGTGGAGGTACATTTTCGCTCCTTCGTTGATGCATTTGCGTATCCCGTATATTTTTGAATGCCGCTGCATGTGCGATCGTTAGGATAACTAGCTCGTAAAATTTTTAACACCGCTGCGAGATTGAGTGAGTGGAACCCGTCCCGTGTCTCGATCCAAACACGCAGAAAAGTCGATACCCGAGACTCATTGCCGGTTCCTCAACCGCGTAGATCCACGTGTTTCCCTCGCTTACGGACGTCTGCGAGCTAGAGTACCAGTTTCACGTCTCGTCCCGCATCAAATTGGTATCAGAGCTAAGTCGAGTCTAGGGTAGTCGGTAGTCGGTCCAAGGTGTCGCATTGCATTCTGATACCCAGTATATAAAAAGGTGTTCTCGGAATGATAGGTTACGCCTATTGGGAAGGTTGCACACTTGCATGAGTTTTGTCTTTGGATCACACCTCCGCCACGTACCAGATATTGGTTGAGTCTAGGTTTGTAGTCGAGTCAGCATTCCAAACTTTGCATTATTTTCTTAGGGTCGTGTCTAGTCCAATAAAGAGTCAGCCGGTCTTGTCCCGTGTGTCTGCATGTCCACTACCTGCCATCCCCATGGCCGTTCCCCGAGACCATGCGTCCGATTGGTCATCCATGGTGGCCCAATTCAATGCTTTCATGGCCCGACACCCGACCCCTAAGCCAACAATCGAGTCGTTCCAGTGCCCTATGGTGTCCACCACCATTTTACCGAATGGGTTGCGTATGGAGATCGACTTCATTAGTAGGGTGTCATCTAACTGTGTCTCACAGGACATAGTGGAGTCTCTCTCCAAGATCGGGGAGATTATTCTCAATGGTGGCTTAGCATTCGTAGAGTTCCAATGGAGGTTTGGCCCCGTTCTTTATAACGATGGAGCATGGTGCAAGGTCGATACACTTGCTAGCCCATGCATCATTTTAGGGCAAAATTGGTTGGAAAAGAGGAGAGCAACATTTAACCGGGATAGGAGGACCTGCACCGTATACCCACCTCACCTACCCAGCGAGTTCGTCTTCCACGATGGCATTCAGCCATCCACCTCCGTGTCACCAACCACCCAACCCCAGCGGCCCGTTCCACCTCCGGACTCACCCCCGCTACCTCTCCCAGAGCCCACCCATGTGGCCCCCTATAGTGGGATTAGCCCTTTCTCCGACCCGTGCCCTTCACATTCCCCTATCTTGGAGGACAACCATTCGGAGGATGCCTCACCCGGGCCTATTCTAGTGAGTTATGAGGCTGATCAAGAGTTGGCTGAGGAGTACCTCGCTGATGTTTTGGGGTTAGAGACCGATCCAATAGAGGGTCAGGGTCTGTTAGTCACCACAACCCTACCGGTCGTCCTGGAGCTGTCTGTCCCACCCACTTTGTCCTCAGTGGATGAGCCATCCGCCGACCCCACACAGTCAGCCCTTCCACTTATACCCGTCTCTCTTACGGTTGCGCAGCCGCTAGTGACTACCATACCATTGTCGACACCTTTTGTTGATGCGGTATGGTTTGATTTCTGCCATGCATGTTGTGCCACTGTGGTTTTGATGATGGTTTTAATGGTGGTTTTGATGTTTGGCCTTTGTAGTGAGTTATTCACTGTGAGTCATCTTGTGTGAGTCTTCTCGCTAGTATTCACTTTCTGATCATAATGCAGTTCTTCATTAGTTCTGATATGGCATTGCATAATTGATTATGTTCAGTCATGTTATACATTGGTCTTCAGGCGTCCCAAGTATGCATATTGATTCGGGTTCTCCAAGTCTATACAATGAAGTATGATCATTGCATTTGCATTCACAATATCTTCACACCTGAAGTCTGTTCATCCACAGTTAAATTTGAAGTCTGTACATCGGACTGCTTCTTTTGAAGTCTATACATTGTGGCCTTGAAACTTCAAGTATATACACCTTCAGTTGAACGTAAAGTGTATACGTTGCAGCGTTAACTCATTGGGCTGCAGCGTCAACTCAGCAAGTATGCACATCGCATTCAGACTTTCAAGTCTATACACTCCATCTTCATAGGTTTCAAGTCTGTACAGCATGCCTTGCTACTCACAGCCTTTAAAGTCTGTACATTGGTTCAGACTCCTCAAAGTCTGTACATCGTGAAGTCTAAACATTATTTTCAGGGGTTGTCTTCGTGTCGTTATTTGTTCCATTGCGTGCAGAACACCGCAGCACCTCGTGTTGCTTTCTGTGCCACCTCGTGTCGTTTCCTCAGTATTTAGTTGCTCATCTCGAGTCATCCTTTTTATTTTTGCTCTTGTGTTCTCGTGTCATTTACTGTAGTTACTCGAGTCATTTTCCTGCTTTCTTTATTTTATCACGTGTCGTTGTAGCCGTTCCTGTCTTTTGTCCTCATGTTGTCTTTCCTAGACCCCGTGTCCTTTCTTACTTTGTGACCATACTTCGTGTCGGTTTCTGTGTTCATCTTCGAGTTGGTTTCAGTCCGTGTTGTTTTCGTGTCGTCCTCGTCTTCGAGTCATTCGTTAGTTCGAGCAATCTTGTACTCGAGTCGTGTTTTATGTCTTCGTGTTATTTTTTGTGTTTTATGTCTTCGTGTTATCTTCTGTGTTTTCGTCTTAATGTTGTTTTTATGTCTTCGTGTTGCTTCTTTCTATCTTCGTCCAGGTTTCCTCTGATCGCGTGTCTTACTACCGTTTTACTCCGTGTTATTTCCTCCTCACCTCGTGCTGTTCTCATCTGACCTCGTGTCGTTCCCTTTATAGTGTTAGCTTTATTCTTGTGTATCTCGTGCCGTTCTCTTTTTACCTCGTGCTGTTCTCATCTGACCTCGTGTCGTTCCCTTTATAGTGTTAGCTTTATTATTGTGTATCTCGTGTCGTTCTCTTTTTACCTCATGCAGTTTTAGTTTTTTTTGTGGCCCTGAGTTTTAATGGTTTTAATTTCTTTGCAGGAGAAGAAGAAGGTGGTCCGAGGAAGAATATTCCCCAGTGACTGAGCTGCACGTGATCCAATGCTAAAGGAACCAATGATATAAAGGCACGTGGCAAGAAGGTTCTGGATCAAGTGTGGGAGGCACACGCATTCTGCACCTTATCCACCTGCTGCTGCTATATATTGAAGCCTTCGTCCATAGATGAAGGGTGATCGAAAGGAAAAAAGACAAAGCAGAAGTGCAGAGAGTTCGATCCATAAAAAGAAGAGAAGAAATATAGAGGGCAGAAACTGAAGTAGAGGAAGAAGAGAGAATAGCAGAGAGAGTGAGAGAGAGAGAGCTCGAAGCTGAGAGTTCAGAAAGAAGAAGAAGAAGAAGAAGGTTTCTGGTTTTAGGATCAAATCCGAACCAGTTTGCTCTATTGTGAGCTATATTTCATGTTTCATCGTTCCAACATTCAGTCTGCTGTATCTTTTTGTGTTTCTTGTTTTTTTGATCTTTCTTTACTGTTCTAGTTTTGTCTCCGAGTCTCAGGTTGAGATCGGTGGTCCTCCTGTTCTGTTGGTTCAGGAGAAAGGAGACGCTGTCTCTGGTTGCAAGTGGCCGTGTGCTGCTTGTGGGTCCCCTCTGGGCTTCAGAGGAAGAGAGACCTTAGTCTCTAGTTCTAGTGACTGCAGATCACTAGTGTTCCCTCCGGTTGGAGGAAGAGGAACGTGTTTCCTAGTTTCTAGGGACTTGGCATCCTTAGGGTTCCCTCCATGTGTGGAGGAAGAGGGGAGGGTGTTCCCTTGGTGAAGCTGTGAATCAGCAGTTGTCGCAGACTGAGTCTGCTTGGCTAGCCGGTGCTAGTGGAAGCCTCACTTCGGTTTGAAGTGAGGGGTGGACGTAGGCAGACTGGAGGTCTGACCGAACCACCTTAAAAATCCCTGGCGCAGTGTGTTTTGATTTCTTTTCTGGCTTTGGATCTATTCGGTAGATGCTTGTCTAGGCCGATCCATCTCTATCTTCCTAACTGATCATTCTGCGCGGTTAGTATTTGACCGTTAAGATCTTTTTCGGAAACTCCTAATTGAGAACTTAGTTTTTAATCTTCTTTATTTTTACTGGTATAGGTCCATTCACCCCCCTCTGGACCTATCAATTGGTATCAGAGCGGTCTCTGGTTCAGAATCCAACGATTCTCAGAGGATCCTCTATGTGTTTCCTATGTGTATTGTTCTGCTTGTGAGTTAGTGTTTGATATCTGTTCGTTTGAACTGATGGCAATGGTTAATCCACCAATTTTTAAGGGATCTGATTTTGACATTTGGTTCAGCGTTTTTCGCATGTTTGTTAAACAAGCTGATAAGGACTTGTGGAAGTTGATTTCACAAGGTCCGTATGAACTGCCCAAGAAAAGGTCCAAGTGGACGGACAGTGAGAATCAGATGTTCCAAGAGAATCAAAAGGCTTTAAACCTAATGTTAACAACGACTGATAAAGCCTTGCATTCTTGTTTCAATGATTGCAGATCCGCCAAGGATATTATGGACCAGCTAAAGCTAGCTCACAGGAGAAATGAAAGCACATGCATGATGGTTAGCAGAAGTGACCACAGTACCAGCCAAGAGGTGGAGGAGAATGAAGAAGAGGTAAACCTCTTCGAGAACCTTTCTATAGAAGATTGGGAAAATGCTTACAGCGATTTATCTGAGTCATATGAAAAATTGCAAAAATGATATAAAAAATTGAAAAGAAATAAGGGGCTAGATAATTCAAAGTCTGACTGTAAAAAATGTGCTGAATTGAAAAATTCTCATGATGCCTGTGTGTCTGATCTACAAATATTGAAAAAACAAAATGAAGTGCTAAGCAATGGTAATAAGAATCATGTGAGTGAGATTGATTCCCTGAGAAAATCCTCAGCTGAAAGCAAGGAAAGTTTAGAGAAGATCAGGATTGAAAATAAATTACTTGCTGAAAAATCTGAAGCCATTAAGTCTGTCAATTTTCAATTACAGAAAAACATTGAGAAACTGCAAAAAGACTTGAAAGCTCTTAAGGATGGAAGAAAATTTGAAACTGACTCTGATGATCAGATTTTGATAAATGAATTAGTTCAGAATGACAAACTTAAGGAAGAAAATGAGAAGTTAAGAATGTTGAACTTCACTATGTCTGAGAGACTTCTAGCTTTAGAAAAAGGAAAATCTGTTTACATTGAAGAATCTGAAAGAGTAAGAAATCTGGAACAAGAAGTTGAGGATTGCAAAATTACAAACAAAGTGCTAAGTGAATGTGTAAATTGCAATGAACAAGAGATTGTCAGTTATGAAATACACATCGTTTCTCTGGAAAATGAAATTGAAGATTTGAATAAATCCCTGTCAAAATTTGTGGAAGGACAAGAAAATCTGGACAGGCTGTTAGGTGTTAAGGTCAATACTCAAAAGGAAGGGTTAGGCTACACCAATGTCAACAAGAAGACCTTCAAAAATAAACTAATGACATCATTTATCAAAGCATCTGATGTAACCACCACCTCAGAAGATAAACAATCCACCGTTCAGAAAAACCAAAAACAAGCTGAAAAGTTTAAAAAGGGTGATGGATCCAAGCTGAAAAATGTTCGTGTTAAATCTTCTGAACAGGAAATGCCTTCTACCTCATCCCCACCTCACTATAAGGCTAAGAAAACACAAGAACATGATAAGAGACAGAAAATGAATAAAAAGGGCTCATCTGTGTATGTGGATCACAATACAAACACACACACTCATGCCTCTAAACGGAAAGTTCAATGTCACTACTGTCACCGACTTGGACATGTGATGTATGAGTGTAGGATAAAAGATAAGGATGACTGGTTGGCTAGTGAAATACATACAGGGAACTTTCATGAAAGGGACTTCTCTCGTCAGAAAAAGAAAATTCAGTGTTTTTGTTGTGGCAAGCTAGGCCACACTTTTGCCCCATGTTGGGATAGACCAGGAGGTAAGAAAATTCACTGTTACTACTGTGGGAAACACGGCCATACTCTTAAAAATTGTTGGCATGCTCAGGGGAGTAGATTCAATTCTAGATCTGGAAAACTTCCTGCTCCCAATGTGGCTGTCTTTAAAGAGAATCTCTCAGCATGTATCAACTGCCGAAAATCAGGCCACAGAGCTGATGACTGTTGGCAGGCTAGATATGAAAAAGAAAATTTTCATGTTAATAACAAAAATTTCCTGTCAATGCACACATATTTCATCCTTATCATAGTCTGTATGAACAGAATTTGAAATCAGGCTGTGAGCGCCATGGTGGTCGGTTTGGACATACCATGTCCAAAGGTAAGTTGTTGGTTTCCAAAAATTTTGCTAGAATTGAAGCAGGACCCAAGTTTGCCTGGGTCCATGTAGGACCAAAATAATTTGATTTGTTGCAAGTGTGCCTTGGAAGCTGAAGAATAAAGAGGGGTAATAAACCAAGGCACTCGAAAGGAAAAACCCCAGGATTTTAATATTCAGGTCAGTTTCCAATACTGCTTTAATTTTTGGTGTATTGTGACTTAAATTTGGTTCTGTGATGTAGTCAGTATGCAACTGAGAATTCCATGATCATGCTCATAGTCAGGGGGGGGCATACAAGTATTGGGTCAACTTACTGATTCGTGTTCACTGCATGCTCATTGCATCACATTCCATTTATTTGAAAAACCATAAGTTTGCTTCAACGTATTGCACTTCAGCTGATAGCATGCATGTTACTCAATAAATAATTAATATTTCCAAGAGTTGTGTGTGTGAGATGTCCTCGCGTGGGCTGAAAAGGAGCATGTCAGGTCATCTAGGTATCTGAAGAATCTTTGTCTGCCTATGTGGTTAATTGGTGCTGAGTTCAGTCATCTCTTGAGGTTGCAGCTTATTGCCCAAGAGCATTCTCTGGTTACGAGATTGTAGTTCCTCAGGAAGATTTCATTTGTGAGCTCCTTTGGTCTTTACTCTCTAGAGTAGTCTCTCACTTGCTGCTTTCCTGTAAGGAGTGCTTCTCATCTCATCTCATCTCATCTCTATCCATTCTGGTTGTCACCTACTTATCCTTTTATTATCCCTTTTGGTTCAGGAATAGTCTTGAAGAAAAATTCCTTCTTATAGCCTTGTTACTCTTATCAGATTTGATCATGAATACCTTAAACCACCCAAAATTTATTGTAACAAGTTACACCTGTTAATAAAGAACTTTAATGTATGGGGGTTATATCCTGTCCTTTAATCCTTCTAAGTTATCCTCTCTATTGTTGGTCAACATATTGTAAAACTTTCTGTTAAATGGAAAAAACCTTGCTGAGGATTTCATTTTAACTGAAACTTATGTGAAGAGGGCTATGAGATAAAAAATTGTGTTATGTAAGGGCTCTGTCTTTTGTCCAAGTTCATGAGAGGTGCTACCAGGGAATACGCCATACTTTGTGGCAGAGCAATGACAGTTGTGGAGAAATAGATATTCTAGATCAAAGAAGTCTAGAGTTTCTGTCATGATACAATTAGCTATCTCTGTTTCTTATAGAAAAGTTGAAATAAAAAAAAAGGGGAAAGTAAAGTCAACAAAAATTCATTGGTTTTCATTGGCATAAAGGTAGCCATGTCCTGAGTAACCAGGGATTCTGGTGTCTTATAAACATGTCTCCTTGTGTAAAAACGGACAATTCTACCTAATGCTCAACAAATTGGTTGACTCTGTATGCCCTCTCTTGTCCTTTAAATGAAGTAATGAACCCTGCTTGACTATCTCTTTGTTATTTCTGGCCTGACAAACATAAGGAGTATCTTAATCGTGACCTTCTGTAGGCTAAGTACCTTTAACAGCTAGTTTTGTGATCGTGTTGATTTAATGTCTTGAGGTAACTGACCAAGGTATTCGGAAGAATATAATAATTCCATATATTGAAGAGCGAACTTTAACGGGCAATGGCTGTGTTACATATTGAATAAGGGTAGTTTGGGTATTTCCTGAAAAGTTCGATAAGAGTGAAAAGTGACCCCCCAAAACCCTTCTTGTTCCTCAGCGTTACATCCAAAAACCCTCGCGTGCCCTTGCCGCTTCCTGTGTCTCCTCGTGTCGATACGTCTCGTATGCTTCTTCAAACCCTTCTCTCCAGCTCATTATTCTTCACGAAAATCTCATCTGCCCCACAGAGTTCTCTTCCGTTCTTGGTCCTAGCTTCATCTCCAGCAGCAACCAGCAAGAAAGGGTTGATACTCTGGGAGTTACGGCAAATGGATCAGCTAGAATCCGTCGCTCCTGTTGAAAGGAAGAGGAAGGGAAAAGAAACAGTTGAGGAGCCTTCGTCCAAGCAGCAAAGATGTGTTGAACCAGAAATAGCGGTGGATATTTCTTCTGCACAAGGTACTAGGCCTTCTCAGTCTACCGTGTTTTTAGAGAGTGGGAAAATTATTCCTCCAAGGATAATAGATTTCGGAGATGAAACCCTGGTTTTGAAGTTTCCAGAACTTTTGGAGATTTTTGAGTTTCAGGAATGGAGGAAATTCCTAGAAAATCACCGTGTCTATTACCCTAGCCTGGTAATGGAATTTTATAATAATTTGTCTTTGAGCCGAGATAAGTTTGCTCTGATCTCGTCTGTTAAAGGGGTTGAGATTGCAGTAACGTGTGACTCTCTCCACAAAGCTCTCGGTATTCCAGAAAAAGGGGAAGTGGAGAGAGGGTTTAGATATAGTCTGCACGAAGCTTTTTCGGTCATTACTGGTAAACCCAGTAACATTCATGACAAGGGTCAATTGAAGCTGAAAGCTTACCAAACCTCGTCATTTCCCCCTCTTCACAAGCTTCTTCAGAACATCATTGCTTCTATAATCACCCCACAGACTGGAGCTAGAGGAAGAATCACAGACACTCAGAGGTTTCTATTGTTCTGTCTGATTCAGCACGTAAAGATCTGTTTACCTGAAATTATTTTTAATGTCATGAAGGGGTGTATTGGGTCCAAAAGACACCTGCCCTACGCCGCCCATCTGACAGATATCTTCAAGTATTCAAAGATTTCCCTGGATGGAGAGGTCATGTCTGAAGTTAGGGCTCGAAACATATTTAACATGAATTTTGTTTCAGTATTTTTGGGCTTGGAGGGCTCTTCTCTCATGGGGCACGTTAAGGCCCAGAAAGTCAAGGAATCACAAGCTCAGGGGGAGCTCCTGGAACACCCTCAAGATTCTGCCCAAACAGTTTTAGCATCAGCTTCTGAGGTTGCTCTATAGGAAACACCATCTGAACTACCACAGTCTGCTATGTCTGCTGCACCCACTGAAGCATCTCTATCTTTTCAGAGGCTTGTTGAGATTGCATCTGAAGAAGTTAGGATGTCTGAAAACAGCATTCAGCCTGAACTAGATACAAACATTGATGGTTTGTTTGATTGCTTTGGGAAGACATCAGAAGAAATGAGGTTGCCCATGGAACAGCCTGCTCAAGAGCAAGAAAGTAATGGGCAAGACCTGGCTGAGTTTGTTAATTTCATTCTAAGAGAAACTGTGGAGAAAAGTTTGGAAGAGGCTGACATCGTGGTTACAGCTGAAATTATAGAACAGGCACCTGTTGAAATCTCTGCAGATGATGATCTCATGGAAGAAAGAGTGGATGAGGTTCAGGAGAAAGTTACTGACCTAGAACAAGAAGCAGAATCATCAAGTGAAGAAGAGGCTCCTGAAAACGTAATTCCTGATAAAGAAATCCAAGCTGAAGAAGAAGATCAGGTTCCAGCAGAAGACAGCCAAACGCCAGTACAAGGAGAAGCAGATGAGGGAACTGCACCTGGCTGTGAATCTTATGGTACTCCTCTAGGTCAACCTCGACTTCTATCTGCTCGGGCGCCCAACATTGAAGAACTCCTTATAAATTTGACTCAGCAGATGCAGAGACAGGATAAGAAAATGGATGATCTGCTCAAGTATGTCACTCTAAATATTAATCAAGTTCATTCCAGGCTACTGAAGCTTGAAATTTCTCTCTGATTGAATGGAAAAAGTTCCTGCTAAACAAGAAAGCTTCAGATGATGCCACCAGGTCCTCGATGGAAATCCTAGCAGGTGGTATGTTCGAAGATAGCAACAGCCCTTCGTGAATTACAAGATGCTCATATTTCCTCTGTTAAGTCATCTGCCAGCATTATAGATCATTGTTTTGAGATCAGGACATCCTTAGAAGTTTTGAAGGGGTCATCAAGTGCCCTAGGTCCAGATGTCCAGAAGATCTATGACAGATTGATCGCTTTCTTAACAGAAGTGAGAACTCTGACTGACAGATATGAATCTGTTAATATTCGCCAGGAAGACATCATTTCAGAAGTGGCACATGTCAGAAGCTCTGTTGTGTATTGGCTAGCTGAATTGTCCAATGACTTGAAGGATCTTCACTCTGCTTTGGGTTTAGCTCCTGGTCAGGCTTCCTCCAGCAGAAGTTCAACTCAAGAATTCTCCTCTGTTGCTCCTAGGGGTAGACCACCACAAGACAGGCAGCGTGGCCATTCCAACAGACATGCCAGATTCTTTTCTCCTTAAAAACAGTGTTTTGTATTTTTTCCCAATTTTGAGGATCTCTCACTCTTGGACTTGTTAATTACATCTCATATCATTTGCATTTCTGCCTCCTTTTTGTTTCTTTCTTTTTGATGTTGCCAAATGGGAAGAATTGTGATCTTGCATTTTGAAATCTCCATCTGCATATGCATTCTTATCCTCCCATGATTCATCTTGGCTATATCAAAGGGGGAGATTGGTTTTCCATTATAGCATGCTGGTTGCTTTAATTTCTCAAACTATTTTCTTTTTGATGAAGTCAAAGGGGGAGAATAGTTTGAGTCATCAGATGACTCACTGTGTAGTGTTGCCATCATCAAAAAGGGGGAGATTGTTGTGCCCCTGTGATTTTGATGATGGTTTTAATGGTGGTTTTGATGTTTGGCCTTTGTAGTGAGTTATTCACTGTGAGTCATCTTGTGTGAGTCTTCTCGCTAGTATTCACTTTCTGATCATAATGCAGTTCTTCATTAGTTCTGATATGGCATTGCATAATTGATTATGTTCAGTCATGTTATACATTCGTCTTCAGGCATCCCAAGTATGCATATTGATTCATGTTCTCCAAGTCTATACAATGAAGTCTGATCATTGCATTTGCATTCACAATGTCTTCACACCTGAAGTCTGTTCATGCACAGTTAAATTTGAAGTCTGTACATCGGACTGCTTCTTTTGAAGTCTATACATTGTGGCCTTGAAACTTCAAGTATATACACCTTCAGTTGAACGTAAAGTGTATACGTTGCAGCGTTAACTCATTGGGCTGCAGCGTCAACTCAGCAAGTATGCACATTGCATTCAAACTTTCAAGTCTATACACTCCATCTTCATAGGTTTCAAGTCTGTACAGCATGCCTTGCTACTCACAGCCTTTAAAGTCTGTACATTGGTTCAGACCCCTCAAAGTCTGTACAGCGTGAAGTCTAAACATTATTTTCAGGGGTTGTCTTGGTGTCGTTATTTGTTCCATTGCGTGCAGAACACCGCAGCACCTCGTGTTGCTTTCTGTGCCACCTCGTGTCGTTTCCTCAGTATTTAGTTGCTCATCTCGAGTCATCCTTTTTATTTTTGCTCTTGTGTTTTCGTGTCATTTACTGTAGTTACTCGAGTCGTTTTCCTGCTTTCTTTGTTTTATCACGTGTCGTTGTAGCCGTTCCTGTCTTCTGTCCTCGTGTTGTCTTTCCTAGACCCCGTGTCCTTTCTTGCTTTGTGACCACACTTCGTGTCGGTTTCTGTGTTCATCTTCGAGTTGGTTTCAGTCCGTGTTGTTTTCGTGTCGTCCTCGTCTTCGAGTCGTTCGTTAGTTCGAGCAATCTTGTTGTTTTTTAAGTTTTATGTCTTCATGTTATCTTCTGTGTTTGTGTCTTAATGTTATTTTTATGTCTTCGTGTTGCTTCTTTCTATCTTCGTCCAGGTTTCCTCTGATCGCGTGCCTTACTACCGTTTTACTCCGTGTTATTTCCTCCTCACCTCGTGCAGTTCTCATCTGACCTCGTGTCGTTCCCTTTATAGTGTTAGCTTTATTCTTGTGTATCTCGTGCCGTTCTCTTTTTACCTCGTGCTGTTCTCATCTGACCTCGTGTCGTTCCCTTTGTAGTGTTAGCTTTATTATTGTGTATCTCGTGTCGTTCTCTTTTTACCTCATGCAGTTTTAGTTTTTTTTGTGGCCCTGAGTTTTAATAGTTTTAATTTCTTTGCAGGAGAAGAAGAAGGTGGTCTGAGGAAGAATATTCCCCAGTGACTGAGCTGCACATGATCCAATGCTAAAGGAACCAATGATATAAAGGCACGTGGCAAGAAGGTTCTGGATCAAGTGTAGGAGGCACACACATTCTGTACCTTATCCACCTGCTGCTACTATATATTGAAGCCTTCGTCCATAGATGAAGGGTGATCGAAAGGAAAAAAGAAAAGGCAGAAGTGCAGAGAGTTCGATCCAGAAAAAGAAGAGAAGAAAAATAGAGGGTAGAAACTGAAGTAGAGGAAGAAGAGAGAATAGCAGAGAGAGTGAGAGAGAGAGAGCTCGAAGCTGAGAGTTCAGAAAGAAGAAGAAGAAGAAGGTTTCTGGTTTCAGGATCAAATCCGAACCAGTTTGCTCTATTGTGAGCTATATTCCGTATTTCATCGTTCCAGCATTCAGTCTGCTGTATCTTTTTATGTTTCTTATTTTTTTGATCTTTCTTTACTGTTCTAGTTTTGTCTCCGAGTCTCAGGTTGAGATCGGTGGTCCTCCTGTTCTGTTGGTTCAGGAGAAGGGAGACGCTGTCTCCGTTGCAAGTGGCCGTGTGCTGCTTGTGGGTCCCCTCTGGGCTTCAGAGGAAGAGAGACCTTGGTCTCTGGTTCTAGTGACTGCAGATCACTAGTGTTCCCTCCGGTTGGAGGAAGAGGAACGTGTTTCCTAGTTTCTAGGGACTTGGCGTCATTAGGGTTCCCTCCAGGTGTGGAGGAAGAGGGGAGGGTGTTCCCTTGGTGAAGCTGTGAATCAGCCGTTGTCACAGACTGAGTCTGCTTGGCTAGCCGGTGCTAGTGGAAGCCTCACTTCGGTTTGAAGTGAGGGGTGGACGTAGGCAGACTGGAGGTTTGACCGAACCACCTTAAAAATTCCTGGCGCAGTGTGTTTTGATTTCTTTTCTGGCTTTGGATCTATTCGGTAGATGCTTGTCTAGGCCGATCCATCTCTATCTTCCTAACTGATCGTTCTGCGCGGTTAGTATTTGACCGTTAAGATCTTTTTCGAAACTCCTAATTGAGAACTTAGTTTTTAATCTTCTTTGTTTTTATTGGTATAGGTCCATTCACCCCCCTCTAGGATCAATGCATACAAGAGACAGCATCCGGACTTCCTTCTTGTCGTGCTTCACATCAAACGCCCGGATGACTTTCTCATCACCCACCTCCTTGTCCTCTCACATTTCTATACCCGAGGACGAGTCTTCTCCAACCGGCGATGGTTGACAAGAGTTGAGACTCACAACATCAAATTGTGGGTGAGTCTATCTTTACACTTGGAGTATGCCGATGGTGTCCAACATGCTTACCTGGTCTTCTTTAGAGCGTCTAGTGTGTTTGTCATAAGTCCTAGGAAGTCATTAGGCTTAGTCTCTCCGTTTGTCCGTGTTATTACTATAAGTGTATAAAGTTTGCCTAGGGTCATGTATGGCCTAGGGTCGTGTGTGAGTGTTCATTTCGTATAGTCTGTGAGAGTCTACATACGTTGAGTCAGTCGGTCTATTGCAAGCTCACGATGTCAATCCCTTTTGAGTGTGAGGCAAGTCGGGTCTACTGCGTACGTTGTAGACTTGCCGGAATTTGAGATCAGCTCTACCATTCTATGTATCGGATCTAGTCACATAAAGGGACCCATCGGTGATTCCTACAGAGTCATTGAGCCGTCTCCTTCCTTTGAGAGTGACCCCACCCTGGAGTGTCCACCACTAGCCTCATTTCCACAGCAGTATGTGCATATCGAATATATACGGGATGAGCAGGTGACGATTACTTGGAGTGGAGCGTACACCGTGCTACTTGGTCGGTGACAGATCTGCAGGAGGCATACGAGTAGCCGCACCCCTTACTCGACAGGGTCGAGTTCTTCCCACCCGGGGAGATTTGATGGGAATCAACATTGGGCACTAACATTTTATTTTTACATGTGTGTCCTTTTTTTTACGTTTATATCCTTGGTTAATTAGGTTTGCAATTGTAAGGCATTATAAGCCAATTTGTTAGTCTTTAGGAATCTTTGGGTTTCTATGTAAAATGCCAGTAGGTCCAGCAGGGTCTCCCACCCTCTTTCCCATTGGTCCACCTAAGATCATGGGCCATGTGGGGCTGGTTCAAAGTCCAAGATTGGACTTGGACCAAGGGGACAAGAAGTGGAAAATTCAAAATTGAATGCCCCATATTCAAAGGGGTGCCCCCCCTTTATACTATTTTATTGATGTTGTATTTTATTTAATTTGGTCATTTGACCACATGGGGGATTAATTATCCCATACTCCATTTGCCCCTCCCAAATCCTAGATCTAGGGATAGTTTAGGTCTTTTGTACATTTCTATATAATCTATGTATTTTCTATTTTGTGGGAATTAATGAGAAGAATTTTGTAAAGTTACACATTGCCCAAGGGCGCCCCTCCTCTCTTCCTCTCCCCTTGCAGCTGGATTGCTATATTCTTCTAGGGTCGATTCCCTTAAACTTGGTGGATTCCAAGTTGTATCTCTTCCCTGGAGTGTGAAGCTCCGTCACCGCCTCCGTTCGTGCCACCATCGCGCCGCCGCCGCCACGCCGTCGCAGTTCTGCCCATTGTTGGATAGAACCCTAAAGCACAATTTTTAGCTCCCCATCAGGAGATCAGATCGTGCTGAAAATTGGAGGGTGAGTTCCCCACATTTTCCCCAGCCTCCACAAAAAAATTCACATTTTCTTCCCTTGTTTACCTTCGTTTACCAGTTATTCCCCCTGATCTACAGATTCTATCTCTGTGCAGATCTGTGATCCAGCAAGCCATCTCTTTGCCCTTTTCACCCCCTTCCTAATTTCAGATCAATCTGAAATTTGGACTGTGTTTTCTATCTACCAAAACCGCTTTCCTAAAATTTTCCACGATTTTAGGAGTTCATTTACCCCTCATAAAAATCTTTGTGAAAACCGATTTCTATTCTATCCTGTGCAGTCTAGATCCGACCCCTCTCCACCATAAAATCTATTTCCCTTGTCAAACCTCCTCAGAAAAATACATAAAAATTATTCTCGTGTTCCTTACTTCCCCCTCCATCTCCCATAAAAATCCCAACTCCCAGATCCATAGTTTTAGCCTCTTTCTTTGGTAGATCCCAATCTGCCCGGTCTGTTCTGAGCCAGAGAAGTCCGCCTGTTCTAAATTCAGCCTCGCAAATACAGAGGCACGAAAATTCATGTAATAATGGGTGGTTGAAGATCTCTAAGCTAGCTTCGCAACGGCACTGGTTTTGCATCGATCCGACGTCGGAGTTGGTCGCAGCAAGTGTTTTCGCCAGGTCGCGCAGTTATGAAACAACACATAGGTCCGTGGACAACAAGCCACAACGTTCCCCAATCGGGCCGCCTTGCCTTCCACAAGGTGAACCAGTGCATCCCCCTCCTAGGGATCGTCCCTCCAGGAGTCCTACCACAGGGCTACCATCCCCAGCCCAATCGGCCTGCCGACCAGGACGTGGACCCCATAATTGCTGGCGCGCACCACCACCGGAGCTACCCAAATCGCTGCCCGTTACTCCCGAGTTCGCGTGTAGCCCTTTACCTCCCTGCGTGGAGTGGGCAGTAATATTCATTGTTGTAATTTAATTATTTATTGTACCAGGAGTACGAAGTTCATCCGGGGTCGCCTTCCCTAAGCCCGGAGCGTGGAGGTACATTTTCGCTCCTTCGTTGATACATTTGCTTATCCCATATATTTTTGAATGCCGCTGCATGAGCGATCGTTAGGATAACTAGCTCGTCAAATTTTTATCACTGCTGCGAGAGTGAGTGAGTGGAACCCGTCCCGTGTCTCGATCCGAACATGCAGAAAAGCCGATACCCGAGACTCATTGTCGATTCCTCAACCACGCAGATCCACATGTTTTCCTCGCTTAGGGACGTCCGCGAGCTAGAGTCCCAGGTTCGCGTCCCATCCCGCATCATAAAAGAGTCAGGCTAATGATGGCTGGGTGGCGAGGCAACCTTCCCTTAGTCATTAGAGAAAATTCTTTAACACAGCATCCACACACTACACGACACCCCTTGGTCAGGGTCTCCTTTTGTATAACACCGTTTCTCTTTCGACCATGCTTGGGGGGAGGTGAAGGTCTTTTGCTTTTCTCTCTTCGGCAAAGCATAAGGGTAAGAGGTGGAGGGGTTAGATAACCAACCTAGGCACTCCCCCAATACGAGAGCAGTCTCAAATAGGGGCAATTTCAAAAAAAAAAGAATAAAAAAAAAGAAAGAAAAACACCATGAAAAATATCCCTGATACTAGTAACCGGACCTGCTTCTCCTACGGCAAGAGTCGAGTTTCGCGTAAAATGGTGAAGGGTTGTGCAGCATCATGGGTGTACCTAAAGGAAAAATCATGAATTGTATGCACAACAAGAGTGGCAAAGTCCCCGCGGGTCATCGCAAACCCGGGCGTATGCGTGCTAGTGAAAGTTTGATCCCCCGAATACAATACACTAACTCTTTGAGAGGTGGTGCCCTGGGATGGAGTCGAGTCTTGACATCTCGCGTCCCAACGTTAGGCTTATCCCCACTACTCTTCAACTTCCTCTTGAAGATTAGATCACACCCTGGGTATGGCCTCGGGGGAGACATCGCCGTACGAATTGGACCCCTAGCCAAGGGGTTGTCACTTTAAGCACACGCTGTGTTTCAGAAGGTTCCCTGTGACATAGGTTAAGGTCCTCATTGCTTAGCTTGAGTTAGTTTTCAAAAAAAAATAAAAATTTTTTAAACAAAAAAATCAAATATTTTCAAAAGTCAAAAAAAAATCAAATACTCTCAAAACTCAAAAAATTCAAATATTTTCAATACTCAAAAAATCAAATACTTCCAAAACCCAAAAAAAAAATCAAATATTTTCAACGTTTATAAAAATCATCATTATCTTGATTTGCATTTCATGGCATGCATTGCATCCTTTTTCCTTTATGTTATTTTTGCCTATTTAACAAGGCTTACCCCTTGACCAAAAATCAAGAATTGGCCATTCTCTACCTTGGTACAGGCAAGGGGTTAAGCATAGAATAGATCTAACCCTTTTTTTGTTGAAGCATGTGTGCAGAGACAGGTCTATAGTTGATTCTGGCATCTACATACAGGCGGTCTCTCCACGACCGTTTTCATTCTTTCAGCGGTCAAAGGATGACCGTCTCAGTCTTCTAGATGGTCTCCATAAGGCTGCCTTCATTCCCAGCATCATCACTCACGAGCCTGCTAACCCTTCTTTGAGATCAACGTACCGCGGTCTGCTCATGACCGCTTACATTTTCAGGCGGTCCTTCTCTAACCATTCTAAGATACTAACGGTCCCTCGATAGACCGTCTTCCTCCTCGAAGGACCTTAAATCTAAATTTCTGATATTTGTCTGTTGTGCGGTCTAGTTAAGGCCGTTTCCCTTCATTTGGCGGTCAAGTTCAGGCCGTTATATCCATTTAGTGGTCTTTTCTTAGGCCGCATATTTTCCTAAAAGATACCTCAATCCACACAAATGCACGAAAAAGAAGGTCAAGTCCAGATCTCATTTCATCAAAGCATTCTGTCCACTTATTCAAATCAAGCAAATCAAGTTTAGGCCATAAATCCCTATGCATCATGAAAACAAAGAAAAATCACTCAATCCTCGATCGGGCATCCCCGTGAGGTCGAATCTCACGTAACTATCTCACATAGGCCTAATACTCCTCCTGAAGCTCTATCGCCTCCACTGGTAGAGTACGCACCCTGCTAACCTCCCATATGATCAGCGCATTCCTGACCGCCTGCTCATCCTCCTCTGTCCCGAATCTCCTCGCCTGTTGTACAGGAAGGTGGGGTAGCACTGGAACTGTCATGCGAGGAAGTCCAACCTGTAGAAAGCACCTATGAGGGTTGTACATCGCTAAGGTGGTGTCTCCCACGAGCCTCAAGTCAAGCCCAAGCCTACTAGGAAGCCTGAGGGTGGTGCCGTGGAAGAAGGATGGGCGCATCACGAACCGATCCAGGGGCAGAGTGTTGATGTAGAGTCGCCATTCATGTCGGGTTTTCTTGTCGGCAGTCCTGCACTCCACCTGTTGAGAGAATCCGAAGGCGCAGCCAATAAAGAAGTGTGGATGGCTCCCAAGGATACAGCTGATAGAATTGATATCCTCCCTAGGTATGAACTTCAGCCTGACCCCCATCCAGCACTCAAAAAGGATCATAGAGCCAAAGAGTTGGCCCCCTAGGGTAGCTGAGCTAAGACCCTCGTACAGGTAAGAAAGAACGACCTGAGAAATAGAAAGACCCCGCCACAGTCCACTAATATTGCTAAGGTTGGGAATGTCCAGGACATGGTCGGCAGAAGGGAAGAGTATGGCATCGCATAGGTAGATGGAAATAGCTTTGGCTATGGCCTCATCCCACCCACACTTGTTCTTACAATGGGCTATGGCCCACTAGCTCAGGGGTAGCAAATGGATGTGGTGTGCGCCAACTATGGTGCAGACCTTAGTACTGGTTAGAAACTCCCCCAGAATGAGGGTAGGATCTATAGGGGCAACAGTATGGCAAACTAAGTCCTCTTCACCAACTTTGGATCGAGGGAAGGATAGATAAGTCTCTACCTCCTCTAATAAAATGGTGGCCTCAAAGGTGGGGAAGATAAAGGTATGCGTTTGGGGATGCCACACTTCTACCAGGGCTATGATGCTGTGCCAATCTAATGAAAGTTTGGGGTAGTTTTTGGCTAGAACTAAAAGAGGGTGCAAGTGCCAAGCTCTAAGGATGGATATCACTGCTATAGGGAGCTCACGGATCATGGGAGACATCCACTTCAGGGTGGAATAGCGCCTTGGGCCAAGATGGAGCTGAGGTGATAAGAAGGAGATAGAAAACAAAATAGAAGAAGAGAGGAAGAAATATAAGCCTTATGAGAAAAATTGAATAAAAAAAATTCCATTGACTTACCTCTCTCAAAGGACTGGAGTTCAGATGCATGGGGATAGTAGTCAATCTTGCAGCACCCCGTGCTCCTTCTTGGCAGGCTTTGGCCCATCATAAGCAACCTCACCCATGGAGCTTCCTTAAGAGTCCTCTTCATGATGATTTGGGAAGATTTAGCAAGGTTTTCAAGACCCAGAAGAGGGGTGTTGTGTGAGAAATGAGTTAAGGGTGCCTCCTATTTATAGAGCCCAAACACTTGGCCTAATCCCATTAGGATTGAGGTAGGATAGCCCCAAAATGGGTTAGGATAGACTTTGGCACGGATTAGGACCCCTTGCGCACGGTTTGGGACTCTCCAAGAGAGTCCTGATCGGAACTACCAGAGTTTCCTAACCCGTGGTCTATCGGGCGACCGCAGGAGTTTAATAACGGTCTTAAATAGACCGTTTATCTGCCTTCTACACACTTCATCTCTCTGGCAGCCTAAACGGTCTTTTTAAGACTGTCTCTCAATTACAACGGTCAAGGAAGAACCGTCTTTCCAGATTATGCGGTCCAACAGGGACCGTCTATGGCCTTCTTTGAGCTTAGGATCAAACAACTTTCACGGTCTATCATGAGACCGTTTAGTCCTTGAGCGGCCATCTGAGTGACCGCCTCTGTCTACTGCAGTAGTTTGTTGTTGGTTTGAGTCATTCTACTCAAGTCTCTTCATCCCCTCTCTCCCACGCTCCTGTGTCAGTCGTAGGGTTCATTGTTAGTCAGTTAGTGTCAGCTTGCACACATTTTGCTAAGATAAAAAAACATGTCATATCATAGCATCTATCACAAAAGTACATGTGTCTCATGGTACATCAGGCCTGACCCTCCCCTGGGCCACCACTCTCGCCTGAGCCCTCATGGCGCTTGGATGGTTGTGCCATGGAGGTGCTCCCCTCCTCACACCGACGTCACCGGCGCTCCTCGTCCTCATTCCTCCGACGACCGGAGGAGCTAGTGAAGTAGCTAAGTGTGACACTCTGACTGTCGCTGCGTCCTGGCCTCCCCCTCAGAAGTCGAATGGACTCTCTCAGCGCCCGCACCTCTCCTCATAGCTCGGTCGCCTCTATGCGAGCCTGCTCCGCCTCGGACCGATATCGGTCGGCTGCTGCTACCGTGACCCGGCAAAGCACTGCCTTGGCTCGTGCATGCTCTATCTCAGCTCGGTAACTACCCGCCGCTGCTGCCTCTGTTCGGAAGCGCTCAGCCTCGTCCCTCTGTCGGGTGGCCTCACCCAGCGCTTCTGCCCACTCTCGCTCCTGCATATGCATTTATCTCATAAATTACTTTGCAAAGTTTCAATCATAAAATTTGGGAGAGCGATTTGCTTACCCTCTCGGTGAGCATGGCTTTGGCCTCCTCGGCTCGTACCACTACTCGGGCAAACTCGGCATCCCGCTCAGCACGATCTGTGGGTGGCTGGGAGGAGGAAGACGTCGCATCGGCTCCCTGGCGATGGGCTCCCTCGGCATGCTGCGAACAGGGGCACGTCAGTCTCATAAGCATAGCATAACATTTAAGGCTAAGGTTGAGAAGAACTTACCAGGAGGTCTAGGGAACGCTGAAACTTGTCCCACTGTTGGACGTTGGAGTGGAGCAACCCCTGAAGCTCAGCGATCCGTCCCTGGGGGTCGAGCTACATGTAGAAAGTCAAGTGTGAATGCATCATAATCATAAGCATATTAGAAAGCATAAAGTTAGAGTCGTACCGGTCATCGAGCGCCACGAAAGACATGGTCTCCGTAGCATCAGGAATAGGCCGTCGGGTAGGCCTTGTCACTCGCGGCTCAGGCGCATACCACTCGCCCGAGTCCCATCCAATCCTTGATCTGCTCCGCCGCTCGCGTGGTCCAGTCGGTCTCCACCGCCATCACGCGCGCGTGGCGTCCAACATGCTCCTCCGGCTTCTAACGAGCCGGGAACTCTACCTCCACCTGGTGAACATCGATGGTCCTCATGACTAGTCAGTAGTGGAGTGGCTCCACCACGTTCATGCAGTGGAGCCAAATGCCCCATCCAGCATACGCTAGGGCCGCCACCACCCATGGTTGGCCCTCATGTCCCTCTCCCTGGTAGGGTGTCCATCGAACCTGTCAAGTAGGCAGTTATGTCAGCATACAAGCATATAGTTGCATTTTACACAAAGCTCAAGTTTAGATCTTACCGAGGTGTAGGGTAGAGTGTCGAGGTCGTCCTGAATCGTCCAGACCTTATGATGTAGGGAGCCCACCTCCCGGGGTGCTGTCCACCGTCTCGCGATGGGCAATCGGTCAGGGTATGTCTCCTCTGCTCTCCCCAGCCCAGGGAGGTACACGTAGGCCCACATCTGCATTGCATCAAAATGTCAGCATATAAGCATTTATTGAATTCATACAGCAATTGCATAAGCATTTTAGGAATCGAGTCAAACCTGAAGAAGTGGAGAGAATCCACCGAGCATGGTGCGCCGGCTGGTGGAGCTCAGGGTGTTGAATAGGAAGGCAAGCACCGCTGCCCCCAAGCGTACTCTCCGACGCGGTCCACGTCCTCCAGCAGGGGCAGCAGTTGGTAGCTAACCCCATCCGCCCTGGTGGCGAACAAGAGCTTCTCGAAGAGAAGCATCAGGAACCTCCAGAGGACAACGTTCACCTCGGGTCCCGGTGCAGCTGCTACCCGCTGCCGTGCTTGATCTACGAGCCATCCCAAGTGCTACTCTGGCAGCTCTCCAGCAGCACTCCCTGCTCCTCTCAGGCCGAGGCCCTCCTGTAGCCTCTCCCTCGGTAGAGTCGTCGACTGGCGCTCCGGCCTCTATAGCTCCAGGCTCAACAGCCTCTGGGCCAGCTCTCTATAGTCCGTCAGCATCCTCCCGCCGACTGGTGTGCGGTGCACCCGCAGGCCGGTGATGGGCGCCACATCCTTCAGCGTCGGGACCATGTGCCCCCACGGGAAGAGGAAGGCATGGCTGACCGGGTCCCACCGGTCGTGCAGGGCGTACAAGAGGGCGGTGTCGAGACGCGTGACCTCCATGCCAAGGAACTCCCCGAATCTCATGGTAGCCAGCCGCTCCCACTGGAAGTCCAGTAGTGCCTGTGGGGATGGTTTTATTCATCGTTCATTTATTTATTTTATTTATGTGTGTTTATTGGTTTATTGGTTGGTTTGTTAGGCGTGCCAGTCACCGGAGTGACGATTTATTATGCGCTCGATCTGACTCAATCAGTCGATTGTGAAGTCCGAGTCGGGACCGGTAGTCCGTCATACCATAAAGGTTATGACGTGAATTACGCCCTTCCTAAGAAGGACAACCCTTGATTAAACGCCAAAATAGGAGGCCCCTCGTGGCGGTTGAGAATGACAGTGCATAACGTTGAAGCTCTTGTAATTCTAAGAAGGTAATTGAATAAACGACAAATTATTAAATCAACATGACCTCCTCTTGTGTGGGTCATGCCGGGTAGAAATAGGACAACGTCCACGCAGTGGCGAGACGGGGCCTGAGCAATCATCGGAGACATATCCCCGTTCGCGTTTCTCATCCGGCCGAGAGCCTCGAAGTATTTGTATCCCCCGAGAGATCGAGCCGGCCGGGAGGTGTATAATGTGCACTTCCCGGGGCTTATCGGGGTTAAAACGTCGATCGACATTCCGGCAGCATCTCCCCATAATCTGGATTATGCCCAGGGGAGAATAGGCTATCACCCACGGAGTGCCGGGATGAAAGCCGAGAGAAAGAGAGGCCGAACCTCCCGAATTGCATATGTATGCCCTGGCGCGATGTCCGATTCTTCCCTTATAGAAGCCGGTGGCACTCATGCAGTTGCAGAGCTCACCTGCGCTGAAGGGATTGCTCATAAATCAGATGTGGAATCAGTGGAACATAAGGGAGTCTGACTCCCTTTAAATATATCCCCAGGACAGGTTTGGTGACTCATGGATATCCCTGGGTGAGTTTGATCCAGGTGCTGGGGGTTCAGTTGGATGGCAGGACAGCTTCTCGTCACAGCTTTGAATGGGCATATAGGTTCCCGGCGCCAAGGGGAAGAATGGAGGGTTTCCGGCGCGGAGACAAAGCAGCCAGAGAGGGAGTCCCCGCGCGAGCTTCTCGGCGCGAAGATGAAAGGGCCAGGGAGTTCTCGGCGGGTTCAATATGGAGGGTTTCCGGCGCGACGGGAAAGAGGCCAGGGAGTAGGCTATCGGCGTGCATGGGAAAGGGGGGTTAGGTTCCCGGCGCAGGCAAGAAGGCAAAGGGGTTAGGGTTCTCGGCGCCAGAAAGATCGCGCCGAGAACTGTTCACCCCTGTTACTGTGCACGGGGCCGAGAAGGGTGATGGTGCCGAGATGGGTTTGTGAGGTTCTACGGCACCCTGTTTTGGGTTTCTTGATGATTCAGGCCAGGATAGAGGGTTTCTGTGGGATAAGAGGGGATCAATTCCTCATATTGGGATTGGATTAGGTTTGAATTCCAAAGGAAGGCCGGCATCGAAGTGGAATTGGGGGGATCATGGTCCATAGAACCCCTGTCACCAGCGTTCGTAATAAGCCCCGAGGACGATTTTAATGTACTCTTTCATCATCTGGGGGCCAAGAGATGGCTGTCTCTGGCCCCGGGGATGACTTCGGCAGAGCCAATGAGCAAAAACGTAGCATCTATAACCGAGCGGCGGTCACTATATAGTTCTGCTTTGTTTCAGAGGCCAAGGGATAGTCTGTCCCTGGCTCTGGAATAAGCACAAACATCGTTTGAAAACTGGGCGAATAAGCAGGCGATTAATCAAACTGGGGAGGGGGGGTAGCATACTACTGAGTCTAAGAGGAGACAGAAAACATGGAGAACTGGCAATGGAGCTTCGGAGAAGCAAACAGCAGGCATCAACTGCAGCCTGTAGCGTTCATTCATTCGGGCATTACCATTACATCCGCACATCAGAGGGAATACATAGAAGAAAATACGAAGGAACTATACCTTATTCTAGCGGCATAAAACCAGCTATGATATCACAGAATAAATCAGAAGAGGAAGAAATAGAAGCAATCGAAATTAAGAGATGAACTACAGAAATGGGGGGGGGAGGGGGGAGCATTGACTCCTCTCCCTCCCCGGGTGCCCACCTTTGATAGGCCTCGACTTCCCTTCTCTGCTTTTCTTTTCTCTTCTCTGTCTCTCGCTCTTTTCTTTCTTTCTGGAGGAGGTAGGTTCCCACTTGCCAAAACCCTTGCTCGCCTCTTCGCCCTTTCTTTTTGTGATCCCCTCGCTCTTCTTCGAATGAGTGGGTTTTTATATACCCAGCCCTTCCTGACCTCTCGGCTGATGGAAGTCGGTGTGCCTTCTCGCCTTCACGGCGCGCATCAGTCGAGTGTGGCAGCTCCCGGCGCGCTAGGTGGCATTAGTAGAGTATCCCGGCGCCGCTCTTTCGTGAGCCCATTTGGCAGGCCCATTTAGGGCTTCTAAACCTCACATATGCCTTGGCCTTTCTTAGTCCTTCAAATATATATATATCAGAACCGGAGAGGGCCCTTTATTGGTGGCATAGCTTTTATTGAGATCATTCTGAGATTTCATCAGTCGATGGACCGGGATTTCATCAGCATTGCCATCCGAACGATGACAAAATCGGGTATCATTTCATCAGCATTGTCACCTGAATGATGACAGGACAGGATAACATTTTTAGCCTGGTACAGTTCTTCCTCCGTTCTGACTTTGCAGGAGTCTTTAAAATCTTTATTTGCTGGCTCTGGCTTCATCTTTGTCTGCTCATATCTTATCAGTCAAGTGACTGCTACTTTATCAGTGCTGCCGTCTGGCCGACGACGACACCGGATATCAGCTTGGCCTGAAGAGGCTTCAGCCGGGCAGATGGTTGACGAGCTTCCCCATCAATCTTTCGCTGCGAGTCTGATCTTCTTTTCAATTCCGTTTCCGCCCTTGATCATTTCAAGGTGTCAACAAATGCCCCCCACCTGCGGACGGCGTAAGCGCAAAGCAAGCGGCACGGGGTCCGCAGGTGCCTTTTTAGCATTCGAGGGTATCTTCCTCGATTTCTCTTTGACATTGTCCTTCAGCTTGACCATGTTGCTGTAGCAATATTGTACACACATACTTTTTATTTCTATGCTCTTTTCTAATGAGTTTTCTTTTCTTTTCAGCACTTTCGAAACCTTCTCGGCACAAGGGTCACAGGCTTCTCGGCGCGAGGTTAGGCTGCTTCTCGGCGCGGCCACCTTACAGGTTCTCGGCGCGCCCTGACTCGGCACGGCCCCTCTCGGCGCGTCCCCTTTGCAGGGTTCTCGTCGCGCGTTTTTCTTCCGGTCGAAGGGGGTTCTAGGCGCGCATTGTTTCACGCCGAGAAGCCTCTTCTCCTTCTCCTATTTAACCCTCCGAGAGGGTTTTTTACCCTCATTTTCATCTGCCCCTTCTCTCTCTTCATCTCGGCGGCGGCGGTGGGCTTCCCCCTCCGAGAACCTTGGTTAATCCCCCCTTTCGACCGATTTCTTCTCGGGGTAGGTTCACTATATGGGACTAAGTCCCGTTTTATGTTCGGGATCACTCCCTCTTGGTGGGTGATTCCCTATTTTTCTTGGGCAGACTCTGGACAAGAGGGGATGCTGCCGAAATTTATCAAAAATTGTTTATCTCATCATTACATGCCCATTCATCCTCCGATGCTTATCTTCTCATCTTTCCCTGATTGCAGGTGCTGACATGGCTTCCGGCTCTTCTGCTGCGGCTCCCATGACTGTGGGGGCGAGTTCATCGGCTCAGCCGGACATATCTCGGGCTTCAGTCAACTGGCTGAATGTGAACAGCCTGAGCTTTGGCTATAATCAGATTGCTACTGTCGACGAGTCCTCTGATTCTGAGACTGACACAGTGCCGACTTCTGGGGTCTATTCTTCCATAGAAGGTATTGATTTCAGAAGAGCTGCTGACTACCGTCCGGACCTGCCGAAGGATCGTCATCTGCTGCCATTTATCCGGACCTTCACCATAGGCGGAATGAGGGATCTTCTGCTTGCTCGGTCTGTGGAAGCGGCAATACTTGCTGACAGAGACAGCATGAAGGGTTCTGTTTATCGTGCCCGAGCTATATATCTTCCGGGCGAGCAGCGGGACTGGAATGCCGTACTGGGTATTTCTGAATTAGAGCCGGAGAAGAAAATGTTGATCCGGGCTCCAGAGTTCACCCCGGCGAGGTGGGACCATGCAGCCGGTCGCGTCCACCGGGAAAAGACCAACTTCGGACTTTTTCTAGCTCCTGTGAAGTGGGGTTACAGGGACGAGCCATTTATTCTGAACTGTCTGGCCGTTCAATTTAAATATCAGCTAGCTGCCGGCTGGTTTGGAGACGCTAAAGTGACAGATGCTCATCTCTTCAGGGTAGGAGCAGTGGAATTCACAGAATTTGTTCTGAAGGAGTACGCCCCTTTACTGATTAGAGCTGGGGTCTACCATAGCGTATTCGCTTCCAGATTCCGCTATCCCATCTCTCGGGGATTATGTTGCGGCATGTTTGAAGTATTCTGCCCACAGTTTAACACATTCTACACAGTAGAAGGCGAGACATCTCTCGACCTCTGGAGCCTTTCGCAGCTTTCAGGTCTGCCTATTGATGGGGAGCCATATGAGGAGGTTTGTCTAGACGACTCTGTCAAGGACGCCTCCGATGGAGAGGGCAGATATTCTTTCGGCTATGCATACCGGTATTTAATGAAAGCTTATCGTACCATTTGTCTGGCTTACAGCAGGGGATCTTCCAAAGGCTATCAACCCCGGGAGAAGAGTAGCAGATTGAGGGTCTGTGTAGGACAGTGGATACAATATTTCTTCGGGGGTCCCTTGAAGTATGCGGACTTCCCTTCTGTGGGGCCGACTTCTGGCAAGCAAATCAGGGCCCCTCGTTACAAATCAGCATTGCCAGCTTCACTGCGCCGAGCAGGTGCAGACGGCCCGAACCCAGCAGGGGTTGACCCTATCACTCACTGTGCAGCTTATCTGACCTTCTGGCTGTGCACCTTCGCTCTTCCTCAAGGGGACGAGACGACTATCAGGCCGGAAGCTATATATCCGGCCTGTCAGATGGCCTGGGGGATGAGGCTGTCTCTGTGCCCAGTGGCTTTGTGCTTAATTTACAAATCATTGGGGGATTTGCATAGACATCGGGTTCCCCGCTCCTTAAGGACTGTGGGCCCATTTCATTTTTTTAATGCCTGGGTCTGCAGTATTTTCCCCGAGCTGGCCCCGAGGACTTTACAGTCGGACACATTGCTTCCTCGGATGATCGAATTTGCTAGCGCCGAACCTGGTCCTTTCTCAGAGCAGCTGTTTAAGATAAGAGGCAGGTTGATAAAAGTGCATGTAGACGCTCCTGGCAGCATTCATTTTTGGAGCTTGGCAGCAGGTTCGGCTCCTTTAGTGGACCCTCAGAGGGAATGCAAAATGGAGGAGGTAGAAACTTATGTCCATCCTGTTTCGGGGGTCAACGCCACCCGGCCCATATTAGAACCAGAACTGGTCAGGTGGGCTATGGCTATTCGGCCCAGTGTATTGGTCTTCAGGAAGGGAGGCTTGCTCATCTTGGAGCCCTATTATCCATTCCGTTTCAGTAGAAACTTTGGCTATGATCAGCATATTCCTCCATCGGTTGCCCAGTTTCCTTTGGACAGCCGTGCCAAGCATGGGTCCACCATTGCCAGTGACGGTCGAACATGGTGGGATTTCTTTCATCGCCGAGAGGGCGTAACTTTCAGGGTCCCGACCGTTTCTAATCGTATTCCCCGTGTCACATCAGAATACATTAAGTGGTGGAATACACGCACCAACTTCTATAAAGATGGCAGAGGCACCTTTTGGGACGTGGGCGAGCGCTCTTTCTTAAAGCGGCAATCAGGGCCTGTGTTTGAAATTGATGAGGTCCATCTGAAAAGGCTCTATTCACAGCACCAGAAGGAGGCGGAAACATATGTTGCCACGCGTCGGTCTTTGAAAGAGGAAGGTTCTGAACCACCCACTCCTGTCTTCTCTGAAATTAATGAAGACGCTTTTACAAAGGATCTGAGGCAGTTGGGCCATATAGGGGGTGTTCATTTGGATGTACAATATCCGTTCCCCCCGGAGGAACCTCTCCCGACAGCAGCCCCCTGGAGGGGTCCGGTGGACAGGTTTCACCCTTATAGGACGTTTGTGCGGAGGGAAGACCGCACCCAGACATATTATCAGCACACTTCTTGGCTTTTTGTACTGCTAAATATTCACGGGCTATCAGTGGAGAACCCAATAACTGGCATTCTGAATAAACGCTTTTTGTTTCTTTTCATTATGTCGACGGCTGGTGTATGGATTATCTCGGCCTGTTTCATTGCCTCGACTTCCACGGACATAAAGACTTGGCTGCCTTGACAGAGAAGTGCCAGACCATTGGTGACATATGCTGGCTCGTGAAGGAGGCTGCTTCCCGATCGAAGGAGGTGGCTTATCTGTATTGGCCGCTTTCCACATTTTATGATGGCCCAGCAGGTATGGCCCTTCCTGCGCGCTCATGGCATCTTTCTTTCATTGCTATATTCTACATCTGTCGACTATGACTGCCTTTCTTGTGTCTTGCACAGATAGACCGGACATAAAGCGGCAGGGACTTTACAGGAAGATTATTGCTCAAGCTGAGAAGCCTGCTTACTTTGAAATTCCTGCAGCGGCACCTACGACCACTCCCTTGCCTCCGGGCAAGAAGAGGAAGCCTTCTGTGGTGAAAGCTGCAGTTGCCAAGGCCAAGAGGGCCAAGGTTGTTCGGGTCCAGCAGTCAGCTCCGGTTGTGACGGATGCCGGAACCCCTCTTCCAGACATCCCCTCTTTCGACGAGTTCAGGTCTCAAAGGGAGGCCGCTCAGGAACCTGCCGAGAGTGGCGGTAAATAGCTTGTAGATGCAATCTTCATTGTCTTCTTGACTGATCTTTTAAGGAGTTCTTCGAGACTGAGCTTCTCTTTATCTGATACAGCCCCGGAGCAGGTTGCAGTGCCTGTGGAAAGGGACACGAGGCTGCCTTCTCCTACCCCGGCTGGCGAGGAAGAGGGTAAATGTGCTTTCTCATCTTTTTCTTTATACTTCCATTTTTTGTTATATCCTTCCGAGGTTCTCTTTTGTTGAGGTGGCAGTCGGGGAGCAGACTGAGGCCTTGATAGCAGCGGGAGAGTCGCCTCAGCCGCAGGAGGGTGACAGGACTCAAACAAAACGGAGCATTATTTTGGCCAGACGCATAATCACCCGGTCTGCATCCCGGTATGCTCTAGAGGCGACCCCGCAGCATATAGCTAGAGTGGAGATATCCTCGGGTAGCTCCGAGACCGTTTCTGATAATGCAGAGGAAGTGACTTTCAGCGGCAGTGAGGAGGATGTCTCTAAATCAGAAGCCTTGCCCGTGCTTGCAAAAGGTCTTCCACCGTTCCCGCCTTCCAAGCTGCTGGTGTTGTCTTCCGAAGAGGATTTGCAAGAAGAGTTTGCCGGGCTTGACACCGAGATTGACATAACCCCTTCGTTTGCTGCTTCAACTACGGAGCTTTCTCCCCTTTTGTCTCATTTCGAGGGTGTAGACCTCGCCTTAAAGGTAAGCTTCCCTTTTTTTTGTTTGCTGTTCTATTTATTTTCTCTCATTCATTGCTGAAGGTCATTCTGCTTTGTCCTCAGGACCCTGTCATCACCAGCTCAGACGCGGCCGCAATTTCTATGGATGTTTCATCTGCAGACTTGGTCATTATCCCTGCTTTACCTTTAACTTGCATGGGAATTTCTAAGATTATTCGCCATGTGCCAGTAAGAATACAATCTTCAACTGACTTAACATCATTGGACTTGGGGGCATCAGGAGAGATTTCCGTCCCTGTCAGGGCCTCAGATTTTAGAGCCGAAGCAGACCCAGCCAGGAGCTCTGCTTTTATACCGGCCGCAGTAATGTCCATTGCGCCCGAGTCAGCAGTCCCTGCCATAGTGGCTATAGAGACTGGATTTCTGCCTCCACAGACTAGGGCACCTTCGTCTCCATTACCAGAAAGAGTAGTTGAAGATGAAGCCCCCATTCAGGAGACCCATGAAGAGATAGCTCCCTCATTTATTGATTCTCCTCCTGCGGGTGTTCAAGCCATAACTCCTGAGGCAGCGGTAGCAGAGGAGTCTTCGGCTCGGCAGGAGAGTATAGAGAGGGACCAGCCAGCTCTCCCAGCAGATTTGCCGTCTTCATCCTCCCGGCCGGCTATTGCGCTGTGGGCGGACATTGATAGTGAAGTGACCTTTGAAGTGATCCCCTCCGCTTCTTTTGGCTTCGCATCGTCTGAGAGCTTTGTCTGGCAAAACCTGGATATGCTGCGCCAGCTGGTAGAATCTCAGCCTGGCTTGACACATTTGCAGCTGAAGGAAATTACTGATCGCTTCACTGCCGGCCTGCAGGCCATGGGCTGCCCTTTGGACATATGGGTTCAGCGTGTTCTGCTTCTACTGAAATTCGTGCATCGGAGGGATTTCCTAGCACGGACTATGACCGACAAGCTGACGGCATTGAAGTTGCAGAGGTCAGAGTGCAAATCTGAGCTGGAGAAGCTGACGCTTGCCCTTGACGAACGCCAGGCTGAGCTACAGAGTGTTGTTCAGCGGGAGGAAGCTGTCCAGGACCGGATAGCCATTCTGGAAGCGGAACTCGCTGGACTTCGAGCCGAGCTGCAACAATTATCCTCTATTCGGCCACAGTCCACCGAGGAGGTGGCCTTGTTGGAGGGACGGGTGATGTCTCTCCAGGGTATGTCCGTGAAGCTTCAGGAAGAGGAGGCGCGCCTTCACGAGCTAAGAGCCGCTCCCGATGTAGGTCTTTTGGCCTTTGAAGATATCTTTCGGCGGCCTTGAATTATCTCTTCTTTGTTTTCTTATGCCCTCTTTTGTGATACAGTGTCCCCTCGGGGCTCTTTGTGTACTCCTCTTTTAATGAAAAGGAATCTTCGGCTTCATGTGTATCCATCGTCTTTTCTATGTGGTTTCATCACTTTGGGAAGTGGGGTAGTGGTTCTAGCAGTCCCTCCTGTGAATGGCCCGTACCTGGCAGGAGAGCGTCCATCCCTTCATAGAAAGGATGGGGAACTCGCTCCACCGCGTGACGGCATCCGGGGGGCGTGCTTAAACCGAACTCTGTTGGTAGTAGCAAACGTCTTCTTTGGCCATATGTGCCGCAAGGGAGACTATTTGCGGGAATGTGAATGGAAAGGCCTAGAGCATCATCCGGAACGGGCGAATGGTCCATCCCGGGTAGGTTTCAAAGCCAGTTGGGGCAGTGTGCCAATCGACCAGTGCATGATTTCATCATCGATATTGGGATCATATCGATGCAAAGAAATTTTATAAGTTTCATCAAAGTAGACGTAAGGTCTAGACTGGGTAGAGGTTATCGCAGGTGAGACATTGAAGGGTGCGTGGTTTTCATCAGGAAAGACGTAGGGTCTGAACTGGATACGGTTTCATCATTGATCGGGCGAGGTGCCGGTCGATCAATAGCTAGTTTCATCATCGATGTTGGGTCCATATCGACGCAAAGAATTTTATAGGTTTCATCAGAATAGACGTAAGGTCTAGCCTGGATAGGGTTTCATCATTGATCGGGCGAGGTGCCGGTCGATCAACAGCTGGTTTCATCATCGATATTGGGTTTATATCGACGCAAAGAAGTTTCATAGGTTTCATCAGAATAGACGTAAGGTCTAGCCTGGATAGGGTTTCATCATTGATCGGGCGAGGTGCCGGTCGATCAACAACTAGTTTCATCATCGATATTGGGTTTATATCGACGCAAAGAAGTTTCATAGGTTTCATCAGAATAGACGTAAGGTCTAGCCTGGATAGGGTTTTATCATTGATCGGGCGGGGTGCCAGTCGATCAACAGCTAGTTTCATCATCGATATTGGGTTTATATCGACGCAAAGAAGTTTCATAGGTTTCATCAGAATAGATGTAAGGTCTAGCCTGGATAGGGTTTTATCATTGATCGGGCGGGGTGCCAGTCGATCAACAGTTGGTTTCATCATCGATATTGGGTCTATATCGACGCAAAGAAGTTTCATAGGTTTCATCAGAATAGACGTAAGGTCTAGCCTGGATAGGGTTTTATCATATGTGGGACTTTGCTAAGCAATACGTAGGTTTCATCAGGATATACGTAGGGTCTATCCTGGTAGAGTTTCATTGCTGACCGGGCAAGGAGCCGATCGATCAAGAGAAGGTTTAAGAGTTTCATCAGGACAGACGTAAGGTCTGAACTGGCCAGGCTTTATCAGAATGGTGATGGGTTTTATTGTCGGTGGGACATTTGTAAGAGGGTATGCCGATTATATCAGGGTAAACGTAAGGTCTGCCCTGGAAAGGTTTCATCGTTGGCCGGGTAAGGAGCCGATCGGTTTAACGGAAGGCCTTATCAAGGGAAGGAAGTATGGAATTTCTCAGAATTACCACATTACCGGCCCAGGCGCCCTTTCGGGTTTTCACCGGAGCCAGCCCCCTCTTGCTTTTGCCCACGCGCCCTTTCGGGTTTTCACGTGGCGGGGTACCCGATTTTACCTGCAGTGCCCTTTTGGGTTTTCACCACAGCTGGGTTTTAGCCATTCTTGCCCTTGTCCAGAATGCCTGAACAAGTCTAGCGGGGTATCTCTATTTTTAACCCCACTTTTTCATATATATATTTTTTGTATTCTTTCTCTTTTCCTTTGTCATCGTCTTTCCTGGAACTAGAACTTTCATTCTATGGACCATGGGGCCATATGTTTATTGTGGATACATGATCATTGATGTGGGTGTCAACATCAATGCAAAGGGGAATAGGGTTTCATGATCTATCCAGACGAAAGGTCCGAATTGATTTAGAGGATATAGATAGCAGCTCGGGCACGAAGCCATTTGCTGGAAATGTGAGTTTCATCGTTAATATAAGGTTTGACACTAACGCAAAGGAATAGAGCTTCATGATCTATCCAGACGAAGGGTCTGAATTGATTCAAACAGCTGTGTCGTGTTTGTCAGAGCAGACGGAAGGTCTACCCTGGATGGGTTTTAACATCGATCAGGCAGTCTGCCAACCAATCAATAGCAGATTTCATCATTGGTATTGGCTCATACCAATGCAAAGGTTTCATATGTTTCATCGGGATAGACGTAAGGTCTAAACCGGACAGGTTTCATCACCGATCGGGCAGTGCGCCAATCAATCAACAGTAGATTTCATCATTGGTACGGGTTCATAACAATGCAAGGATTTCATATGTTTCATCGGGATAGACATAAGGTCTAAACCGGACAGGTTTTATCGTTGATCGGGCAGGATGCCAGTCGATCAATAGCAGGTTTCATCATCAGTATTGGGTTTATACCAATGCAAGGATTTCATAGGTTTCATCGGGATAGACGTAAGGTCTAAACCGGATAGGTTTCATCGTTGATCGGGCAGTGTGCCAGTCGATCAATGGCAGGTTTCATCACGGTGAGACATAGGATAGATTTCGTCAGAATAGATGTAAGATCTAAACTGGGTAGGTTTTACCGTGGTGGGTCTTAGACAAAAATAAGTGGAAGTGTTTTATCAGAACAGACGGAAGGTCTATCCCGAGGTGGGCCCCTTTTTTTTTAGCATTGATCGAGGCAATATGCCTTGTGATCGACGGGGTTTCATCGTCAGGTGGGACTTTATGATGATCGTCCTTCTCGGAGTTTTATCAGGCAGGGTGAAAAAGGGACTTTAAATTACCACGTTACTGGCTTAAGCGCCCTTTCGGGTTTTCACGTGGCGGGGTACCCGATTTTGCCTGCAGTGCCCTTTCGGGTTTTCACCACAGCTGGGTTTTGGCCATTCTTACCCTTGTCCCTAATATAGGAGCAAGTCTGGCGGGGTATCTCTTTTTTTAACCCTATTTTTACTTTCTTTTATTCTTTCTTCTTCCTTCCTCTCTTTTTTTAGAGGGTGACAGGTCGGAATGCCACTAGATCAGGATAAGGGTAGCTTGGCTAGGACGGAGTGCCACTAGACCAAGAAAGGGGCAGCTCGGCTAGGGCGAAGTGTCACTAGACCGAGAAAAGGGTAGCTCGGTTAGGGCGGAGTGCTGCTAGACCAAGAAAGGGGTAGCTTGGCTAGGGCGGAGTGCCGCTAGACCAAGAAGGGGTAGTTTGGCTAGGGCGGAGTGCCGCTAGACCAAGAAAGGGGTAGCTCGGCTAGGGCGGAGTGCCGCTAGACCAAGAAAGGGGTAGCTCGGCTAGGGCGGAGTGCCGCTAGACCAAGAAAGGGGTAGCTTGGCTAGGGCGGAGTGCCGCTAAACCAAGAAAGGGTAGCTTGGCTAGGGCGGAGTGCCGCTAGACCAAGAAAGGGGTAGCACGGCTAGGGCGGAGTGCCGCTAGATGAAGAAAGGGGTAGTTTTGCCTGATCACTCGGGGAATGTCGGTTGTGCTGCATGATACAGCTTTAGATGTCTTCCGTTGAGTGGTGAGAATTGAATTTCCCCTCGATGTTGACAACCACGTAGGCTCCTCCTTCATAGACCCTCTGTATCACATAAGGACCTTCCCAATTAGCATTCAGCTTCCCTTTTGGGTTGGACGCCATGACTTCTCTTTTCTTGACCATGACGAGGTCACCTTTCTTGAATTCTCGTCCTCTTACGAGTTTGTTAAATGCATTAGCCATGCGGGCCTTATACATTTGGATATTCTTCTGAGCTTGGAGGCGTTTCTCTTCCAATTCAGCCAATTCTTCTAATCTTCTTTCTGCATTGGTCTGTTCGCCACGGGCCAGGCCATATTGGACTGCCACTCTGAGTGACGGGACTTCCAGTTCTAGCGGAACCACTGCCTCTGAGCCGTATACGAGTGAGTATGGTGAGCACCCTGTAGGTGTCTTGAAGACGGTGCGGTACGCCCACAGAGCTTCATACATTTTTTCTTCCCAGTCCTTTTTATTGGAACTGACGACCTTGGCCAGCAGGGTGCAGAGAGTCTTGTTAAAAGCTTCCGCTAACCCGTTTGCCTGTGGATTGTAAGGGGTGGAAGTCCTCCACTCGATTTTATATTTCTCGGCAAGCCGATAGACCTTCTGATTTCTGAAATGGCTTCCGTTATCAGATATTATTCGGCTGGGGATTCCGAACCGGAAGATAATATTCTGCTTGATGAATCTAGCGACCAGCTCACCAGTCACTTCTCTTAATGCCACAGCCTCCGCCCATCGGGAGAAGTAATCTGTTATGGCCAGTATGTACTTATGTCCGGCCGAGGAAGTCGGCAGTGGCCCGACTACATCAGTTCCCCATTGTGCAAATGGCCAGCTGGGAACTGTAGGGTGCAGAGTCGTAGGAGGCCTTCTAGGCACAGTAGCATGCTCTTGACATTTTTGGCATGACTTTGCGAATTTACAGTAGTCTTCAAACATGGTGGGCCAATAGTAGCCCAGCTTCTTAATTTCTATCTTCATCTTGGGACCAGCCTGGTGGGCACCTGCTGTTCCGGCATGTACTTCTTTCATCGCCTGCCAAGCTTCCTCAGTGGACAGGCAGCGGAGCAGAATCTTCTTGCGTGCATCTGCCATTATTCGGAACAAAGTTCCATTCCTGTATTCATAAGAATCTTTGATTCTCAGAAGTTTCATCTTTTCTTCTCTTTTCTGCGGCAGCTGTTGGCGTAGAAACCACTGCAGCAGGTGCTGTCTCCAATCAGACGCCTGTACCGTGCTGATAGCAGCAACTTCGTCTTCTTCGGGGCACCCTTCTAGCATACTGGGGACCTGCCGCCGGTTCATAACAACAATGTTCAGTGTCTCATTTGGTGGGACTGCTAGTGAGCTGGCTAGCTTTGCCAGTGCATCAGCTTGGGCATTGTGCCCCCGGCCCACATGCTTGAGCTCAATATGATAGAATTTCGCGATAAGGCACACAGCTTTCTGGTGGTAGGGATTCAATTCTGGCTTCTGCACTTCGAACTCCCCTTGGATTTGTTTTATTATCAACATCGAATCCCCGAATACCTGAAGCATTTGGATACCCATGTTGAGGCTGATATGCAGACCGATTATCAGAGCTTCGTACTCAGCTTCATTATTGGTGCAGGGCTTGTTTATAGAACAGGAAGTATGCACGACCTCCCCTGCTGGCGACTTCAGCACAATACCGGCCCCGGCCCGTATTCTGGTCTTTCCATCGGAGTCTATCTCTGTTCTAGACGCTCCGTCAAAGAATAGCTGCCACATAACTGGCCGAGCCTGGCAAACTTCGAGTGTCTCATCATCGGGTAACTCAGTCCCTAGCATGTCATTTTCCGGCACAGGATGCTCTGCGAAGAAATCAGCCACGGCCTGTCCTTTTATCGCCCTCTGGGGTATATAGGTAATATCGAATTCCATCAGGATCACTGCCCATTTGCCCAACCGGCCCTTCAGTACTGGCTGAGTCAATATGTATTTGAGCGGGTCTGCTGCAGATATCAATCTGACTTCATGTGACAACATATAGTGTCGGAGTTTCTTGACGGCAAAGACTAGTGCCAAGCATGTCTTTTCTATGTAGCTGTAGCTCTCTTCAGTTCTAATCAGCCTCCTACTCAAGTAGTACAAGGCTTGCTCTTTGCCTTCTTCATTTATCTGTGCCAGCATTGCCCCCAGGGAACAGTGTGTGGCCGCGATATACAGTATCAAGGGCCTGCCCTTAATTGGTGCCCCCAGCACTGGAGGGGTCTTGAGATATTCTTTCAGCTTCTCAAAGGCTTCCTGACATCCATCGTCCCAGAGGAACGGTACATCTTTCATCATGAGCTTGTGAAAGGGGTGGCATCTTCCCGACAGATTCGATATAAATCGTCGGATATAGGCCAACCGCCCTTGCAGAGATCTTAGCTCGGGCAGACTCCTTGGTGGAGGGAGCTCCTGGATAGCCTTAATCTTGGATGGGTCGATTTCAATGCCCCTATGCCGGACAATAAACCCGAGGAATTTTCCACTGGACACGCCGAAGGCACATTTCATAGGATTCATCTTGAGTTCATATTTGCGCAGCCTCTGGAATACTACCCTCAGGTCTTGCAAATGGTCTTCTCTTCTGTTAGTTTTTACTACCAAATCATCAATGTAGCACTCTACTTTCTTGAAGAGCAAATCATCAAAGATCTTGGTCATAGCTCTTTGGTAGGTAGCGCCGGCATTCTTGAGGCCAAACGGCATCCTTTTGTAGTGGAATATCCCCTTCGGAGTGCGGAATGCAGTGTGCACTCTGTCTTCTTCAGCAATCCAGATCTGGTTGTATCCGGATGACCCATCCATGAATGACAGGGCTTCATGACCAGTAGTCGCATCAATCATCACTTCAGTGATTGGCACTGGGAAATCATCTTTCGGGCAAGCCTTATTAAGGTCCCGGAAATCGACACATATTCTGATCTGCCCATTTTTCTTCTTTACAGGCACTATGTTGGCTAGCCATGTAGTATACTGATTTTCTTCAACAAAGCCTACATCAATCAGCTTGTCGACCTCTTTATTAATTTGATTTATCAATTCAGGGCGCATTCTCCTGGGCGGCTGCTTTACAGGGTTAGCCTCTTGGTTTATTGCCAACCGATGATGTGCCACGTCAGAACTCAGTCCCGGCATTTCATCATATGTCCATGCAAAGCAGTCTCGGAATTCCTTCAAGAACTGTATATACTGTTCCCTGGCAGCTGGCTCTAGCAGTGCACTGAGGAATGTCGGCCTGGGCTCATCTGCCGTCCCCAGATTTATTTCCACAAGCTCATCGACGGTGGCCTGACCTCCATCTTCGACCTCGGGCGGGGCTTCTTGCAAGTCAATGAAGCCTCCCGGGATATAGTCTTCTTCGGTCTCATGATTTTTGGTTCCATCATACTGGTCATCAGCGGGTGCTGGCTCATCATATAAGGCCAATATTGTTGGATTCTGTTCAGTCTGCCCCGAGGACGTGACTGGCTCAGCAGGAAACTCAAAAATGGAGTCTTCCGCCCTTAGAGGCTCTTCTGATGCAGGCTCCCTTGAGAGATCATCATTCTGTAGAGCCCGGACTTCTTCTAGAATGCGCTCAAACTCCAGACATTCCCTCAGCTCTTTGGCTATTTGGTCTTCATCCGGGGTTCCCGTATCAAACTTTGCTTCAGCATGGAACATATCCTCTTTGCAGGGTAGGTCTTCCAGCACCAACCTTTCTTTGTTTCATCAGATGTCCCCGTCTCTGGCTGACTGTCTGGGGCTTCATTGTTCATTACGGATTGATAAATGATTTCTTCATCTTCCGAGGGGTACTTGTCATATCCCACCTCGGGAGGGTCTTCATGCTGGTAGGAGACAGAGATGACGTCCACCTCAGCTTCATAGTATTCTTGAAGGGTATAACCCAATCCCGGATACTGAGTGATCTTCCTCAGTTCTTTATTATCCCGGGGCGGATCCCATAGCTCCTGGAACGCCTTCTTTTGGGCAACAGGTTGTAATGATGGCATCTGCATTTTAGAGAACATCTGCGAAACCCGCTGGGTAGTATAGTCCAAGCCTGTGATCGGCACCATCCGGTTTGCAGATTCTTCAGGGACCGTGCAGTCTTGATCATCGTCTTCGACTGGCTCCCCGGTGTAGAATATGATAGGAGGTTCGCAGAAGCGAGGGACCTCCATAGTCTTTAATGGTAGCACCGTCTGGTATTCTATGCTGGCAATGGGCTTGACTAAACCCTGCGGAACCCCCACCTGTATGTACTTTTCTTTCATTTCTTCGCCAGTATCATCTGGGTGAATGCTAGGAGGGGTGATCCGAGCAAAGTCACCAACATAAGAAATGTGAGATACTTCATGTTTCTTAATATAGCCCCTTGGTGGCGGTGGAGACCAATTTCTTGCCTTTGTCACCGGCTTCTTCTGGCTGACCACAGCCTCTTTCTCTTCACCCTTTTGCGACACCTCCGTGTAGTAGGATGCATCGAGCATGTGACACTCGAATACTTCGAAGGGATGCAGATCCGCAAACACCCTTTCTTCTTTCCCTT
Source organism: Amorphophallus konjac (assembly GCA_022559845.1). NCBI lineage: Eukaryota > Viridiplantae > Streptophyta > Magnoliopsida > Alismatales > Araceae > Amorphophallus > Amorphophallus konjac. The sequence goes on along the minus strand of CM040117.1, from coordinate 133,739,877 downwards.
CATGGCAGTATTTAATACACTGATGCAGCGTGGACGGCACTATCTGATATTCATGCAGCCACGGTCTCCCCAGCAGGGCCTTATATGTGGTGTTGGAGTCGATTACATAGAATCGCACCACGGTAGTGAGGTCCCCCAACGTGAGGTTGAAATCAGCCACCCCAAGGGGCGTCTCACATTTCTGGTTGAATCCCGCAATTTTCATGTCTCTGACCTTGGTAAGCTGCAGATCAAAGTAATATTTTTGGTAAATGCGGTATGGGAGAATGTTCACAGCAGCCCCGGGATCTATCAGTATCCTGCTCAGTGGCTGACAGTTCAGGGAGCCCCTCATATACAGCGGTCTGTTATGGCCGGAATTCGGAATCAGCATATCATCCTCTGTGAATGTGACTGACGGCCCAGAATTCACTTCTGTCAAGAGTGCTTCATACTGTGCCGGCGACTGCAAGGCATCAACAATCGCTTGGCGAGCTTCTTCACTCAGAGAGAGAATCTCCCAGATGGAGAATCTGGTAGGGAGCTTCTTTAGCATTTTCATGATCCGACTGCCCACCCGGACATTAGACAGTCTCATTTCTTCCGCCCATCGGGACTTTGGAGGTTCATGTGGTGCCCGTGGCCTCTGCTGCCCAGTGCTGGTTTCATCCCCTGGACTGATCTCTTGGGGGGCTTCTTCTATGGCAACGGCCCCTAGTGCCGTCGGAGAGTTATCCTCCTCTTTCTCATTCTGCTTGTAGGCTACAGATGCCGACTGCTGAGGTCTCTTGCCTTTATCTGGCCCAGCCTGTATCGACTGCCCAATTTCCAGGCTGGATAGAAATTCCAGAAATGTTGGAATTTGACCTCCCTTCTTCTCTTCCTGGTATAAGCTAGCAGGGGGAGGAATCTGGACACCCCGCACCTCTGGTTCAGGGATCTGGTAGGGTTGTTCTCCTCTGAACATAATGTTGTGATTGGCTGGTGGTGGGCGCCCCCACCTTCTTCCGGAGCGTGTTGCATGTGCTGAGGTTGAGGCCTCGGCATGGTTGGCTTCTAGCGGGGCATTTGATGTTTCATCCTCATCGTTCTCCCCGGACGAGGTAAAGAGTGCCGACAGGGTGTTGCATTGTACTGTCACGACTCCCTTTTCCTTTTTGCATTTAGACCGTCTCTTCTTTTTCTGGGAATTTGGCTTCTTTGGTTCTTGCCCCCAGAAAGGCTCAGCCTCATCTTTTCCCTGTTCTGCCCCCGGTTGCTCTTTAATTTTCAATTCTTCGAGCTGTTCCCAGAGTGTACAGTCTTTCACCAGCAGGTGCCCGGGCTTTTTCTGTTCATATTCATCGAGCCCATTAATATACTGCTGTAAACGCCTGGCCGCAGGACTTACTTCCTTATGTGCAGGTAAGGGGACTTGTCTTTTCCGGTTGTGAGTGGGGATCCGGATGACTATCCCTGTTTCAGCTGTGTGCCATACTGGCTTTACTGGAGGTGGTTCGGGCCTTGGTGTGACACTGCGGATAACTGCTCCACTGGTATTGGCTGCGGGAGTTTTCTTTCTATTCTTTATTGGCTTTATCTGCCACCCTTCTTGATCCTTCAGTGGGGTGAGGAAGCAAGCTTCATAAGTATGCCTGGTGCATTCCTCGACGGCTTCCTTAGGCAGCTGTTGGTAGATTGAAATCATATTGGCGGCCATTTTTAAGGCCGGAGGCTCATGTGGACGAGGTGGCTCTACCTGGTAATCTCCCAGCTGTAGCTCGCCCTTTTTGACCATGCCTTCCATAATATCTTTGAAGACGTAACAATCTTCAATTGCGTGCCCCAGCGCACGGTGATATGGACAGAACAGTGGATCACCTTTCTTTGCCGCGTCCTCGGGTCTCTTTGGCTCAGGCAATGTTACCTTGTTGAACTTGTATGCCCAGTTGAATAGTGCGGCTGTCTTATCTTTCGGGAAAGAGTATGGCTTTCTCATTTTATTTCTTAGAGAGACTTTATCTTTTCTTTCCGCTGTGTCTGCTAGCGAGGGAGCTTCATCTGCCTCCTTCTTCCCTTTCTGTTGCTCGAAGGTTCTGAAATCGACGGTGTTAGCCTCAGAGTGCGATGGTCGTCGATCATTAGATTTACCCTTCGGCACAGTTGGAGCATTGGCCGTCGGACGCTTGGACAGGAACGTCTCGACTTCCGCCACTATATTGTTCAGCCGGTCAAATGTTCTGACATCTGCACCAATCATCTTTTCCAGTATCTCTCTCCTGAGGCTCTGCTTACATATTTGCACTGCATCTTCTTGATGAGGAGGTCTTCTGCATCTCATAGCTAAGTTCCTCCACCTTTTGATGTAGTCCAGTGCTGTTTCATCTTGCTTTTGCCTGGTTGCATATAGTTCTGCTATTGTAATTTCTCTTTCTGTGACGTGAAATCTGTCGCGGAACTTTCTTTGCATATCAGGCCAATCGGCCACTGACCCAGCCGGCAGGCTTGAATACCATTCAAAGGCTATCCCGGTGAGGGATGAGCCGAAGAACTTAAGCAGATAAGCTTCATCAGCTGCCAAGTCGCCCATGATGGTGGTATAGTAAGCTATGTGCTCCCTGGGAGAGCCCTGGCCATTAAATTTTTCAAACTTCGGTGGCTTACTGACGCCTGGCGGTAGTCTCTTAGCAGCATACTGGGGAGGATACGGTACCTTGTACACATCGTAGGTACTAGCATCATCACCAGTCTTCTCAGATAGCTTCATTTCCACAATCTTTTCAATCATCAGCTTGTGGGCTACGGCTGGATCTATGTTCTCCGGGAAGAAGTGAGCTTGTTGCTGACTGTAAGGAGTTGTCATCACCGTTGCGCGCAAGGTGGGCACGGTGGGCTGTGTCTGAGACACAGAGGGCTGAGCTGCTGTTTGCTGTAGAACAGGTGGGCTCGGTGCTTTGCCCTTATCGGTCGGGAGAGGATTAGCTGGGATAGCCATTTCTGTTGAGCTGGAGGTCTGCCCCACAGGCTCGACTTGCTTGGAGACCGGTGTAGCTTCATGCCTCTCATTTAGCTGTCTTCTGAGAGCATTGATCTCTTGTTGATATCTTCTAAACATCATCTGGATCATGGGATCCATGGTTGACGGGATTTGTATCTCTTCTGAAGTCCCTTCGACGTCATCGACGAAGGGATTATCTTCATCTTCTGCTGTCACCACATTAACTGTCATAGTGGTGATCTTGCGGACTTCATCATCAGTCTTTATTTTTTCTTTGGCCGCCTGACTTCTCCTCGTGACGGGGCCTGGTCTGGTTGCCAATCTGAGCAGCTCATCTGGCTGAGTCGGTAACATATCCTGCCCTTTGACAAGCCCGGCCATATTGCAGGCGAAGATATGCATCTTCTCCCTCTGCCTGTAGACTTTCCTTTTTACCTGGTCGGGATATTTGAGCCGGTCAAAGACCGATATTCTTTCTTCAGCTTCTTCCCCGTGCAGGTCTTTTTTCCCATACCCGGCTCTGTGGCCTTCTTCATAATCATTGGAATCGGAGGAGGAGACTCCGATCATTGCTTCTTGAAAGGCTTCTTCTTCTTCCTCTATGGTGCCCAAGGCACGGGATAATCTTCGCTGCCCGAGGGAAGAATTCCCCAGGTAGTGGAAGTAGTCTTGAACCACTTGTTTCATCTCCTCTGATTGTGCCTTCGTGGCTCTGGTTGGAGCATCAGTCTTTCCTGCCTTTCTGCTGATAAGCCAGCCTTGCCACCTGAGCAGTCAGATGCTCGGCTTTGGAGTACTTGAATATATCGGCCTGTCTGGCACAGGCTCTCGGTCTTCTTGGAATGACAGCAGTGACTGGTTCACTTATTCTCATTTTCTCTTCCTCCCTGAACCTTCTGCTCCCATCCGGGTAGCGGTCGGCAGCAACAGCATAATCCTTCCTTTCCCATCTTCTGCCCTCGGCCATGGGGTGGGTGACCATGCGGTCTTCTTTTTTCTCATATCTTCTGCCCCTCATCCTGGGGCGAGTAGCAGTCATATTTCTTCCCTCATTCTCTTTCTCACCTCTCCTACCCCGAGCCCTGGGGTGAACAGCAACAGCATCTCTTTCGTCTTTTCTTTCTCCTCTTCTGCTCCCTGCTCTGAAGCGGGCAACAGCAGCATCAGAAATTTTTTCTTCATCTTGAGCTGGGGCCCAGCTCTGATTTTCTTCGGCCGCCAGATCTGCCTGAATCTGGGCAGCTTTGGTGCCAGTGGCCTTCTATCTCTATGTTCCATGTCGGCCCTCCTAGCAGCCAGTACTCGGAACCTATCGGTGGTAGGTACCATTGGGACGATCACATCTGGCTTGACCTCCCTTGGGCAACCGTTGAGGTTCACCCGGATATTTCCAATCAGCATTGTCTTCCCCGAATTGGATATCCGACGACCCGCAGCAGTGGATCGGGCTCTCCGATCGGATCTTCCTCCTTTTCCAGCAGCAGCAGAGGGTGCGCTCCGCCTTGCCTCGTGATGGACAAAGCAGGACACGACCCCAGGAGTATCCTTCATCACCGGGTTCTTCTTGGGACCGGTAACTTGCGGCGACGTCTCGACAACAGCTTTTGGCGCCTGGTTGTCAATCTCGAGCAGATCAGTGAAATGAGGCCCAGGCAATTGGGCATTCCGACAGCAGGCGGCATCGATCCGAATGAAAGAGGTACCGCCAGGTAGCCTTCTCGAACATGTGCCTCGACCGCTTGCTGGCCAAAGCACACGGACATGATTCCAGCCGTCATCCTAGCTTCCTGAAAATGGAGAAAGCACACAGAATCAGAAATTTGAGGGGGGGCCCATCGGGCCTCCTATTTTGGCGTAGAGATGAAGGGAGACTGGGTCCCACCGGGCGTGCCAGACTTGTGGGGATGGTTTTATTCATCGTTCATTTATTTATTTTATTTATGTGTGTTTATTGGTTTATTGGTTGGTTTGTTAGGCGTGCCAGTCACCGGAGTGACGATTTATTATGCGCTCGATCTGACTCAATCAGTCGATTGTGAAGTCCGAGTCGGGACCGGAAGTCCGTCATACCATAAAGGTTATGACGTTAATTACGCCCTTCCTAAGAAGGACAACCCTTGATTAAACGCCAAAATAGGAGGCCCCTCGGGGCGGTTGAGAATGACAGTGCATAACGTTGAAGCTCTTGTTATTCTAAGAAGGTAATTGAATAAACGACAAATTATTAAATCAACATGACCTCCTCTTGTGTGGGTCATGCCGGGTAGAAATAGGACACCGTCCACGCAGTGGCGAGACGGGGCCTGAGCAATCATCGGAGACATATCCCCGTTCGCGTTTCTCATCCGGCCGAGAGCCTCGAAGTATTTGTATCCCCCGAGAGATCGAGCCGGCCGGGAGGTGTATAATGTGCACTTCCCGGGGCTTATCGGGGTTAAAACGTCGATCGACATTCCGGCAGCATCTCCCCATAATCTGGATTATGCCCAGGGGAGAATAGGCTATCACCCACGGAGTGCCGGGATGAAAGCCGAGAGAAAGAGAGGCCGAACCTCCCGAATTGCATATGTATGCCCTGGGGCGATGTCTGATTCTTCCCTTATAGAAGCCGGTGGCACTCATGCAGTTGCAGAGCTCACCTACGCTGAAGGGATTGCTCATAAATCAGATGTGGAATCAGTGGAACATAAGGGAGTCTAACTCCCTTTAAATTTATCCCCAGGACAGGTTTGGTGACTCATGGATATCCCTGGGTGAGTTTGATCCAGGTGCTGGGGGTTCAGTTGGATGGCAGGGCAGCTTCTCGTGAAAGCTTTGAATGGGCATATAGGTTCCCGGCGCCAAGGGGAAGAATGGAGGGTTTCTGGCGCGGAGACAAAGCAGCCAGAGAGGGAGTCCCCGACGCGAGCTTCTCGGCGTGAAGACGAAAGGGCCAGGGAGTTCTCGGCGGGTTCAATATGGAGGGTTTCCGGCGTGACGGGGAAGAGGCTAGGGAGTAGGCTGTCGGCGCGCAGGGGAAAGGGGGGTTAGGTTCCCGGTGCAGGCAAGAAGGCAAAGGGGTTAGGGTTCTCGGTGCCAGAAAGATCGCGCTGAGTACTGTTCACCCCTGTTACTGTGCACGGGGCCGAGAAGGGTGATGGTGTCGAGATGGATTTGTGAGGTTCTACGGCACCCTGTTTTGGGTTTCTTGATGATTCAGGCCAGGATAGAGGGTTTTGTGGGATAAGAGGGGATCAATTCCTCATATTGGGATTGGATTAGGTTTGAATTCCAAAGGAAGGCCGGCATCGAAGTGGAATTGGGGGGATCATGGTCCATAGAACCCCTGTCACCAGCGTTCGTAATAAGCCCCGAGGATGATTTTAATGTACTCTTTCATCATCTGGGGGCCAAGAGATGGCTGTCTCTGGCCCCGGGGATGACTTCGGCAGAGCCAATGAGCAAAAACGTAGCATCTATAACCGAGCGGCGGTCACTATATAGTTCTGCTTTGTTTCAGAGGCCAAGGGATAGTCTGTCCCTGGCTCTGGAATAAGCACAAACATCGTTTGAAAACCGGGCGAATAAGCAGGCGATTAATCAAACTGGGGAGGGGGGGTAGCATACTACTGAGTCTAAGAGGAGACAGAAAACATGGAGAACTGGCAATGGAGCTTCGGAGAAGCAAACAGCAGGCATCAACTGCAGCCTGTAGCGTTCATTCATTCGGACATTACCATTATATCCGCACATCAGAGGGAATACATAGAAGAAAATACGAAGGAACTATACCTTATTCTAGCGGCATAAAACCGGCTATGATATCACAGAATACATCAGAAGAGGAAGAAATAGAAGCAATCAAAATTAAGAGATGAACTACAGAAATGGGGGGGGGGAGGGCGGAGCATTGACTCCTCTCCCTCCCCGGGTGCCCACCTTCGATAGGCCTCGACTTCCCTTCTCTGCTTTTCTTTTTTCTTCTCTGTCTCTCGCTCTTTTCTTTCTTTCTGGAGGAGGTAGGTTCCCACTTGCCAAAACCCTTGCTCGCCTCTTCGCCCTTTCTTTTTGTGATCCCCCCGCTCTTCTTCGAATGAGTGGGTTTTTATATACCCAGCCCTTCCTGACCTCTCGGCTGATGGAAGTCGGTGTGCCTTCTCGCCTTCACGGCGCGCATCAGTCTAGTGTGGCAGCTCCCGGCGCGCTAGGTGGCATTAGTAGAGTATCCCGGCGCCGCTCTTTCGTGAGCCCATTTGGCAGGCCCATTTAGGGCTTCTAAACCTCACATATGCCTTGGCCTTTCTTAGTCCTTCAAATATATATATATCAGAACCGGAGAGGGCCCTTTATTGGTGGCATAGCTTTTATTGAGATCATTCTGAGATTTCATCAGTCGATGGACCAGGTGGTGAGGACACGCGTCGCATTACTCGACGGAGCACACGGAGCACGCCGGCATCCCTTTGGCTCGGCGATCACTTGGCAGACTAGCAGAGTTACCTGCACTTATTCTTTACTTTAGGCCATGTTGGGCCTTGGATTAGTCCCTGCGTGGACACTTTTTATCATTTGTGTGGACCTTTGTAGGCCAATTGGGGCCAATTAGGCTTTAGTTGGGTCTTTTTATGCTTATTAGGTAGGAGATAGGGCTATTGGGCCACTTTCTTGGTTCAAGCCTTGGCCCATTTGGCATAGCTGGCCAACCAAGGCTTGGCCCACCTGGGGAATTGCGCCCCCCTCCCTAGGGTTAGGGTTTTGGGCCCCCCCCCTTTTCCCTCCTCTTGGAAGGTGGCAGCCGCCCCTCTCCTAGATTATAGGAAGAGGGGTGCGGCCCCCCCTTTCCCTTCCCCATCCGATCACCCCCTCCCTCCTTTGGCCGCCCCCCCATCCCCAATCCCCTCCTAGAATCTAGGAGTGGTGCGCACCCCCTTTCCCCCCCTAGCACATTGCGCACCCCCCCTTTCCCCCTTGGCTAGGGTTTCAACCCTAGCATTCCCCCTCCCCATATAAAAGGTTTGTATTTTTTCTTTGGAGCATTATTATGAATGGAAAAGAAAATTTGCTGTTGCTCTTGAAGGAGGCTGCACCCCCCTCTGTTCCTCCTTGCTCCTGCGATGGGAGCAAGCCCGGGGTGTGACTCCCCATCCCCTCGGTGCGACGCCGAGGTTCCCCCTCTCTTCTATCCCTTCTCAGGTTCAAGTTCGGTGCAACCAGATTTTGTCTCCAAGAGCCGTGACTACATCCTCTGTCCTTGGCGACTTTGGGTGACCAGCCCATTTTTGGGTGATTCTACTACGAGTCGCCAACGCGTGAGAGGTGGTCTCGCCTCATTTGGAGTTCGGCATCACCCGTGGCGAATTTCTCCGTGAGATCGCGCAGAACCCCCTCTCCCTGCGAGCCAGATCCTGCCCGCCCTGTTGCGAAAATTCCACGGGGCGGACAACTTGGAGTCTGGATGCGGGATCTTCAGGGATCGTACCTCTCTTCGTCCCCTTTCCAACTCCGCTGACCTCGCCTCGTTTCGACGTCGTTGCTGAGCGTGGCGTCAATTCTCGTGGGACCGCGCAGATAAACCTGTGCAGTCCGACCCCAGGATCAGCAACGACTTGCAGAGGTTCTCCCGGCCAACCTCGACCAGATCTGACCGAGCCCTTCGGTCGGGACCTTGCTGCTCTGCGTCCCCGACGTCCTCCCTCAAGCGGCGTCCCGTTCGCCCACCGGAACAACGAGTTCTCAATTTTCCCGCTCGAGTGCGCTGTTCTATGTGCAGGAAACCAGTCACGACTTGCAGATGACCTCACGGCCACCTCGGTGCGAATCTGAGCAGCCCCTTTGGCCGAGGCTTCCTCCCGTGACCTAGCTACGCGCCCTCACTGACGGCGCCTCAATCGGACACCGGACCAGGCCGTGGGAGCGTTCACCGCCGAGTCGCGCATTGCTGCGAACCTGCCGACTGCCGCCCGGGTCCTCCTCGCGGCCACCCCTTCACCGAGTGCCGCCCGTCAGCCCGTGCATTGGCAGCCCCGAATCCATATGTTGTAGCCTGTTATCTCCCTGCGAGGAGTGGGCATTTTTTGGTTGGAGTTGTATTATTATTCACCTTGTGTATCGGGGTTGTTGATCTCGGCCGGGGTTTCTTCCCCACGCCTAGGCGTGGAGGTACGTGCGACGCTCCCCTTGTTGGCATTTGCTTTACTAGTATGCTTTCTAGTATGCCGCGTGAGTGTTTAGGATCCTAGCTAGTCTTTTAGTCACCGCGTGACTGTGAGTTGAGAGCACCCATTCCGTGGCCCTAGTCGAGCGCCGAGCTCGGACTAGATTCCCTTAGGCGTACGGCGGTTCCTTAGCCGCTGAGATCCACGCGCTTCCCTCATAGGGACGGTCGTTGGGCTTGGATTTCTTATTGAGAGACGCCTCCACCCAGAGGAACGCTACGGAGGTCAGCCGCCCGGCTTGCCTTTGGCGTGCGAGTGCTGGCCGCACTTCATTGTAGTCGTAGGTCTTAGCCCTTTTCAGCCCCGTCCCTCATCAAATTGGTATCAGAGCATATTGTCCCGCATCAAATTGGTATCAGAGCCTAGGGAACCAGTTTGTTCTAACAAATTGGGGTCTTAGGTCATTTGAGTCTTTAGGTTGTCTAGGGTGCATTGAGTCTCTTAGTTCATCTAGGTAACCTACCATTGCATTGTCATTTTAGGTTTGTGTCTAGTTAGAGTTTTATCCTTGTCTCGTTGAGTCTTGCATGTCCAGTTCACCGCCAGCCCCATGGTGGTTCCTCGAGCCCACTTGTCAGATTGGTCATCCCTGGTGGCCCAATTCGAGGCTCTTATGGCACGACCCCTAGGTGTCGCCCCTACCACTCAGTCGTCGGGAGACCCGATCCCTATACCGATGACCGAGTCGTTCCAGCGCCCTGTCATGTCCGTGGCGGTCCTACCTAATGGGTTGCATGCGGAGATCGACTTCATCAGTCGGGTTCCATCTAATTGGGTCTCACAGGACATTGTTGAGTCTCTCTCTAAGACTGGGGAGATTGTTCTCCACGGTGGCTTAGCTTTTATCGAGTTTCAACGGTGGTTCGGTCCCATTCTATATCATGATGGCGCATGGTGTAAGATCGACACACTTGCTGGTCCATGCATCATTTTAGGGCAAACTTGGTTGGAGGAGAGAAGAGCGACCATCGACTTGGATAGGAGGACCTGCACCTTACACCCATCTCACCTTCCAGGCGAGTTCGTCTTCCACGACGGCGCTGTGCCGACCACCTCCGTGTCGCTAGCCACCCACCCCCAGCGATCCACTCCGCCTCCGGGCTCATGTCCCCCACCTGGGCTTGTTCGGTGACTTACGAGGCTGAACAGGAGTTGGCCAATGAGTACCTAACTGAGGTTGAGGAGTTAGGGAGTGATCCCATGGAGCACCCAGTCGTGCCTGAACCTTTGGAGGTTAGGGCCGACACTCTCGTCCCGAGACCCTCGACTGAGGGCCAGGGACCCCTCCACATCATAGAGGACTCCATTTCTACTCCCGAGAGAGATGCTTCCCCCTTAGACCCTCATATAGAGCCATTCTTACCTTCCGAGGGTGAACTGGTCATTGGAGAGTCTTTAGCTAGCTGGCTAAGGGAGGGTCCACTTCTAGATGTCTCCATTCCTTGCTATACACCCATGGGACCAGCCCTGCCAATAGTACCCCTTAACTCCTTTCACACCACTTTTCGGTCCTTCCGCGTTCTTGAAAATGTGAAGGACTTCCTTAAGAGTTTAGATTGTCAATGGGAGTTGACATATATGTTGACCTTAGGGTCTGACCAACCCTATAGTCATAGCTTTACACTCCCTGCTATGGGGTCTATTACCTCGGTCTACACCATTGGACATATCACCTCCGAGGTACTTTTATTCTTTCCCATACCCGTGGAGGTGGATTTTGTCCCCTCTTATGGTGTCACGGTCCCGAGGGAGTAACCTAGCTTTCCTTGCCTCCCTCATGAGCCCCTTGCCCCATACATTAGAGCGCCTGAAGGTGATCATCTGCACCTGGGCGAATGTCAGACATGGGCAAGTATAGTAAAGGGACCTATCGGGAGGGGTCATCATTTCTTTGACCCATTCGATCCCCTCCCTAGTGAGCCTCTCGACTCGTATTCTTTTCCCCACCTTGTCGAGAAGGTCCATTATCACACCCCATCCAGACCTGCTAGTCAACATCTCACCTCGCATACACCCAGGCGCCAGAGTTTAGGAGGCCGGGGACACATGTCTCTCTCTCATGTTTCTCCATGTCCCTCATCATATAGGGGTAATGTCATGAGTAAGTTTGGGGTTATTCGTCCTCCTGAGTCTACCATATTTAGTAGGACACATGTGCATGATAGATCATACTTTGGTTGTCCAGGTCCTCCCCATGTTGTCAAGTCTGGTAGATGTCGTATTAGATCCATATTTGGATGTCCAGGACCACCCCTGCATTCACGTAGGTATGAGTCTACCCATCTTATTCGGAGTCTGCATCATCACCACCTTGAGGCCAGCGACGCACGTTATAAGGAGTTAGCTGACGCGCATCGACACACCCGTGAGTTCCGTAAGGGAGAGTACGTCATGATCAGGGTCAGACCTGAACGGTTTCCTTCGGGGGCCGTGAAGAAACTCCAGGCCCGCGGTGCTGGACCCTTCCGAGTCTTGAAGCAAATTGGGTCGAATGCGTATGAGATTGAGCTGCCAGAGGCTATGGGATCTGTTCGACGTTCAATGTCTCAGATTTAGTGGCATATCGGGACCCCGCGGTGATTCCCAGTGAGCCTTTTGAGCCCTCCCCTCCTATTGAGAGTGTTACACCTTCTGAGCGTCCACCTCCTCCAGCCCCATTACAGAAACGCGAGCATATAGATTGCATACTGGATGAGCAGGTGACCACTACCAGGAGCGGAGCCTACCAACGCTTCCTAGTGCGTTGGAGAGGGCGCCCTGCGACAGACGACACCTGGATCACACGAGGAGAGCTAGAGAGGATCGACCCCGACTTGCTGGAGCGCCACTTGAGCGACCGTGACCCTTACTCGACAGGGTCGAGTTCTTCCCACCCGGGGAGAATTGGTGAGGACACGCGCCGCATTACTCGACGGAGCACACGGAGCACGCCGGCATCCCTTTGGCTCGGCGATCACTTGGCAGACTAGCAGAGTTACCTGCACTTATTCTTTACTTTAGGCCATGTTGGGCCTTGGATTAGTCCCTGTGTGGACACTTTTTATCATTTGTGTGGACCTTTGTAGGCCAATTGGGGCCAATTAGGCTTTAGTTGGGTCTTTTTATGCTTATTATGTAGGAGATAGGGCTATTGGGCCACTTTCTTGGTTCAAGCCTTGGCCCATTTGGCATAGCTGGCCAACCAAGGCTTGGCCCACCTGGGGAATTGCGCCCCCCTCCCTAGGGTTAGGGTTTTGGGCGCCCCCCCCCCTTTTCCCTCCTCTTGGAAGGTGGCAGCCGCCCCTCTCCTAGGTTATAGGAAGAGGGGTGCGGCCCTCCCTTTCCCTTCCCCATCCGATCACCCCCCTCCCTCCTTTGGCCGCCCCCCCATCCCCAATCCCCTCCTAGAATCTAGGAGTGGTGCGCACCCCCTTTCCCCCCCTAGCACATTGCGCACCCCCCCTTTCCCCCTTGGCTAGGGTTTCAACCCTAGCATTCTCCCTCCCCATATAAAAGGTTTGTATTTTTCCTTTGGAGCATTATTATGAATGGAAAAGAAAATTTGCTGTTGCTCTTGAAGGAGGCTGCGCCCCCCTCTGTTCCTCCTTGCTCCTGCGACGGGAGCAAGCCCAGGGTGTGACTCCCCATCCCCTCGGTGCGACGCCGAGGTTCCCCCTCTCTTCTATCCCTTCTCAGGTTCAAGTTCGGTGCAACCAGATTTTGTCTCCAAGAGCCACGACGACATCCTGTGTCCTTGGCGACTTTGGGCGACCAGCCCATTTTTGGGTGATTCTACTACGAGTAGCCAACGCGTGCGAGGTGGTCTCGCCTCATTTGGAGTTCGGCATCACCGTGGCGAATTTCTCCGTGAGATCGCGCAGAACCCCCTCTCCCTGCGAGCCAGATCCTGCCCGCCCTGTTGCGAAAATTCCACGGGGCGGACAACTTGGAGTCTGGATGCGGGATCTTCAGGGATCGTACCTCTCTTCGTCCCCTTTCCAACTCCGCTGACCTCGCCTCGTTTCGACGTCGGTGCTGAGCGTGGCGTCAATTCTCGTGGGACCGCGCAGATCAACCTGTGCAGTCCGACCCCAGGATCAGCAACGACTTGCAGAGGTTCTCCCGGCCAACCTCGACCAGATCTGACCGAGCCCTTCGGTCGGGACCTGCTGCTCTGCGTCCCCGACGTCCTCCCTCAAGCGGCGTCCCGTTCGCCCACCGGAACAACGAGTTCTCAATTTTCCCGCTCGAGTGCGCTGTTCTGTGTGCAGGAAACCAGTCACGACTTGCAGATGACCTCACGGCCACCTCGGTGCGAATCTGAGCGCCCCCTTTGGCCGAGGCTTCCTCCCGTGACCTAGCTACGCGCCCTCGCTGACGGCGCCTCAATCGGACACCGGACCAGGCCGTGGGAGCGTTCACCGCCAAGTCGCGCATTACTGCGAACCTGCCGACTGCCGCCCGGGTCCTCCTCGCGGCCACCCCTTCACCGAGTGCCGCCGCCCGTGCATTGGCAGCCCCGAATCCATATGTTGTAGCCTGTTATCTCCCTGCGAGGAGTGGGCATTTTTTGGTTGGAGTTGTATTATTATTCACCTTGTGTATCGGGGTTGTTGATCTCGGCCGGGGTTTCTTCCCCACGCCTAGGCGTGGAGGTACGTGCGATGCTCCCCTTGTTGGCATTTGCTTTACTAGTATGCTTTCTAGTATGCCGCGTGAGTGTTTAGGATCCTAGCTAGTCTTTTAGTCACCGCGTGACTGTGAGTTGAGAGCACCCATTCCGTGGCCCTAGTCGAGCGCCGAGCTCGGACTAGATTCCCTTAGGCGTACGGCGGTTCCTTAGCCGCTGAGATCCCCGCGCTTCCCTCATAGGGACTATCGTTGGGCTTGGATTTCTTGTTGAGAGACGCCTCCACCCGGAGGAACGCTACGGAGGTCAGCCGCCCGGCTTGCCTTTGGCGTGCGAGTGCTGGCCGCACTTCGTTGTAGTCGTAGGTCTTAGCCCTTTTCAGCCCCGTCCCACATCAAATTGGTATCAGAGCATATTGTCCCGCATCACCAGGATTTCATCAGCATTGCCATTCAAACGATGACAAAACTGGGTATCATTTCATCAGCATTGTCACCTGAATGATGACAGGACAGGATAACATTTTTAGCCTGGTGCAGTTCTTCCTCCGTTCTGACTTTGCAGGAGTCTTTAAAATCTTTATTTGCTGGCTCTGGCTTCATCTTTGTCTGCTCATATCTTAGCAGTCAAGTGACTGCTACTTTATCAGTGCTGCCATTTGGCCGACGACGACACCGGATATCAGCTTGGCCTGAAGAGGCTTCAGCCGGACAGATGGTTGACGAGCTTCCCCATCAATCTTTCACTGCGAGTCTGATCTTCTTTTCAATTCCGTTTCCGCCCTTGATCATTTTCAAGGTGTCAACAGTGCCAGGTACACTGCACGGACTTGGAGCTATGAGATCCGTGTCCTGCGCTTTCCCTGCATGCATTTAAACAATTTGCATTAGTCATTCATTTTGTAAAAAATCATGCATTACATTAAAAAAAGTGCGATCTATCAGGTTAGCAGCCACAACTGGGCCATTTCTATCCCCCTAACGGTTTGTTTCCAACCGTTTTCTATTTCCAATAAGCTCTCTCACTGATCTAAGTTTCCACGGTGATCCTCTATCCGTTTTCCTATAATGAGCAGTCTGTTGAAGCCCGTTCATTTCCCTAGACGGCCCAGTTTGGACCGTTTAATCCCTCATGTGTCCGTCCCATACTACGACCTTGTTCAGACTGTTTGAATGTGTAAATAGCCTTGTTTAGACCGCTTATATCCCTCAGAGTTCCATTTCTAACGGCCATAGTGAGACCGCCTAGTCCATCTACGGTCTACCTCAGACCACGTTCATCCCCAACACCAGGCTGTTGAACTCCTCTCGAGCGGTCACCCGTGGACCATTCTTGTCTTTTGGACGGTATGTTTTGGGCCGTTTATTACCCCAAACGGTCATTGGTGAACCATTTAGTTTTTTAGGCGATCTCTGTTGGACCGTTTTCTACTTGCCGTGCCCGACGGTGTCCAATCCCCTCCCTACCATTGCCAATGGCCCTAGGGGCCTTACAACCAATCCTAAGGGGGTCGGCGGTCTGAGGTAGACTGTGGATGGACTAGGCGGTCTCACTATGGCCGTTAGAAATGGAACTCCTCTTGAGCGGTCATCCCCAACACCCAGGCTGTTGAACTCCTCTCGAGCGGTCACCCGTGGACCATTCTTGTCTTTTGGACGGTCTGTTTTGGGCCGTTTATTACCCCAAACGGTAATAGGTGAACCGTTTAGT
This sequence comes from Amorphophallus konjac, assembly GCA_022559845.1. NCBI lineage: Eukaryota > Viridiplantae > Streptophyta > Magnoliopsida > Alismatales > Araceae > Amorphophallus > Amorphophallus konjac. The sequence continues at coordinate 133,724,408 of CM040117.1, read as the reverse complement.
TTTTTAGGCAATCTCTGTTGGACCGTTTTCTACTTGCCGTGCCCGATGGTGTCCAATCCCCTCCCTAACATTGCCAATGGCCCTAGAAGCCTTAGAACCAATCCTAAGGGGGTCGTGTGCCCCTCTTCCTTCTTCTAGGCTAACATGCATGGGCTTAAAATTAAAATGGGAGGGTTTTGGGGGGCCTACCTCGGAGGTCCTCGCCGATTTCTCCACCGCCGCTGCCGCCTCCTCCGACGACGCTCCTGCGTCCTCAGCCGCTCTGGAGATGATCGTCGTTGCCCTATCCTCAACCGCAGGCGGTGGGGGTTTCTCCACGGCCGCCTCTGACGTCGGTGCCTCCCCCTCCGGTGGGTTCTCCGCCGGCGGTGGTGCATTTTTTTCTCTCCGGCCACACGACGGGCTAGGTGACTTAGAACCTACTTCTTGAAGCGCATATGGGGGTTAAAAGAGTGGGGGTGAGCTTGAGCTTGAATGAGGGGTGGAGGCAGAGGAGCAATGAGCTCCGTTCGGTGGCCTTCAGTGGAAGATGAAACGAAGAGAGGGAGTTGAGCGAGGAAGACAAGGGGAGGCGTCGATTTATTTTTTTGAAACCGACGATCAAAACGTGGTCTATCGATAGACTGCTTATCTTTTGGGTAGTCCCTAAAAGACCATTTTTGTGTGATGACCCAACTGCCATTAAACGGTCATTCCTTGACCATTAATTATTTGGGCGGTCTTCCATAGGGCCATTTCGGTGCTATGATGAAATTCAAATTCTCACTGCCTCGGCGGTCCTATTTGGACCGTTTATCATTCTTGGCGGCCTGGAGTAGACCGTTTATATGTCGGAATGATGAACGAACTTTTTAAGTCTTATTTTACTGCATTATATGCTTAATTAACAACCTTTTGGGCTCACTTGACTTGTTTCCATGATATATATGATTGCAAAACTCTGTTCATGATCTCTTGCAGCATCATTCCACTTCCATGGTCCCGGTCAGGTAAGTCAGGTAAGTATGTTGTACCCGGTGTCCCTTAATGCATTACTATATGGTATCTACGCTATATTACCTTGAGAACCGGCTGGTCATTCACGTGTTCCAGGATCTGATGTTCCCCTATAACGAAAATGATGATGATCTAGGTGCACGCGTTTAATCATCGGATAGGCCGTTAGGTTGAGAGGATTGGGGGATGATGGTTCTATCTTGCACACCGTGGTTGTGTAGACACGCCAAAATTGACGCTATGATGATCAAATCTCATGTCATATGATAATACCCAAAAGTGAATTTCAATATTTCCATAAAATAAAGATTTTCTATTTTTGTGTGTTTTCTTCGCATTTTGTGCATTTTTTTTGTGATTCACGACTTTGCCTAGGGCGTGTTTCAATTAACGGTCTTGCTTGAGGCGTGTTCTAAAGAAAGGACGACCAATTGTAAGGGCGTCAATTCCTGGTGTTTTACAAGTCCCACCCTGATTGAAAATCAATGATTAACGTCCTTCCATAGGACGTGTTTTGTTTAACGCCTTTGCTTCAGGCGTCTTTTTGCAATTTTCAAATAAAGAAGGTTTTTATTACCAAAATTGAATCCAGGAAGTGACGCCCTGATCCTGGTCGTGTTTTGAAGTAACGCCCTTGAGCAGGTCGTCAATTGTTGAATTGACGCCCTTGAGTAGGTCGTGTCTCACCCTTTCGTGTCCTGCTTAAACTCATCTTTCCTGATGAGTTCTCTGCTTTTCTTGATCACCTTGCTCGATCTGGGAACTAGAGTCCTTGCCATTGACGATCACTGCCTATTCTTATCTTCCCAAATCTGTGTTTATCTTAATCGAAACCTTATAAAAGGATTCCCTAGTCAATCTCGCGCGAGGTTACGGTATTGCTGGAGCCATTAACCACAAAATCAGAAAAAGAGCAGAGAGCAGTTTTCTTTTGCGCAGAGAAGAGTTTCTACTCTCTTCATCCGTGTGATCTCTTCATCATCTTCCTTCTGCTTCCTGCTGCTCCGGTGGTTCTCCCCTTTACTGTTTACAGGAACAGCATGGGTTCCCTCTCCCTTGTGTGTTTGTCTTCATCGTATCATCATCGATCATCATACTTTTCTTCTTTTGCATTAGTATTGCATCTTCCTCCTCTCCCTAATTCTCTAGGGGTTTTAAAACCAAACAAAAAGGTGCGCATGCTATATTCTTATTTTCATCATCGTACTATTTATTTGGATTGATACTATACTCACTCTTGGCTGATCTCCTTTTCTTTTACTTGTTTGTTCTTTGTTTAAGGTAATCAAAAGGAAGAACCCCCTTCATCGGCCGGCCGATAGAAGGTGGAGGAAGGAACTCACATCCATCCCGCGTCTTATTTTTCACCAGGTATTCGCGATCATCTTTTCTTCTTATTGAGGTAACCCCTCTGGCGATCACACTCCTTAGTAGCACCACGTGCTCTTTTACTCCCTTTTTCATCATTATTTTTCTTTTCTCTTATGCATATACATATTATTTTCCTTTAAGAGTGGATTTTCCATGATTCACAAATTGGCGATCACGGTGGGACTTCCACTATTTTTCTATTGATTACCCCTTTCCCCTTTGGCACCCACGTGTGCCCTTTCCCTTTGGTACCCACGGTACCTCTCCTTTGTGCCCCACGGGCACCCTCCACTGTGCACACTGCATACTCCCCGAGATGAACCAGTTTGTGATTTTTCTGAATTAACGCCTTTCACAAAGGCGCGTTTTGATTTAACGCCTTTATCCAAGGCGTGTTTTATATATTCGACGCCTCCTACGAAGGCGTCTTTCATCACATATCCCTGGTGTTTTATTCTGTCTGAGGATTCACGTCCTTCCCTGAGGGCGTCCTTTTGTTGAGAAGTGCCTCCCATCAAGGCGTGTTTTTCTTTGAGCGTGCGCACCACACACTTTTGACGCCCTCTGCCAGAGGCATCTTTTCACATTTAGCACCTTACACTAAGGCGCGGTTTTGTGATTCACGACAGCGACGCTGTCGTCTCTTTTACTGGTAGCGACTGCTGCCAGGTCGCCTCTTTCCTGTGCGTTTACAGAGGCTTGTTTCTTGTGATCATTCATGCTGGATTGATACTTACCTCTATTATTTGATTATATTGGTGTGAGCTGCTTATCTTATCTTGCATTCATCCATTTGCATTGGTTTGGGAGACCTCCTCTCTCTACATTAGGAGCCACACCCCCTCTTGGTGAAGGAAGGACCCTCCATTGAGCACTCCGTCTCATTGGACCGGAAATTCCTAAACCAAGCCTCCGTAAGTCCCCGCACCCGTGGATTCCCTCACGGACGCTGGGCAGGTGGTACCTTTGAAGTCCCGGGTTTAGTTGGCCTATACACGGTGAGAGAGTGTTCCTAGTTGGCATCGAAGTGAACTTACATTGAAACTAGGTTCCTCCCTTGTGTGAATCACTCCAATTTTGGTTAAAAGTCATTAATTCACCAAGGTTCAAACAAAAAGAAATCAAAGGTAACCATTCCAACTTGTGTGCTTCTTTGCAAATTATTTTGCTTGAACTTTGATTGATGACTTACCTTGATAGGGAAAACAACATGTTTAATCCAAACTTTGCTCATGAGGATGCACAACCTAGCACATCTTGTACTCCTCAATTTCAACATGTTCGTCATAATTCTCACCATATTTTCAAGGGACCACGTCCTCATTCTTATGGTTTTGCTCGACCCATGGGCAATATCCAATCTCATGGTCCCTTGCCTCAATCGCGAGCCACTACTCCTACGGGACCGTCTCCTCCCAACGATGAGAAGGTCTCCCAGATCTTGCATGCATTAGATCATCTCACCCCTCAACAAATCTAAGCCCTTAAGGCCGTTGTTGAGGGTGCATCTCATTCCTCTCATCCTCCTTCAAATCCTACGCGGGTGGCCCATCACCCCCTTCCCTCTTCTATTCACATTCCTACTCGGGTGGCCCATCACCCATCTCCTATTCACACTTCTCCTCGGGTGGTCCAATGCCCGCCTCCTTCTATTCCTCCTCCATCACTGCCCCAAGGCCTATTTATTCCTTGCAACCCGACCCATCTGGGTACTTCTATGGGTCGGCCCATTAATTCCCTTCCACGGCCTTCTTATGCGGCCCCTCCTTCAAGGCCATGCCAACCCTCTATTGCTCAGGTCACGCCCCTCCAACAAACTCTTTTCAACAAAGTCACTTCGTTGGAGGAACAATTAAAGAGGGTTACGAGCCCATGACCCGCTCCTCCTACTCCAGTTAATCCCCTTTACGCGGCTCTAAATGACATTACAAAGATGGAGAAAGATTCGAAGGATAGGAGAGACGGTTGCGGCGTCGACAGTTCAAGCGAGCAAGAGCCGGCAAATTTCAATGTTCAAGTGGACGCTGTCCTTCCTCCACCCACATATACGCCTCCACTACGCTGTCCACTTGAACCGGCTGATGAAGAACCGGCAATTGAAGAATCTGAGGCGCACAATGATGAAGCTATGTAGGCACCCCTTCCGAGTTTCCTTCGCTTCCCTCTCCCTCCACTACCGCTTGATGAACCCCCTGCTCAGGACGAAGTCACCGTCCCCAACACATTCCCCGTTTATGAGACTAATTGGTGTTACGACGATGGGTCAATACTCCAATCACCCATGTCGTTGTACCAAGACATGTCTCCTATCCCTAACACCTCTCGCCCCATCCGGCATTTTCAACACACTAAACCTTCTCCGTTCACCCCTCCTGTAACCACCCCAATAGCCTCCACTCCACCGGCCTCCACCGAACCTCCATTACCCTCCATTACGCCAGTCTCCGCCAAGCCTTCCATTACACCTCCTCTTTGTTCGCCACCTCAGCCGTTCACTATGCCTATGACCCCTACCCCATTACTTAACCCTTTACCCTTACCTGTGGCTAGTCCTGAGCAAGGTTCACCCTTTTTTGCACTTGAGCCAACCCCGACTGCTTCCGAGCAAAGGGAGAAGCTCGACGTGTTTGAACCTTTGCTTCCACTCACCCTTTCACCTCCACCATCCATGGAACCTTCCGCCTCCACTTCACCCCCCTTTACTACTCGGAACGGGCGTCCTTCTGTAAATACTTGTGCCGAAGATGATCAAGAGCTGGGAAAGAAAGATTTGGCCATGGCCATGCTGTTCAAGATGCAAGAGTTTATTTGCCAGATGCCAATCTGGGTTGTTGTGCCAAGGATGGTTGAAGAGGCCGAGTCCCCGCCACTGCTCGCTAGAAGAGAATGCCAAGCGTTGATGCCGTATAAGTTTGTGCTCAAGGGCCGGGCAGGGCACCCCTTGTTCCAACTTTCAAATCTTGAACTGTTTCTTCCATACAAGGGACGAACGCCCATCTTGATCAATATTCTTCATACGCTACAATCCTTGGGCAACACGATGTTTCCTATCCCAACTTTCCAACTCTCTCACACTATTGCTTTCCACTCTCCAAGAGAGTTGTCACTTACCATTGAAGCTTCATCCATTGGGCCAATTGGCTATACACTTTCACTACCATGGAGGGGCAGTTACCTTGGTGTCAAAGGGCTTTCCACTATTCTACCCACCTTCCATTCAACGCCATCCACATGGGCCACTCAGGGGTAAGGAGGAGGATCTCATCCTCTCGCCCTTCATGTTCTTCATATTCTTTGCATCTCATGCATTCTGTCGCATCCATGCATTCATCGCATCTGTTGCATTGCACTCGCATACATTGGCACTTCTTCTTTCCCGGGTTTCCGGACCCATATCTTCCCCGCCTTCCGGAACATCCGGATCTTCCGCATTTCCCATCTTCATCCTCTTCTAATCCACTCTCCCTGGGGCATCGCGTCCCCTTTCCTGCTATTTCCCTGGAACCTCCAGGTGTTTTATCCCTCCTCTTAGGGCATGACGCCCCTTCTGATTCCACTATTCCGGAGCCTCCGGATCTTTCTCTTCTCCAGGGCATCGCGCCCCTTTCCGTCTTCTTCCTCCGAACCTCCGGATCCTGCTCTTTGGGCATCGCGCCCCTACACACCCTCAAGTCCGGATCTTCTGGATTTCTTATCTCTTCTCCTTGGGCATCGCGTCCCATGGTACCTTCCCCCTCTAGAACCGCTGGACTCTCTTTCCTTCCTCCCAGGGCATCGCGCCCTTTCTGATTCTCTTCCTTCGGAACCTCCGGATTCTCCATCTTATTCTCTCTATCTTCTTTCGGGGCATCCCGACCCTTCTGATTCCATCCCTCCGGAACCTCCGGAACCTCCTGATCCTTTCCATCCACTCTTCCCTAGGCACCGCGTCCCTCGGCATCTCATTCCTCCGGAACCTCTGGACCATCCCTCTTTCTTCCAATTCATCTTCCTGCTCCTCTAGGATATCACATCCTTTGTCCTCTTCTTCCTTTTTCACCATATTTTTGCATATTTCTTCCCAGGGCATCGCGTCCCTCGAGATTCTTCTCCTCCGGATCCTCTGGATTCCTCCTATCAGGATTCTCCTCCACAACCCCCAGACCCTCCAGATCCGCCTCTTTCCATCTATCAATTTCTTCTTCCGATTCCCCCTAATCCTGGGTCTGACCCAACTTCTTCCACGTCCACTGCTTTGGGCATCTGCCCTTTCTCCCACTGCTTTCGAGGCTTTAGTCCTCACTCCTCCTTCTAATTCTCCTCTCCTTCTGTAGACTGTTCCATGTGATCAGGGTCTCCGCGCCTTAGTGAGGGAGTTCTAGCCCTCGCCTCTCTTCCTTTTTATCCTTGTTCGTCTGAGTCTGGTCTGAGCACCACTCCTTCTTGTTAAGCCACTTCCAAATCCTTTGCTTCCAATCTTTTTATCTGCCAAAGAGGACAAATCCCATGATGATGAACCTCGCCTCTTGCGGTAGCTGCTTCAACAAAGATCGCAAGGTAACATATTGGCGTAAGTAAGCATTTTTATGATATCATTTTCTCATTACTTCACGCATGATTTTCAAAAAGAAGTGCTTCTTAACAAGATTAAAAGTGGTGTTTTGACCTTCATCTTAGGCTTTTGTTTAATTCAATTATTCTGAAAAGAGTCTTTAGGCTTACTTTTGCAGCACCTTTGGTTACAAAAATCCCACGCTAGGAATTCAACGTTCTCTCCCCGCTTGTTAAGAGTAACCCTTAGCTGGGCATCGCACACACTTCACGGCGTCCTTAGTCGGCTCCTTTAGTTAAACACCGTTGCTACTTTGGCCATGCCATGAGTATATCTGAAAGTCTTTTCTCTTCTTTACTCGGCCGAATGCAGGGGCAAGAGGTTGACGGATGAGATGACCAACCTCGGTACTCCCCAATACGAGAGGAGTCTCAAATAGGGGCAGTCGTGACCCAAAATCAATACAAATTTCATGATATACATCTCGCCAAAAGGGCTATTATGAAAATCAAAATCAAATTTTGATAAATACAAAAGTATGAATTGTGGCATGTCAACAAAGTCCCCGTAGGGAAAACCTTGGTCGTATGCATGTCAAGGGTCTAAAAATCAAAGGCACAAAGCCCCGGCACAACAGACTACCTCTTTGAGGGGAAACACCTGGGAAGGAATTCAAGTCCCGACATCTCCCATCCTGCATAAAGCTTATCCTCAATTATTCTTCTCTTCTCCCTCTATGACCGAATGTTTCTCGGGTATGGCCTTGGTAGGGGCACCGTTAATCAAGGGCAGTCGGCTATAGGGCGCCACCCTTCAATGCACGCCCGGCTTTGGGCAGTTTTTAGTGAAAGGGGAAAGAACAATGACCCCTAGCCAGTGGTTTAAAAAAACACCCTTTGATGCTGCATTAACGAAGCCTAAATCAAAATCCAAAAAAAAATTGAATATTTTCTAAACCAAAATCCAAAAAAAATTGAATATTTCCTAAACCAAAATCCAAAAAAAATTGAACATTTCCTGATCAAAATCTAAAAAAATGAATATTTTCTAAAATCATCAAAAAAATTCAAATATTTTCCAAAATCCATAAAAAATTGAATATCTTTTTCAAAACCCACAAAATATGCATATTTCAAAATCCAAAAAAATTTGCATTGTATTTTCTGATGGTGTTTTTTTTACAGGAACAATAATTTTGCAAGGACCAAGAGCACGGGATGAGTCCTCTCCATTCACCGCTATCAATCTCTTGATTCTTCCCAATATCATGATTCGTCACTATGGACACTCCTGATTACCATCTCTCTATACTGGGCATTAACTGATCGTTCATCTCCTAATCTTTTAATTAACTCCTGCTGATTTCACTTGATTGATCCTGATCATCCAATCTCAATCTCACATGCCAAGATTGTCATCCTCATGGCAAACAAGAAATAATGATGCTTTGCAATGCTATGATTTAATTCATGTTTAGCCTTGCTAATACATGCTTGAATGATATCCACACCAAGCTTTGAGTGCTTTGATGTGTATATTGTGATTGCTTTGATGCTTTGATTCATGTTATGCTTGCTATGCTTAAATGCCTTATCCATTGCTTGTTATCTTTTATATCTTGGCTGATGAATCTTTGAGCGCAGGAAGAAGCTCTTGGTCCCACCGACTGGGCATCATCATCCAAGCCCCACGGTGCTTGCACCTCATTTCTCAGTTCCCCCATGCTCATTGCTATCACCATCCCCCCTATATGCATTTTACTATATATTATTATGCTATTAGATTATATCAAGGACCTTGTGACTTTGGTAAATCTGGAATTTGAGTTCCCCTTCATCAAAAACAGTGATAATTCCAGGAGAGTCTTGATCACACGGATAGGCCGTTGAGTCATTCAAGGTTTGGGACGATGGTTTCACTTTCTGAGTTGATACGCGGACAAACGGGCTTCGGCTTAGTGTCAGTTCAGAGATCTGGATTCTTGACCAAATCTAGATGGCTTAGCATTATTATCCTTGATTATTTTCTATTTTTAGTTTGTTTTATCTTTTCCTTTTAGCCCAGCATGCATCATGTAGGACTTTGAGCTTCATGCTAAAAATCTTCATATTATGGTAATAATGAAGGTCACTCGCTCTTGATTGAGTTGACATGAGATATTCCATTCCAAATCGAGTACTTTATTCTCTCTGAAGCCGCTCAGGCTAGTTCCTTGAAAATGCCCCTTTGCTGGGTCTTCATCTCAATTCCCTTTATTTTTCTACAAATCCACCTTGGTTGTAGCACGTCCACATTGGCTGGTAACCGCTCTCCAAATGGTGTCTCCCTGCCGTGCCCATGCGCACATTTTATTTACTTAGTTTAGTCTCCTTTATCCAGCAAATCAATGCTTCCTTGGAATCACTCGGAGTTGTTTCACTCAGAATCTTGGAAAGATTTCCAATGCTTAGTATCTGAGGCGTGTCACATCACACCTTGGCATCTACTTATCAGTTCGTTCCACTTCATTCCGCTTGTTGCACTTTCTCTCCATTTTGTCTCACTCCCTTGCAAAGCAGACGCCAAGGCGGGGCAGCTGTAGACACGCCAAAATTGACGCTATGATGATCAAATCTCATGTCACTATGATAATATCCCAAAGTGAACTTCAATATTTCCATAAAATAAAGATTTTCTATTTTTGTGTGTTTTCTTCGCATTTTGTTCATTTTTTTGTGATTCACGACTTTGCCTAGGGCGTGTTTCAATTAACGGTCTTGCTTGAGGCGTGTTCTAAAGAAAGGATGACCAATTGTAAGGGCGTCAATTCCTGGTGTTTTACGAGTCCCACCCTGATTGAAAATCAATGATTAACGTCCTTCCATAGGACGTGTTTTGTTTAACGCCTTTGCTTCAGGCGTCTTTTTGCAATTTTCAAATAAAGAAGGTTTTTATTACCAAAATTGAATCCAGGAAGTGACGCCCTGATCCTGGTCGTGTTTTGAAGTAACGCCCTTGAGCAGGTCGTCAATTGTTGAATTGACGCCCTTGAGTAGGTCGTGTCTCACCTTTCGTGTCCTGCTTAAACTCATCTTTCCTGAAGAGTTCCCTGCTTTTCTTGATCACCTTGCTCGATCTGGGAACTAGAGTCCTTGCCATTGACGATCACTGCCTATTCTTATCTTCCAAATCTGTGTTTATCTTAATCGAAACCTTATAAAAGGATTCCCTAGTCAATCTCGCGCGAGGTTACGGTATTGCTGGAGCCATTAACCACAAAATCAGAAAAAGAGCAGAGAGCAGTTTTCTTTTGCGCAGAGAAGAGTTTCTACTCTCTTCATCCGCGTGATCTCTTCATCATCTTCCTTCTGCTTCCTGCTGCTCCGGTGGTTCTCCCCTTTACTGTTTACAGGAACAGCAGGGGTTCCCTCTCCCTTGTGTGTTTGTCTTCATCGTATCATCATCGATCATCATACTTTTCTTCTTTTGCATTAGTATTGCATCTTCCTCCTCTCCCTAATTCTCTAGGGGTTTTAAAACCAAACAAAAAGGTGCGCATGCTATATTCTTATTTTCATCATCGTACTATTTATTTGGATTGATACTATACTCACTCTTGGCTGATCTCCTTTTCTTTTACTTGTTTGTTCTTTGTTTAAGGTAATCAAAAGGAAGAACCCCCTTCATCGGCCGGCCGATAGAAGGTGGAGGAAGGAACTCACATCCATCCCGCGTCTTATTTTTCACCAGGTATTCGCGATCATCTTTTCTTCTTATTGAGGTAACCCCTCTGACGATCACACTCCTTAGTAGCACCACGTGCTCTTTTACTCCCTTTTTCATCATTCTTCTTCTTTTCTCTTATGCATATACATATTATTTTCCTTTAAGAGTGGATTTTCCATGATTCACAGGTTGCAGATAGTGTCTTGACCCTAATTGCCCCAGTATAGCAATACTATACTCGAGTACTTTCTATTTTATGGCTTTCTTTGCATTCACCTTGATGATTTCTTTTGTTTTAGCCTAGCATGCATCATGCGAATTTTTTGAGCATTCACGACCCATGGTCTGTCTGAAAGTGTCTCATTGGTGATGGATTATTGTGTGTTAGTGGTTTTGGGTAGGAGAAACTATTCCACTCAGAGTTGGGAGGTTTTCTCTAGTCTGTTCACCTGGTTTGATTGACTAAGAGTCCCCGTCTGGAGGTGTTAGCCTGCTTCTTTACTTTTTACTGCTCGTTCTGAGTCCCTCATTGGTTGTGGATTGTGTCCCCTAACGAGGTTGCTTGCGTTTTCTCCCTACTTTTATTTAGTTAGTTTCTCCAGACTGGTGTCATTTTGGTTCGATCATTCCTCGTGTTTGATTCAGAGTTTTTCGGAAGATTCCTATCGCTTGTTGGCGAGGGAACATGTATCGTTTACCTTAACACCCGCTTTTGAATCCGCTCCGCTTCATTTTCGTTTTATCTCCATGTTTCATTTCGCTTTCGGTTCACCTCCGCTCGCTCCCCTGCAAAGAGGACGTTAAGGAGGGGCATCTGTTGACACTCATTTTTTATCCTTGAGTTGAGTCATCTTTCTTACCTTTATTTTTGATGCCTCGGGTTGTCCATTATTCATTGGGCCAATTCTAGGCATTTCTGTGGGCTTATTTTATTAGTACTTCTTCCCTAGCTGGGCTTGCTCTCGAAATTTTTCTTGAATTCGGGCTTAATGGGCCTTGATTTAGCTTGGTCATTAGGGTAAGTGGGCTTATTTATCCCATTTATTATTTTCAACCATCCAGCTTAAACACGGTCTAGCGATAGACCGTTTAGCAGGATCGTCGGTCTATAGTAAGACCGTTTTTGTCGCCCAACGGCTTGACCTCTCGATAGATGGCTATTTATCTTGTTTCTCTTAATTTCCACCGACACCGGATAAGCGGTCTAGCATTAGACCGTTTGAACTGGTCGGGCGGCCCATCAATTGACTATTTCTAAGTCAGAGTCCTAATTCAATCTATTTTCTGGATAAATAGCTATTTATATCATTATTGATAATTTTCCACCGACATCTGTGAGGCGGTCTCCAGATGGGCCGCTTAATGAGTCAAGCGGCCTATCGAAGGACCGTTTTATGATTCAGAGTCCTATGCCAGTTGCGCCAGTCTGTTCTTTGGATAAATGGCTGTATTTATCTGTTTATTAATTTCCACCAACACCTTATACGCGGTCTTCCAATGGACCGTTTATATGGGGGGGCGGCCCATCGATCGACCGCATATGAGGCCGAAATCCTTGCTTTGACAGGTTTTTCTCTCTCTATCCGTGGTCAAGTTAGCTACTTTGTCCTCGAATTTCTACGTGGTTTATTAGCCAAATCAGGTGTCGTTTGATCCTGGTGAAAATTGGGAATATTATCTCCGTTTTATCCTAAAGAATCTCAGCCTAATTCTCGCTGGAAATCCCTCAATTTCGAGCGGACTTTCAAGGGTCTATAAATAGCACCCTTAGCTTAAGCTCGCGAGGGGGGAGATCTGGAATTGACGTGGAAGTGCTGCCGCATTCTCGAGCGAGTTCCAGTGAGGGAGGAAGGCTTTCCACATCCATTAAGCCTTCGGTTCAGGGAGTAGTCGTTGTGCTTGTGTTTCTTTGAGTCTTAGTTAGCCATTTCCATCATTTGCCCATCATTACACATTCATTTTCCTTTACTTCTACATGCATTTTTCACTAGCATTCTACCATTCCTTCACCTTTCGTACCATTTTTCACGCCCCATAGGGGTTAAAAAAAACCTAACCTCCCCAGGTACATCCCCTTCCATTTATGCATATTTTTCACCGTTCATTTTCATAGATATTGCACTTCATAAACTCACTAGGGTTGCATTTTTCGGGTCATTTGTGTTGTTTTGTAGGTCAACAGGAGTTCTAGCACGAGGCCCATCCCCTCTGGCCGGCCGGAAGGGGTGAAGGATTAAGTCCCACAACTTGGGATCTAGAGGTTCTACGCGGTTCATCTCCGACCGTCTAACGGGGTTTGCGACCTTACTCAGACCGTCTAGATCCTGTGTGCGGCCTACTGCAGACCGTCTAGCCTCCACCTCAGGTTTTTTCCCGTGTTCCTACTTCAGTGTTGGAGGCGGTCTATCGTTGGGCCATCTACGCCCTTCAGCGGTCTCAAGCGAACCATCTTCATCCTGTACCAGCGCTGTATCCATTGGTGAGTGGCCTCATCTGTCTCCCCCTTTCCAAGGTACATAGTGCTCTTCCAGTTGCACTAGGTATTTTGGTGGCGATCACAACCTGTTGATGCATGTGTTGCACTTTTATTCCTCCATGCTTTAGTCACATTCATTCGTCCACACACCCACATTGCCTTCCCCTTTTAGCACATATTTCTTTAGAGAGGGAGAAAAGTGTCTACACTGGCGTAGGCCTTCAAATAGGCCTCATCATTGGTAGCTCGGGCTCGTACCACCCGACCTCTCTGCGTCTAGTCTCGTATCTTGTCTATCACCCGAGTAACCCAATCGATCTCGCCGCTCAATCCCTTCGAGGATCATCCTACGCGCTCCTCGTCACTCGCTGGGAACTCTACCTTAGGCTGGTGGACGCCCCTGGTCCTCATGATCAGGCGGTGGTGCAGTGGCTCGATAATGTTCATACAATGAAGCCACACATCTCGTCCCGCATAGGCCTGGGCCACCTCCACCGAGGGCTGTCCCTCGTGACCCTCGTCATGGTACGGTGTCCAGCGCACCTAAAAAGGCAAGCATTGAGTCAAGCATTATAAGCATTTCAGGAGCATTTAGAAGTCTTAAGTTTAGGATCTTACCGATGCATAGGGAAGTCTGTCGATGTCATCCTGAATCGCTCGCGCCAAGCGTCGTAGCGACCCGGTGTCACGTACTGCCATCCATCGCCTCGCGATGGGCACAAGGTCCGGATGTACCTCCTTCCCTCTCCCTAGGCTGGGGAGGTACATGTAGCTCCATACCTGCATTTGTCAAGTGTCAGCATACAGCAGTCATAAGCAAAATCACAATAGCATAGGCATTTTAAGTAAAGCATTTTACCTGAAGCAGACGTGATAACCCGACCAACATCGTCTGCCGGTCGGTGGTGTTGAGGGAGTCCCAAGCATAGCCCCTAACTCCGTCTAAGTCCCTCAATAGTAGGAGGAGCTTGCAGCTCACTCCATCCGCCCTCATCGCAAAGAGCAGCTTCCCGAACATCAACATCAGGAAGCGGCGGAGGACTACATCTCCCTCCAGGCCTGGTCCTGCAGCCACCCTCTGTTTGGCTCGGTCTGTCAACCACCCTAGGTGCTCCTCAGGTAGCTCTCCCACAGCTATCGCCGCTCCTCTCAATCCCAGGCTCTCCTGGAGGGTCGCTCGTGCCCGCATGGACGAGTGGTGTCCCAGCCTCGTAAGCTCCAACCCAAGCAGCTCTCGCGCCAACTCTCGGTAGTCGGCGTACGTCATCCTCGTCACTGGTGCTCCGTGCACTCTCAAGCCAGTGATCCTCGCCATGTCCTCTAGCATGGGGATCATATGTCCCCACGGGAACAAGAACGCCCTGCTGACTGGATCCCATTGGTTATGTAGCGCGTACAGGAGGGCAGTGTCCAGCCCCATCACCTCTATCCCGAGGAGCTCAGCGAACCCCATCGCAGCCAGCCTCTCTCTCTGGAAGTCCGGCAACGCCAAGGACACTGCTCGGACCTGCAGCCATGATATCCTGGTCCGTCTCTTTCCCTGCATATGTTTAACAGTCAAAAGTTAGTCATCCATATAGTTTGTAATCATGCATTGCATTCAAATAAAAATAAGAAAATAAAAGAAACAAAAATTCTTTTTTTCCTCTCAGAACCCTAAACGGTCCCTTCTAGACTATTTGTCAGACCCTAGCGGTCTAGTCTAGATCGTTTGCCTTCCTAACGGTCGTTGGAAGGACCGCTAGGCTCCCGCCGTAATGGCAATTTTTTCCCCGTTCTCCCAGGCTTGTGGGAAGGCCCTAAAGGCCTGTACAATCGTTCTATGGGTTATCCTAACCCATTTCCTTCCTATCTACCCCCATGCATGGTTTAAATAAATCAAAAATTGGTTTTTATGGGTCTCAACCTACCCCGGATGACCGGCGTCTGGCCATGGCCTCTGGTGCTTCCTCGGCCGTGGGTTCGCCCTCCTCATCTCCGGCGCCTCCCTCGGGCACCATAGCTGCCGTAGAAGGTTCTCCAATCTCCGGTTGAGCCGGCGGTGGTGGTCTCTCCTCTGGTTGGTCCATCGAAGCCGCGGTCGTAGTCTCTCTAGCTATACGGCGTTTGAACCACCGTATCGCCCTCTTCTTCACAATCTTTGGGTGTGAGGGAGTGTGTGCGGTTCGCAATGAAATGGGAAGATAACCGATGGAAGTGCTCGTCGCCGGTGGTAGGGTGGTTTGAGAGTTTGAAAGGGTGAGAATGGGAGAGGGAACGCCCGTTCTGGTTTTGAATTTGACCATGTCCTTGCGATCGTTCGATAGATCGTTAGAGTGTCCTTAGCAGTCCTATCTAGTCCGTTTGTTGTCAAGGTCACGCCCATCGGGGAATGTGAACCGCCCTTGGTGAGCGGTCTTCTGGTAGACTGTTAGGCCTCGTTTGCGGTCTTGACATGACCGTTTGGCATTTGAATGTTGTGATAATATATTTGCTCCATTCTTTGTTCCATTCTTGTGTGGTCTTCATCTTAGTTATGCTTCATGCTTATTCTATGGATTTAATTGTTGATGGCTAACCTCTTAGTGTAATGATTATAAATGCCATCACATCATAGTGCTTTCTCGCCAGGCAGGTAAGTCAGGTAAGTATCTCGATTCTTTAGTCCTTAATGCATTACGATATGATATCTATGATGTATTACCTCGAGAACCAACTGGTCATTCATCTGTTCTGGGATCTGATGTTCCCCTTTAACAAAAATGATGATGATCTAAGTGCACATGTTTAATCTTTGGATAGGACGTTAGGTTGGAAGAGTTAGGGGACGATGGTTCTGTCTTGCACGCCGTGGTTGCAGATAGTGTCCTGACCCTGATTTGTCCGGTCTAGTAATATTATTCTTGAATATCTTTCTATTTTAATCTATCTTTACATTCGTTTTAAGGATTTCTTTTTTACTTTAGCCCAGCATGCATCATACGCATTTTCGAGCATTCATGAGTTCTCATCTGTCTAAAGTGTCTCAGTAATGGTGGATAACTGTGTCCATGATCTTGGATAAGGAGAGTCATTCCACTCTGAGTTGGAATGATGCGGGACAGATGACCGACTCGGGCTAAGACCTACGACGGACTCGAAGTGCGGCCAGCACTAGCACACTAAGGCAAGCCGGGCGGCTGACCACCGTGGTATTCTCCGTGTGGAGATGTCTCTTAACAGCGACTCTCTTGAGCCCGACGATCGTCCCTTGCGAGGGAAACGTGGGGATCGTGGCGATTAAGAAACCACCGTCGCCTAGCGTGCTAATCCGCGCTCGGTGCTCAATTGGAGCTATGGAACGGGTGCTCACAACTCACAAACGCGGTGAATTTGAAACTAGCTATCGACCCTATTCTCACAAACGTAGCAATATAGAAAGCATACTAAACAGAAAATGTAAGGATCGGAACGAGCACGTACCTCCACGACTAGGCGTGGGGAAGAATTCCCGGTCGATTTTCGAACAACTCCAATACACACAAGATTAACTTTACAATTTCAGAAGCTTGGCCCACTCCACACAGGGAGGTATCGGGCTACAATCAATAAATTTGGGGTTGCTGGAACCCGAGTTGACGGGCCACACTCGCAGGAGGCGAGGAATGCGTGCCGGAGCCGCTCAGGTACGCCGACGGAAAGCCGACCCGGTTCTGCCCGCGCTGGTCACCCTGCGCAGCAAGCTTGCGGAGGCTGGTACGGCTGGATCCGATGCCCGATCAGAGCACCGTTTGTTGGAGAATGTCGACGACTGAATGTAGTATCTTCACTCCGAGGATCGCGAACAGATGCCTTTAGATCTGGGCGCAGTGATGAATCTTCTGAGATTCTGGTTTTGTGCTCACAGAACTGCACAGAAACACGGTAAAATGTTGGGAAAATGGTTGCCGATGTCAGATCGGGGCGTTCCTTGTGGGAGATGGTAGGCGACGTCCATAGGAAGAAATACTCTGAAGATCCCTCACACGGATCTTAGCCGGATGAAGCGGGACAGGCTCTGAAAGTTGATTCTAGTTCTCAGCCGGGCCTGCTCAGACCAGCCCGCGCGATCCCACGAGAACTGCCGTCACGATCAGCACCGGTCACGGATCGAGGCGAGACCAGCGGAAACACGAAGAGGACATGAACTACTACGATTTCTCGTCAGGAACCAACTTCCGATGGCATCGGGGTTGGGCTGAAGAATTCAATACACAGTCATCTTCAGATCTGGGCAGCAATCTGGGGCAGATCTGCGCGCCTCCACTATAAAAATCGCCACCGTTGCTCAAGAACTCCTATCGACGCAAAACCAAAGCTAAAAGTTTGCTAACTTGGAGAGGTATCACAGATAAATTTTGTGGAAGAAGAAGATGAGAATAAGGGAGGGATACATGGTCAAGTCACACGACCTAGTTCTGTCCAGTCACTGGACAGCACAATGGGAGTCACACCCAAGAACACACAAAGAGAATCACTCTCTAATGAACTTTTCTTTCAACAAAAATTCATTCTATTATGCATAAACACTATACATGCCCTTATATATGGAAATGGAAGGGGTAGGGGGAGGGGAATTCGTTGGTTACAAGAAGGGAGAGGGGGAGGTGCGCATGGATCATGAAAGGGGGACTTGGTGAAAGGGAAAGGGAGACAAGGGGACATGGTAGCTCACCTACCTTTGAAATTCAAGGTAAAGATGGTAGGTGGCAGCCATATTTGGCATTGACCAGCAGCCATTTGAATGCCCCATGTGGTAAATGGGATGGGAATAAGAAAAATCAACAATTGCTAGCCTAATAAGCCAAAAAGGAGGGCGCCCCTAGCTTGGGCCCTTCTTGGGCCAAGTTTGGTCATGGCTTAACCAAGCCCAACCAACCAATATGGCTTAAGGCCAAATGTGGCCATGGCTTAACCAAGCCCATGAATGAAGAGAGCCCACTCTAGATTATCCAATCTAGAGAACCCATGTAGGAAGGAAGCCCATATGGCTTATGGATCCATTACAAATGGACCAAGGCCATTTCTACTTATGGAATGCTTAAGGGGCTTTAACAATTTGGCCCTTTAGGAGCCTTACAACCAGCCCATTAGCAAATTACATATACAATACCCTTTACAAGCCCAATTCAATGCCAAAAAAGGTCCAAATTCAAGCCAAATTATCCCCATTTTGAAGATAAGCCGATGTAGTCCACTTGGCGCTCCGCGTATGGCATCGTCGGTTCGCCGACGTGTCACGTGATCGCCCTGGTGTCCGCACCAATTCTCCCCGGGTGAGAGGAACTCGACCCCGTCGAGTAAGGGTCCCGAAGCTTGCGCTCTCCGCATGTGATCAAGGCGTTGGTCATCGTGGGGCATCCTCGCCAACGCACTAGGACGTGTGGGTATGCACCATTCCTTGTGGTGATCACCTGCTCATCCAGTATACAATCTATATGCATGCGTTGAGGCTGGAAAGGTGGACTCTCGGGTGAGGGGTCACTCCCAATAGAATGATAAAGCTCGAGACTCACTAGGGAACCCCGCGGGTTCCAATATGCTACCAGAGGAAACATGGAACGTCGAATTGACACCATTGTCGTTCGGTAGTTCAATATCGTACGCTTTCGGACCCACTTGTTTCTTAACCCGAAAAGGGTGGGGATCATGGACTTAGAGTGGCTTTCGGTCTCCGGGCGGAAACCTGTCAGGTATGACCCTGATCTAGATGTACTCTCCCTTTGAATCCATGGATATGTAGCATGCATTGGCTACCTCCTTATGCGTGCTTTGACTGGCCTTTTATTGACACGACTTAATGCAAACCATATGCATGAAAGAGAACAACGAGGGAGACAAACAGACACACACACATGACCTTAGACAAACCTATGGCTAGTCCGACCTACGCATGGATGATGGCGGACCAGGACACCCAAATGTGTGCCATGCATACACTAGATGCAACCAAAGGTAGGTAGGATGATGTACTCCTAGACACCCAAAAAGACACCATGCATGCAAGGACTTCCTATCAGATGTGGGTGTGGATGGGCTAAGAGGTTCATCACCACTACATGTAGGTAAGGCATGCCATGCTTCCCAATAATCTGACCTATTGCTATGTGGAGTTTGATTGGCCCGAGGGGGAAGAGAGTGGTAGGGGACTTCCTTGACAAAGTAGAGGGGAAATGGTGGGTCACGAGGCCCACTAGAGAAGGGGTCGAATGGGTCAAAAAATGTGTGACCCCCCGATTCCTCAATTACATAGTCCCATGTTTGAAATTCATGAAGGTGATGGTCACCTTCATCCGTCGTGGTAGATGGGACAGTGTATAAAAGATAGGGCTCCTCCCTCGGGATAAAAGGGGTGAAGTCGGGCTCGACCGGTAGTGGGAGGAGTAGAAGAACGTCCGTGGTAACATGACCCACGGTGTACACGGAGGTAATGGACCCTAAGGTGAGATGGGTGAAGCTACGACCGGTGGGTCGGTCGAAGCCTGGGGCCAACAAGTGCGTAAATGCCAACTGCCGGTCTAACCCTTTAAGAAGGTCGTCCAATGAATCCACATAGTGACTAGACCGGAAGGTGGTGTGAAATGAGTTGCTTGACACTAGAGGTAGTGTGGGGTCCATGGATGGGAAGGGAGGTGGGACCAAGCCATCTTTGAGCCAGCTAAGGAGTGGCTCGGCGATGAAAAGCATTCCCGTAAGAAACACGGGTGGCTCGGGCGGAGGTGGCTCCAAACAAGATGGCTCCGAATGAAGTTCGGAAGGAGAGGATGGCAATGGAGCACTCACGGGTGATGAAGGAGGGATCTCCATAATGAGGAGAGGGCTTGGGGACCCCGTTGATGGGGCCGAGTTAAGACTACCGGAGATGACCTTCTTAGGCTCGGGTAGGAGTACATCACTAGGAGTACGTGTCCTATCCACCCCATCCAACCGGTCCAAAATCAGTTGCATAAGTTCGGAAACGGAGTGGGTTGGAATAGGGATATCATGGTGGACTCGCCCGTAGTCAACCGTCCTAGGATTGGGTCTTGGCTCATCGACGTGTGGGGCTCTTTGCCTCCGGCTAGGACCCACTTGGTTGGAAGTGATTGGGTGGGGCCGGTTGGAGGTGACCGGTTGGGGCACGTAGACCTTCCTAAGCTCTCTCTTCATGTCCCACCATGACTTGATGGGCCATTGCCCCCTAACCTCTCTCATTCTTTCGATGTAATTCCACTTTTTGGCAGCCTCATGAAGAAGCCGCTCTTTGGCGAAAGAGAATTGCATTGCCTCGGACATAGTATAACAATCAAAGTAGGTGTCCATGGTGGCCTCCCACTTGAGGTAGATGCCCGGGTCATTGGAGCCAAAAAAATCTGAGGCTTCAGGCCTACAGAAGCGGAGAGGATGGTTGCCAAGCCCATGGGTGGGCCAACGGTCATATCGCCCGGGTGATTGGGACTCCATGAGAAATTGGGGAACTACATGTTAGACATGCCGACACTTGGACAAGACTAACTGACTCTTATAGGACTACACGAACTAGAAGACACCGACTAATGCAAACACTTACTAATGCAAAAAAAATGATGCACGTAGACCTAACCAATATCCGGTACGTGGCGGAGATAAGCAATCCGAAGGTCACTCGCGCAAGTACGCTACCTTCCCGATAGGCATAACCTAATATTCGGGCAACGCCTTTTAATATACCGGGCTATTGGGTGAAATGCAATTTGAAAACACTCTTTTTTTTGTTTTGAAAGTAATGATGGTTCTAGACTCGACTTAGAACATGATGCATGCAAGACTATGCAAAGACTACCCTAGACTCAACCCGCTCTGATACCAATTTGATGCGGGACGGATGACGACCGGGCAGAGACCTACGACGGACTCGAAGTGCAGCCAGCACTAGCACACTAAGGCAAGCCGGGCGGCTGATCACCGTGGTATTCTCTGGGTGGAGACGTCTCTCAACAGTGACTCTCTTGAGCCCGACGATCGTCCCTTGCGAGGGAAACGTGGGGATCGCGGCGATTAAGAAACCACCATCGCCTAGGGTGCTAATCCACGCTCGGTGCTCAATTGGAGCTATGGAACGGGTGCTCACAACTCACAAACGTGGTGAATTTAAAACTAGCTATCGGCCCTATTCTCACAAACGTAGCAATATAGAAAGCATACTAAACAGTAAATGTAAGGATCGGAACGAGCACGTACCTCCATGACTAGGCGTGGGGAAGAATTCCCGGCCGATTTCCGAACAACCCCAATACACACAAGATTAACTTTACAATTTCAGAAGCTTGGCCCACTCCACACAGGGAGGTATTGGGCTACAATCAATAAATTTGGGGTTGCTGGAACCCGGGTTGATGGGCCACACTCGCAGGAGACGAGGAACGCGTGCCGGAGCCGCTCGGGTACACCGACGGAAAGCCGACCCGGTTCTGCCCGCGCTGGTCACCCTACGCAGCAAGCTTGCGGAGGCTGGTACGGCTGGATCTGATGCCCGATCGGAGCGCCGTTTGTTGGAGAATGTCGGAGACTGAATGTAGTATCTTCACTCCGAAGATCGCGAACAGATGCCTTTAGATCTGGGCGCAGTGATGAATCTTCTGAGGTTCTGGTTTTGTGCTCACAGAACTGCACAGAAACACGGTAAAATGTTGGGAAAATGGTTGCCGATGTTAGATCGGGGCGTTCCTTATGGGAGATGGTAGGCGACGTCCAGAGGAAGAAATACTCTGAAGATCCCTCACACGGATCTTGGCCGGATGAAGCGGGGCAGGCTCTGAAAGTTGATTCTAGTTCTCAGCCAGGCCTGCTCAGACCAGCCCGCGCGATCCCACGAGAACTGCCATCACGATCAGCACTGGTCACGGATCGAGGCGAAACCAGCGGCAACACGAAGAGGACTTGAACGACTACGATTTCTCTTCAGGAACCAACTTCAGATGGCGTCGGGGTTGGGCTGAAGAATTCAATACACAGTCATCTTCAGATCTGGGCAGTAATCTGGGGCAGATCTGCGCTCCTCCACGATAAAAATCGCCACCGTTGCTCACGAACTCCGATCGACGCAAAACCAAAGCTAAAAGTTTGCTAACTTGGAGAGGTATCACGAATAAATTTTGTGGAAGAAGAAGATGAGAAGAAGGGAGGGATACATTGTCGAGTCACACAACCTAATTCTATCCAGTCACAGGACAGCACAATGGGAGTCACACCCAAGAACACACAAAGAGAATCACTCTCTAATGAACTTTTATTTCAACAAAACTTCATTCTATTATGCATAAACACTATACATGCCCTTATATATGGAAATGTAAGGGGTAGGGGGAGGGGAATTCATTGGTTACAAGAAGGGAGAGGGGGAGGTGCGCATGGATCATGAAAGGGGGACTTGGTGAAAGGGAAAGGGAGACAAGGGGACATGGTAGCTCACCTACCTTTGAAATTCAAGGTAAAGATGGTAGGTGGCAGCCATATTTGGCATTGACCAGCAGCCATTTGAATGCCCCATGTGGTAAATGGGATGGGAATAAGAAAAATCAACAATTGCTAGCCTAATAAGCCAAAAAGGAGGGCGCCCCTAGCTTGGGCCCTTCTTGGGCCAAGTTTGGTCATGGCTTAACCAAGCCCAACCAACCAATATGGCTTAAGGCCAAATGTGGCCATGGCTTAACCAAGCCCATGAATGAAGAGAGCCCACTCTAGATTATCCAATCTAGAGAACCCATGTAGGAAGGAAGCCCATATGGCTTATGGATCCATTACAAATGGACCAAGGCCATTTCTACTTATGGAATACTTAAGGGGCTTTAACAATTTGGCCCTTTAGGAGCCTTACAACCAGCCCATTAGCAAATTACATATACAATACCCTTTACAAGCCCAATTCAATGCCAAAAAAGGTCCAAATTCAAGCCAAATTATCCCCATTTTGAAGATAAGCCGATGTAGTCCACTTGGCGCTCCGCGTATGGCACCGTCGGTTCGCTGACGTGTCACGTGATCGCCCTGGTGTCCGCACCATGGAAGGTTTCCTTCGGTCTGTTTACTCGGTATGGTTAGTTGATGATTCTTATCTGGAGTTTAATTGCTCATCTTTTACTTTTCGCTGCTCCAATCGCCTATCAGCTGTGTGTTCCAGTGAGAAGGTTGGTCGTGTTTTATTTTTCCTTAGTTGTTAGTTCCTCCAGGCATGCGTCATTCGGTTTGCCCGTTCCTTATGATTGGTTCGGAGTTTTTCGAAAGATTCATATCGCTCGTTGGTTGAGGACGGTTGTCGGTTTATCTTAACGCCCACTTTTCAGTCCGCTCCACTGTATTTCCGCTTCATCTCCATGTTCCATTTCGCTTCCGCTTCACCTCCGCTCGCTACCCTGCAAAGAGGACGTTAAGGAGGGGCATCTGTTGACACCTATTTTATGACCAATGAGTTGGGTCATCTCCTTATTCGTTTTATGATGTCCCGGGTTGTTCACCGATTATTGGGTCATTTTTGGTCACTTTTGGGATTATTTCTATGGGTCTCTCCCCCTGGTTGGGCCTAATTCCTCTTATTTTCATCATGTAAGCTTATTGGGCCTGGATAAGGGCTAATAAGGATTTTATTGTGGATTTATACGGATATTTATTAGTGTTTATCTCTTTTGCCACACCAACCAGCCTTGCGATCTATCGCACGACCGTTTGGTATCGTTGGCGGTCCTTTGCTAGACCATTAGGCAGCAGAGTCCTGTTGGGTTTCTTTGGTCTTATCTCTTTGTGAAAGGCCGAGCCTTGCGATCTATCGGTCGACCATTTTTCAGAGCCTTGCGGTCTATCACAAGACCGTTAGGGGAGACAGAGAGTCCTGCTCTGACTGTTCTTCCTCTCTTCGGCCATGGTCTAACTAGAGTCCATGATTTGATGATTTCTCTTTGAGTAGTGATCCTCAGAAGCTTCTATTTATTTCTATGGACTCTTGGGAGTATTTTCTTCGAGATTTATCTAAGTTCAGGCTTATTTTCATGTCATTATCTCTCCAACTCGACCAGAGAGTTTGGGGGTCTATAAATTGACCTCTTGACTTCATGGCTTGAGGAGGAGATTTCTGGAGTTTGTAACAAAGTGATGCTGCATTCTGGAGCGAGTACCAACCAGGGAGAAGTCGTTTCTGCGTCCTTAATTTGTCTGGTCCAGGGAGTATCAAGTTCCATTAGTGTTCCTTGTGTCTTTCCCTCTCTTAACCTTAGCTTTCCTTTGCATCATCATAGCATCTTTCTCTCTTCTTCTTCCACGTTCTTCTGCACTCACATCACGTTTTTCAAACATCCTCCTACTTTTACACACCCCACAGGGGTTAAAAAATCACTAACCCTCAGATATTCACCCTTCCTTTTATGCATCTTAGCTTAATTGCACTATAGATACTACACTTGTCCAAGGGCTAATTGGGTTGCTTTCTTCTATGTGTTTACACTCTTTTGCAGGTTTATAGAGGTCACTACACGAGGCCCAACTATTCTGGCCGGCCAGGAGGGGTAGAGATCCAAGTTCCACATCATTATTCTGGGTGCGTTTAGCGGCCGTTTGGCAGACCGTTTGGGGATCTTTGGCGGTCTATCGTTGGGCCGTTTCTGTTCGCCTAGCGGTTGTCTGAGGACCGTTTGTCTCTGCAGCACCTGGTTGTTCTCTCCCGCGGGCGGGTGTGTTTCACCCGGCTCTCTCCAAGGTACGTAGTGTAGTTTCACTTCATTATTTACTTTGGTGGCGATCACATCTTTCCTTACCTGGGTATTTGTCATCATCTTTCTATTTATTCCTTTGCTTTTAATTGCTCCACACCCATGGTGTGTGGTTTCTTTATTCCTTTGCTCCACGCCCTGGTGTGTGTTTAGTTTTCTCTTTGCTTCATTTTTGCACTATTAAGATGACATGCCCACATGCTCTATGCCTGATGTTATTGATTGCTTGAGTTAGCACAGCACCCACATGCATCATATCCATATCTTACACATCACTACCATCACTCACACACCCACAAGAAAATATCAACAATGCAGAGTTGGGTCCCTTGATCATGAAATGCATGATAGTGCATGAAATTCTAAGATGATGCTTAATGACCACAACACAAACAGATTCAACCGTATGCAATGCATTTCTACACTTAGGTGCAAATTATTAAACTCCCCCTTTGTTCAATGCTCGTGGAAGTTAAGATAGATAATCAGCATGTTATTTGTCCATGTGAGTGATGAGTTGGAATATATGCAGCCATGGAAGACATCATCAAGAACAATGATCAACAATGCTAAGGAAGAAGTTCACATGGCTGTTAAGAGGTAGTAGGAATCAAACAACAATTCATCATCATAGCCAATCCATCAACATGACAAATTTTTCATGGATTACGCAGCTGAATTAATTGATCTCTGACACAGGGCAGAGGTTTGGGTCTGAGACCCTGCTCACGCAAAGTGAGAGTTTCGGGCAAGCTTGAATCACCGTTCATCTCTACACCATTTGATATACCAGAGGTCAACCAAGGTGTAAGCAAGTAATCTAGCTTAGATGTTCATCTCACACCATGGGGGAATGTTTCAGCATATCTAGGATGTACATTCAGCTTGCAGGACTTTATTGAAATCAAAGCATGCCTATTATGCAATGTATTATAATGCAAGCCTATCATGCAAGTTTTGAACATAAATTTAAATGTTTATTTACATACCTATGCCTTGAGCTTTTATCTACGTGAGCATCCAATGTTCAGCACCAAGGCACCCTACACCCAAAATTCTCATTTGAGATCTTTAGGTACCCAAGCTTGCTTGGGTCCTTGTGGGTTAGTTTCATGTCCAACAACTTGGCTCACCTTTTTCAGGGCAGTCAAATCATCTTTCATCATTGTATGACAATCATACATCTTATGCCCATTTTTCCCATAATAGAAGCAACACACAAAAGATTGAGCATCCTTCTTATGTGCATGTGGGTGAGCATGAAAGTTACCCCTTTTGACATTTCTGGACTGAGATTTATACTGTTGGCCCGATTAAGAAGGCAATCAAGAGTGGGGTGAATTAATTGCCCACCCTTTTGAACAAAATAAAATTTAACTACACAGATGGTAGAACAATGATGACACTTTCTCAATAGAATGCAAGGATTATGAAATGAGAAATATAGCTTCTCCAAGTTCAGATAAATGTGCAATGATAATCAGCCAACCGCTCACAGCTCTCCAGCGCAAAATAATGATCACTCGGAAAAAAATAACGATTCAAACAAATGATGAAACTTACAGCTCACCGATTCACACTCGTAACATGAACGGATAAAGTATAACAACAATCACACACCAAGCAACCCATGGCACAAGCAATTTTTAGGTGGTTCGGATGCACCCAAGTGTCATCCTACGTCCACCACTCTCAACTCGAGAGGATTCCACTAACAACGCTGCACGACGGCAGCAACCACCACACACACACGGGCACGACGACCCACCACAGGTGGGTTCTCGCACGACGACGAGAGACCGCACACACGGAGCAAGCTCTGAAATTATTTAAGAAGAAAAGGATATGAAAATACAATGCCCAGTTCAAGATTAACAATCTATGCTCCAAGGTAACTATAAAAATGGATAGACAAGATCTTCCCTTTGACATTAACGCAGCTAGGAGATCAAATGGAAGGGTGCTATAGAATGGAAGCATAAGAGAGAAAGAAGTCGGCCCCTTTGATGAAGTCCGCCCAAGCAAGGAGATGGTGGAGAGCAATAGCGGCTTCCGTCCAGCTTCCAGCTCAGGGATGAAGGATGCAGAGCTTGGCGGAAGGTTCTTCCTTCCCCAGCAGAAGCACCGGTCCTCTCCTCCTTCTTCCTGCAAACATAGAACAAACTTAGCCCACAAGAAGAATTGTCTTCTACGAATAGGGATCGCAACATATATATAGCAGCATATAGATGAACAAATGGCCACAATGCCCTTTTAAAAAACCTTTAAAAACACACCCATGGATTTAACTATCTCAAAAAGTAAAGCAGTATGCACAGTCTCATTATGAAAAGTGTAAAGTGTGTATATACAAAGCAAATTCAAAAGATTTAACTATCTAACCTGCACACTCCTAATTCTCTCCTAAGAAAGCAAGACTGATCAGAGTTTAGAGGTTTTGTAAAAATATCTGCAAGTTGGTGTTTTGTGTCAACAAAAACTAGCTCAAAATCACCTTTATTAATATGATCTCTTATGAAATGATGTCTAACCTCGATGTGTTTAGTGCGAGAGTGTTGGACAGATTTTTGGACAGATTTATTGCAGACGTGTTATCACACATGATGGGAGTGTTTTTCAAACAAAAATCAAAATCTAACAATTGATGTTGGATCCATAGAACTTGAGCCGCACAACTGCCTACAGCCACATATTTGGCTTCAGCAGTTAATAAGGCCACACAATGTTATTTCTTTGAGGCCCATTAAACCATGCAGCCCCCTAGAAACTGACAGTGACCGCTTGTGCTCTTACGATCCATTTTACATCCAGCATAGTTAGAATCAGTGAAAGCATGCAAGTCAAAAGAATTATTCTTAGGATACCACAAACCAAGGTCATGTGTACCATTCGAATACCTGAAAATTCTTTTCACGGCCGACAAATGAGAATCCATGGGACAAGATTGATATCTTGCACAGAGACAGACACTAAAATGTATGTCAGGCCTACTAGCAGTCAGATATAACAATGAACCTATCATACCCCTAAAAAAATTTTGATCAACTTTGTTACCTTTCTCTTCTTCCAATTTTAGGGAGGTGGACATGGGGGTAGCAAATGGTTTGGCAGTTTCCAGTTGAAATTTCTTCACTATTTCTTGTGTGTACTTCTTCTGGTTGATGAAGATGCCATCGTCCAATTGTTTTATTTGAAGTCCTAGAAAGAAGTTCAGCTCACCCATCAAGCTCATCTCGAACTCTCCCTACATGAGTTGGGCAAATTCATCATTCATTTTCAAATCTGAGGCTCCAAAAATTATGTCGTCTACATAAACTTCGATAATCAAGGCATGTTCATCACAAGTTTTAGTAAACAACGTTTGATCTATATTACCTCGTTTGAAGCCATTATCAATAAGAAATGAACGTAAACAATCATACCATGCCCGGGGAGCCTGTTTTAATCCATATAGTGCCTTGTCTAATTTGTAGACGTGGTCTGGAAATTTTTCATCTTCAAAGCCCGGCAGTTGCTCCACATATACTTCTTCCTTGATGATCCCGTTGAGGAAGGCACTCTTGACGTCCATTTGAAATAGATTGATGTTCCTGTGACAGGCATAAACAAGTAAGATTCTCACAGCTTCTAGTCTAGCCACAAGAGCGAGAGATTTATCAAAATCTATACCAAATTCTTGGGAGTAGCCCTTGGCTACCAACCTTGCCTTATTCCTCACAACCACCCCATCTTCACTAAGTTTGTTTCGGAAAACCCACTTAGTTCCGATTATGGGATGATTGTCAGGCCGGGGCACGAGGAACCACACCCGATTCCTTTGGAATTGGTGTAGTTCTTCTTGCATGGCGAGAACCCAAGAATTATCATTCAGAGCATCATCTAAAGATTTAGGTTCAATACTCGAAAGTAAGGCTAAATTGTCATGAATTTCAACTTCCCTCATTGAAGCCCGTGTCCGAATTCCTTCATCCACATCGCCAATCACATTCTCCAAGGGATGGTGTTTAAGTGTTGTCCATTGGCGTGGTAGAGTCGGATGTACTTGTTCCTCTTGTTGCTCTTGCTCCTTTTCTTTATCTTTTTCTTGATCTTTATCTCTTGCCTCACCTTGTTTGCTCGACTCTCCTCTTTCTACATCACTCTTGCCTGTAACCAGAAAATGATCATCATCATTTGATTTTCTCATGGTGTATTCATTAACTACAACATGTGGACTCTCATCGACAACAAGAGTTCTATAATTATAAACACGGTAAGCTCTAGATGATAGAGAATACCCGAGGAAAATCCCTTTATCACTTTTAGCATCAAATTTTTCCAAATTGTCCTTACCATTGTTCAAGATATAACAAATGGATCCAAATAGTTTAAAATGTGATATGTTGGGTTTCTTACCTTTCTATAGCTCGTAGGGAGTTTTCTTAAGAATCAGTCTTACCATTGCCCGATTCGTAATGTAGCAAGCAGTATTCACTGCTTCTGCCCATAGATACCGTAGAAGACCATTTTCAACTAGCATGGTATGCGCCATCTCCACGAGAGTCATGGTCTTCCTTTCGACCACTCCGTTCTGTTGCGGGGTTCTAGGTGATGAGAATTGATGCTCGTACCCCTGCTTCCTGCAAAATTCATCAAACTCATGATTTTCAAATTCTTTGCCGTGGTCACTTTGGATTTTCTGAATTAAATAACCATTTTCATTTTAAACTCTTGTGCAAAAATCAATGAATTCTTTACATGCATCACTCTTGTTAGCTAGATACAAAACCCATGCACATCGTGAAAAATCATCGACAATCACAAATCCATAAAGCTTCCCTCCAAGACTGCGAGTCTTGGTGGGACCAAACAAGTCCAAATGTAACAACTGAAGGGGTTTTTCAGTAGAAATAATGTTTTTGCATTTAAAAGAGGTTGTGGTTTATTTTCCTTTATTACATGCTTCACAAACTTTTGAAGTTTCAAAATTTAAGCTAGGATGACCTCTAACTAAGCCATGTTGATTCAGCTTCCTAATGACATTGAAACTGGCATGCCCAAGATGACGATGCCACAACCAAACATCTTCATTCTTGTTAGCAACTAAGCACAAAATTTCAGATGCAATTTTATTAAAGTCAACATGATATGTGTTGTTACTCCTCACTCCTATGAATTTGATTTCATGCGAATTAGCATCAACAATTGTGCAGTGAGAAGATTCAAATATGACCTTGTGACCCTTGTCACAGAGCTGACTTATACTTTACAAGTTATGATGAAGACCTCTAACAAGTAAAACATCTTTGATGCAGTGGTTGAGATCCTTACCAATTCTCCCAATGCCTATTATCTTACCTCTGTCCTGTCCGCCAAAAATTACCGTTCCACCATTTTTCTCTGCTAGGTCTACAAAAAGTTATTTATTTCCCGTCATGTGCCTAGAGCATCCGATGTCCAGGTACCATTTATTCTCTGTCACCTTCATACAGACCTGCACCAATAAGCAAACGAGCTCATTTTGATTTAGGTACCCAAGCAAGCTTGGGTCCCTTGATGTTAGCATTCACAAAAGTTTCACTATACTTGCTGAAAAACATGTCATCATCATACTTCATTAATTGGTATATGTACATGTCATGTCCTACTCTCCCACAATAAAAACAAGTGAGTCTCTTCCTACCAAAATTTTTCATGTTATTTACATGTGTAGAAGTATAGGGGAAACGAGAATTAACAGTTTGTGTATCATTGTGTGTGTGTAAACACTCTCCATGATATGGTGAACTCTTAACAACATAATGAAAAACATTTTTGTTGCCATGCATGAAATTTAAACTCTCCACACCTTGTTTTTCCTTTCCCTTCAACATCTTTTCATTATCATTTTTCATTTCATCAAAATCTGTGATGAGTTTTCCATTTCTCTTCTTCAATTCTTCCTTGACTCTATCACATTTGACCATTTTAACATTCAATTCTTCCAGCTCCTTTTTTAACTTATCATGCTTTTCTTAGATTTCATCTTTGATTTTGAGTGCATTTTGTTTCTCTACCGCTAAGCATGAAATTTTATCTTCAAACAAAAGCAATTTTGATTCTAGAGTATCATTGGCATTTTTGAAGTTTTTAACTTGCATGTCAAATAAACTACATTTCTCACATGAATTAGATGAGTGCATTATCTCTTGAATTTTCTTCCTTAAGGTTCTATTCTCATTTTTGACTCGTTTGTACTTTTCATCCAATTCCTCATATGCAACTTCCCATTGTTCATTTGTGATAAACTCTGAATCAAAAATTACATGTTCCTGATCGCTCTTGGCCATGAGACACATATTCTTCACCGGTTCTTCAATGTCTTCTTCTTCACCGGACATAGGCTCATCCTCATCCTCATCGCTCCACGTTGCTTTCATTGCTTTTGGCTTCTTGCCCTTAATCATTCTTACTTTCTTCTTCTGCAACTCGGGGCATTCACCTCTCATGTGCCCCATCTTCTTGCACTCGTAGCACATTACTTCAGCCACTTTAAGTGGTTCATTCCTTTGCTTCGGCTGCTTCTTTCCTTTCTTAAACTCTCTGCCAAATCTTCTCCTTTGGCGCAGAAACTGTCTAACTTTTCTTGTCAACATAGCAACTTCCTCATCGTCAGTGGTTCCCATTGAATCCTTTTGGCTTGAGATGGACTCCGGGTTTGCCTTTAATGCAATGGACTTCTTCTTCTTCGTGTCCTCTTCCGTCCTCTTTATGTTAATCTCATAGGCCATTAAAGGCCCTATGAGGGCATCCACGGTGAGGGTAGACAAATCCTTCGAATCCTCTATCACGGTTGCCTTGGTGTGACAGCTTGGTGATAGGGACCTCAGCACTTTCCTTACCAAATCCATATATTTAAACTCCCTTCCAAGTGACTTCAACCTATTTGTGATCACCATGAGACGTGCGAACATCTCGGAGATATTCTCTTCCTCTTTCATATGGAATAGCTCGTAATCTCGGATCAACATGTTCGCTTTCGTTTCCTTGACCTCTCTGGCGGCTTCATAAATTAGCTTGAGCTTGTCCCACATTTCTTTCACGCTGCTGCACATAGAAACACGAGCATATTCACTCGGGTGAATAGCACACTGAATAATATTTAATGCATTAAAATTCAGAGTGGCCCTCTTGATACTGTCATCATTCCACATTTCCTCATCCGGGGGTAAAGTGTACTGACCATTCTTAATGACAGTCCATATTTCATGACTTTGAGCACGTAGAAAGACAGTCATCCTATTCTTCCAATAAGGGTAGTTACTACCATCAAAGAAAGGTGGCCTATGAATAGAATGCCCTTCGGGCATTAACCCCTAGTTAAGATTGTTAGCCATTCCTAACAGATCTCTCTAAACCGTGAGGTTTCTAGATGAAAACAGAGCCGAGGCTCTGATACCAATTGTTGGCATGGTTAGGAAGGCAATCGAGAGGGGGGTGAATTGATTGCCCACCCTTTTGAACAAAATAAAATTTAACTACACAGATGATAGAACACTGATGACACTTTCTCAATAGAATGCAAGGATTATGAAATGAGAAATATAGCTTCTCCAAGTTCAGATAAATGTGCAATGATAATCAGCCAACCACTCACAGCTCTCCAGCGCAAAACAATGATCACTCGATAAAAATAATGATTCGAACAAATGATGAAACTCACACCTCACCGATTCACAGTCGTAACACGAACAAATAAAGTATAACAGCAATCACACACCAAGCAACCCACGGCACAAGCAATTTTTAGGTGGTTTGGACGCACCCAAGTGCCGTCCTACGTCCACCCCTCTCAACTCGAGAGGATTCCACTAACAACACTACACGACGGCAGCAACCACCACACACACAGGGGCACGACGGCCCACCACACGTGGGTTCTCGCACGACGACGAGAGACCGCACACATGGAGCAAGCTCCGAAATCGTTTAAGAAGAAAAGGATATGAAAATACAATGCCCAATTCAAGATTAACAATCTATGCTCCAAGGTAACTAAGAAAATGGATAGACAAGATCTTCCCCTTTGATATTCACGCAGCTAGGAGATCAAATGGAAGGGTGCTATAGAATGGAAGCATAAGAGAGAAAGAAGTCGGCCCCCTTTGATGAAGTCGGCCCAAGCAAGGAGATGGTGGAGAGCAACAGTGGCTTCCTTCCTACTTCGAGCTCTGGGATGAAGGATGCAGAGCTTGGCGGAAGGTTCTTCCTTCCCCAGCAGAAGCACCGGTCCTCTCCTCCTTCTTCCTGCAAAGATAGAACAAACTTAGCCCACAAGAAGAATTCTCTTCTATGAATGGGGATCGCAACATATATATAGCAGCATATCGATGAACAAATGACCACAATGCCCTTTTCAAAAACCTTTAAAAACACACCCATGGATGGGAGAAACCCTAAGGGTAATATGGTAAAGGGCCATGGCCAATGGATCCCCAAATGTGGAGTTCGAAACCCAAACCCGCAACCCGATCTGGGCGCAGCCAGCCAGGTGTCGACTCTAAGAGTCGACACCAAATATTTCAAGTGATGTCCCACAAAACAACGCAACTCCCAGGCAAGAGTCAGTGCATAATAATTGTTTTTTAAGCAACTAGCCTAAGCTAGCATCGATCTAGTAAACTAGCATCGACGCAAGTTTTACAAGCATTAGGCAAAAGTCAGTGCATAATATTTTTTTTTAAGCAACTAGCCTAAGCTAGCATCGATCTAGTAAACTAGCATCAACGCAAGTTTTACAAGCATTAGGCAAACTGAAGAAGATGAGGTCGGTGCAAACAATATCAACAAGACGATGGGTCAGTGCAAGTTATGACTCAGGTCGGTGCACATATTGAAATAGCCTTGACAGGGTCGGTGAATGTTTTACATGCGATCGGTGCATGTTGTTTAGACAAGGGTCAGTGCAAAGTTTAACTGTGTGCACAGTGCAAATGCAAGGTTGAAACTCGATGCAAGTTTTACAAAGGACAGGGTCGGTGCACATTGTAGCAAACCTCAAACATGGGTCGGTGCACATTCTAATAAGGTCAGTGCACATTGTAAAATGCACAGACATAGTCGATGCACAATTGAAAAATAGGTCGGTGCAAAGATTTGCGTGAAAGGCAACTCCAAGGGGTCGACCCTTGGGGTCGTCCCTTACGACTGCCAGTGAGGAATCCGTGCGATTTTTAAAAATCAACTCCCAGGGGTCGACCCTTGGGGTCGACCCATGACCATGGACTTAGCAAAATAAAATATGCAATCAATTAAAGTCCAGAGGTTTCAAACCCCAATCAAGGTAATGTGAAATACAATCTACCAAGAGTTCTTGCCATGTAATTCAAAGATTGAGACACATTTAAGCTTGCACTTTACTGATGTAACACACTCAGTGCAATCTTACTAAAGTCAAGCCTCTGTGAACCTGCATGTTAAAGATGTTGAACTACAACCACAATTGAGGAGGCATTCTAGCTTCATAGTCATTCAAACAACTTATCAACATCACTCTCGTTGCGTCAAGGAAACTTCAATGCAAATCACAAACTTATGCGATATGTCTTCGTCAAAACACGCCCGGGGCACAACATATACCTTCCCTTCAGATGCCAGCAGTCTTGTTCAGTGTGGCCAATTTTACTACAATGGATGCAACAGGGATGATGGTTTCTTCTGACAGCCTTTGAGTGCGTCGACATGTCCTGATGGGTGCGTCGACACACAGGTTCATACCTGGGCTTCTAAGCATGAGCATGCTAATCATGCTTTGTCCCAGCGTCGACTTGTCCTTTGCATTGGCCCTTTACATTGTTCCTTTTGTTTTTCCCAGCTCTTAGTTCATCATTCTTCAAGGTGATGCAATCATGCACAGTGTTACCAAGCATACCACAATAGAAACAATGAACATTCATTTTATGGAAAGCATGGTATTTAACGTTGCCCTTCCTAGCATGAATATCAACACAAGCAAACTTGTTTTTCAATGTTGGCCTTTGTGTTTTCATTTTCTGATTTCTGTCTTGTTTTCTATTTTTCTGGGCATTAAACTGTTTTGGGGGACCACTAGAGGTACTGTCTTCACGTGAGCCAGAGACAAAAGGTGTATGCAATTTGTTCACATAGGTCTTTTTAATCACCGGGTTGTAACCTAACCCTTCTTTCTGAAAGTTCACTCTAGTCCCCGAAATTTTATCTAGATTGTCTTGGCCTTGCATAAATTTTGATAGTGAGTTGTTTAATTCTTTGTTTTCATTTTCCAATGAGGAGACGTGCAGTTCAGATTCAGCAAGGTCCTCTTTGCATGCGGCTAATTGCTCATTGAGCGTGGCATTCACCCTTTTAAAATTCTCAATATCTAGCTCTAGGACATGCACTGTTTCAAAATAATTATCAATAACAAATTTTCCTTTTTCAAGAGCAACCAGCTTTTCAGTCAAGAGATTTATTTGTTCCTTCAAGTTTTTGTTCACTTCAATCAGACCATCATCATGTATCAGTTTATTCGACAGAGTTTGATTAAAACGTAATGATTCGAATTTTAGTTTCAGCTCAGAGATTTCATTTTGAAGAGATCCATTTTCATCTATCAGAAAATCTATTTTCTCTTTATGCAAGTCCACATCATTCGTTAAAGCATCATTTACCTCTTCAAAGGCAAAACAATTATTACAAAAGGACTTCTCACAAGAGCTATTTTCAACTTTCTTTTTCAACTTTCGATTCTCAGATTTCACTTTCTTCTATTGCTTGTTAGGATGACAATGGTGCAATCAAGGATTCAGAGGGGGGGTGAATGAATCCCCTTCTAAAATCTTGAACAATTTAAAACTTAACCTGAAGGCTTTAAACTTATGTGGAATAGAATTCAGTTAAGCTCTGCTGAATATGAAAATCAATGAGCCACTAGATCGAACAGATGAACTGCAAAATGTAGACTCCCAAGCAAATCTATGTTGTAGACTAAAACCCAAACAAACATGCATGTACAGAAAATCCTATCAGACAGAACCGTAGATGGAAGCAAGCCTAGCATACATCTAACGGTTGACGACTCACCAAGCAAACCACAGTACACAAAGG
This sequence comes from Amorphophallus konjac, assembly GCA_022559845.1. Taxonomy (NCBI): domain Eukaryota; kingdom Viridiplantae; phylum Streptophyta; class Magnoliopsida; order Alismatales; family Araceae; genus Amorphophallus; species Amorphophallus konjac. The sequence goes on along the minus strand of CM040117.1, from coordinate 133,688,533 downwards.
TTTTTTAGGTGGTTCGGTCCTCCAGACCTACATCCACCCCACACTCAATCTAGAGTGTGGATTACTCCTGACTCACAGCTTGAAACCACTGGGTCTCATAGCTTGCCTACAAACTGCTGCGCATCACAGCTTGCGTCAGTTGGGCCTCACAGCTTGCCAACCGCTGGGCATTACAGCTTTGCCGACCGCTGAGCATTACAGCTTAGCTATCCAGAGGAATCCACCTCTGCTGCTGGGCCTCAGAGCTTGCCAACCGCTGATACACATCTTACAAAAAGTATGAAAAGTGAAAACAGAAAACCAAAAGATTCAGTATCGGAAAGCTGACAATGAAAGTAAATCACAATGCTCATGCAGGAGCAAACTGGTTTGGATTTGATCCAAAATCCAGTGGAACAGGTCTTCAGAACCTTCCCGATCTCACAGTCTCCCTCTTCTTCTTCTTCTTCTTCTTCTCCTTCTCTTTTTCTATCTCACTTTTCTCGTCCCTCTGTCTCTCAGCAACTGTCTCTCTCTCTTTTTCGTGCTCCTTAGATCCCCCTTTTTCTTGTTCTTCCTTCTGTATGTTCTCTTTCTTCTCTCTTCTTTATCTGTATATCTTACTTTTAATCTGAAGAATCTGGCTTCAATATATATATGTCGCGAAAGATTGGGCACGTGGAATACATGTTTCCCGCCCAGACATTTAAGTCCACGTGTTAGATCTCAAGAGGTGCTTTCCACATGGCTAAGTCTCTGGACCATATTCACCTTGGGTCACGTGCTGGTGACTTAAGTCTGGGTTCGTAGTGACTTGAGCCTGCCAATTAGAATAGAAGCATTAAGTTGAACGCTTTGTGAGCTGGAGGAGTTCATAGAAACATTAATATGCACAGGCTCATAATATGAATGAGACTAAAAGTGCACCGACTAGAGACATGCATAACCTTGAATGCACAGACCTTTTATATGCATTAGACAGACATGCACTGACATTTATATTCATAAGGCAAAGATATGCACCGAACCTTACATACATACGATGAAACATGCACTGACCTTAATATGAAAGATGCAAAAGTGCACTGACCTCTGTATGCGTATGATAAACATGCATCGACCTTCTGCCGAACCATGCACTGACTATGCAGGCGTACACTAAAAGATGCATCGACTATATATGCAGTCATCAGGAGTGCACCGACTTGTGTATGCATGAGACACAAACGTGCACCGACCCTCTTCATGCGTGCAGCAACAAAGAATGCACCGACCTATATAAGCTAGATGCAGAAATTGCACTGACCGTTAAATTCTTACGGTAAAACATGCACGGACCTATATTACTCAAGGGAGAGGATGCACCGACTTGTTCTATCTAATGAAGAGAGTGCATTAACTTCATTCTGCCTGATGACGTATATGCACTAACTTTTACATGCACGAGTCAAAACCTGCACCGACCTTATATACGCAAGATCAGAACATCCACTGACTTCATGTGCATTCACGCAGGATGTGCACTGATTATATCTACAGAGAAGCGAAGATTGCACCGACCTTAATATGAGAATACAAGAACGTGCACCGACCTTATTCTTCCATATGCAAACATACGCACAGACCCTTATGTGAGCAAGGCCAAAACGTGCACCGTCCTAAATGCACTTAAGGTAAAATATGCACCGACTGCATATGCATTCCATAAAGACTGCACCGACCTAGTGTGTAATGCTTCAGAGGCATGCACCGACCTATATGCTAACCGATGAGAAAGTGCACGGACCTGATATGCATAAGAAGGTAAAAATACACTGACTTTGTATGTCTCCACAAAAAAGTGCATTGACCTATTTTGTTGTCCTTACATGTAGACTCACAGGGAATGCACCGACCTATATGTATGCATAAACATAAACGTACATCGACCTAGGTGCTGACTAAAATAGATGAGTTTTGATTGAGGTATATATGCATTCCAGTCTTAACATGATTCATAGAATGTCATCATCAAAACCAGGGTTCCAACAATCTCCCCCTTTTTGATGATGATAACTAGGAGTCATGTATCATTGAAATAGACAATGAATTAAACAACCAACAACCATTCTTCATACACTCTTTCAATTCCAAGCATTCACAAGTTGTTAATCATTCACAGAATTTATTCATTGACATGCATGGCAAGAGTAATATTCAACACTATGCAATATGCAGTAATGACATTTCTGTGTACAGTAAGAAAAGATAAACGATGTTTGAGTAAGAATCTCATTACAATAAATTCTCATTCAGAGCACTATTACATCAGAAACATCAATATCAAAACCCCATAAGCATGTCAGCATCTATCAGTCTCTCAGCATCTGCTCAGCATCTCAGCATCTGTTAGCATCTGCATCTGTTCTTAGCATCTGTCCCACTAGACTATGAACTATCCACTAGAAACTGTCACACATGACCAAAAATTCTCCCCCTTTGTCATTATCAAAAACAATTGGAAGACCCTTAGACATCAGCAGGACTTGTTCAGCCAGAACTGGTACTTCTGAAGCTACCCCTTCCTCTGGGTGGTGTGCTGCTAGAACTGCCCCTCAGAGGTACTGCCCTTGGAAATGGAATTTTGTCAACTTTAGTTCCGAGGGCTGCAAACTTGGTCATTGCTTTCTAGTCATTCTGCTTGACTAAGGCATGAAGCTCTTTGACAGAAGTTGTCATATCCCAAAACTAGTTTTGCATCATGCTTCCCAGATTGTCTAATTGGGAAGTCTGCTGATTGTGTATGTCAGCCATAAAAGTAGAGGAACTGGTGGCTTGTTCAGTGACAATATTTTTGAAGCTACTGGCTATCATCTGAACTTGTGCATGGACTATCTCTAATTTCTCATAGATATTCCCAATCTGTATCATGCTGCCATGTACTTCACCAGATATGGCATTAATTCTCTTGGCCAGAGCCTACTGTTCTCCTTTAAGCAAGGTCATTTGAAGTTTCACATGATCTAACTCTATCTTGATGTCATATGAGTGGACAAGAGTCTGAGTGAGCTTCACAAAAATGTAGTCTATGTATCTTGCATTTTGCCCAAACTATCTCCAGCTTTCTGACACACTATCAGCAAAGAATCCAAGACACCATGCAACTTTAAATCAGACTTGTGTTTGTCATAAATGAACTTTATCCATTGACTATCCACAGTCTATCTCTGAATGACTGAATGCATGTGCATGAACTGGGCATTCATCATTGTTCCTCGACTCATAATGAGGTTTACCAATGTGGTAAACATCTCTGTAATTTGTGGTCCTGAGCCATTACTACCTGAACTTGAGGGTTGAGATTTTGGGGAAATGAATGACTCTTCAGGAGACGAGGGTGAATTCCAAAAGTTGTAATTGGCCCATGATGAGATCCATAGATAGGAGCAAGACCTAGATATTTTTCTTGTGGAAGTACTACCTCAGCTTCTTGGGCTTCTTGAGGTTGCTCTTCCTGAGCCTCTTCTACTCTTTGCTCTTCTTGAACTTCTACCTCTCTTTGCTCTTCCTGAAGATCTACCTCTCTTTATTGCACAAATCTTTGTTCAGGCTGATCATCTGCTTGTTGCTGAGACTGCAGTCCAAAGTGATCAAACAGCTCATCAATATGTTGATCCAATTGCTCCATAATTTGTTCATCATTCAAGTTCAGCTCATGAACTTCTTGTTCCAACTGTAGATCTCTAATATGTTGTACTGCAGAAACTACATCTGTGTCTATTTCCATTTGATGCACTGCAGGAGCTTCAGTTCTAACTTCCTCTATTTCTTCAACAATATTGTGTAGGTGTTGGTCAGGTATCTATTCATCTGTTAGAGGCTGATCCTCCCCCTGAGACAGTACTTCCATATAAAGCTGTCTTGACTGACCCTCACCTTGTGGCTGTAGGGTCTGTTCAGCAATGATTTCTTCTTGTTGTTCAATCATTATCCGTTCCCTTTCAGCTATCACGGGATGAATTTCTTCTTGAGGGACTTGAGAGGGCGGTTCTGAAATAACATCTTGTGCACTTGTTGGATGCTGTTCTGTCAGTGATTCAACTTGAATCTTACTCTTTTTCCTTGAAGGAATATCCTTTTTTGATTGGTCCTTTCCTTGGCTGGCAGAAGGAATACTCTTTACTTGAGTCTGTTTTAACTTCATGAATTTATTAATGAAATACATATTGTATACATTCACCTTTGGTATCTCTTTTGAAATCTCATTCTCCAAGGAGATATTCATCTTCTTGAACACGGCAGTTAAATGGGCAGCATACGGTAGACTTCTCTTAGACTCTCTATATGTGCCCATAATCTGAATCATTATGTCTGACAGACATACCTTGATCTTTTTGAACAGACAAAATAGTATAACCTTTTGAGACTCAGTTACCCTTCCTCTTCCTACAATTTGAGGTGTTATCATGGTTGTGAGAATGTGGTGAAATAACCTCTTTGAAGGAGAGAACTTGTTTGCATTAAGTTGAGTTAGTTTTGTCTGATTTTTGTCTCTGGGGTTACTAGGCAACCCTGTAAGAAGGGAGTAAGCCTCATGATGATTGTATTTAAATTCTCCTACTACCCCTTATTCTGGAATTCTAAATGCTTTATGAAGGAAGTGCCTAGATATTTCAATCTCAATCCCCTTGACAGTAGACCAAATTTTGAGCTATATTGAATCAAAATTTAGATTATTGTAGAACTTAGTAACAAGTCTAGGGTAATAAACTCTATGCTTACCCAGAAACTTCTTCCATTTTTAAAATTTAAACAGCTCAACAATTCAGGATATCTTGAAGTCATTTCATGGTCGTGAAAATCCACATACCGTGGAAACATGATCTTGCCCGCTTCCAAAATTATTTCAGCTTGAGGTGAAGACCTAGCGAGAATACCTTCTTCTTCAGATACTTCGAGGGTGGTTTCTGCAGCAAGTTTACATTGGCGCTTGGAGGATGTCCCCTCGACTTTTTCTATTCCTTTTCCTTTCTCCTCTTGTGGGACCTCTTCACCTCTTTCTGACATAGATTCCTCTGGCTGCGACTCCTCCATTGCCTTCCTCTTTCCTTTGCTCTCAATGACCGGAGACGACATGGCAGAATGACAGTGGTGGAGGCGATAAGGATGGAGGATGAATCGTAGAAGAACGAATAGAGGAAATGTGGAGAAGGGAAACTAGAGAGACAGGTTTACGGTCTCAGCACGAGAGAAGGAGTCATGAATGCGAGAAGAGGTTTCGGCTTGAATGAGGAGGGTATGAAAGACAATGTAAGTAGGGTTGAGTATTATAAAGAGATACTACTGACTTTACCAAATTCAACAATTAATACCCAGATTACCCTTTACTTAAAATAAAATACCTTTCTACGCAGTTATGCGATTTCCGGCATATGGGATTATATCTTAACATATGAATCTTCACAAATTATTCCTATGAAGTAAAATCAATGGAAATAAAATAGTTTTATCAAGGACACTGCCCAATCAGATAAACCATTAATCTTACTTGCCATTTTCATTAGCCAAAATTGATAAAGAAATCCATTTTATATTGAACTTAAATCAGTTTTAGTTTACTGATAAGAGCTCAGAGTCAGCCATAATTTTTTTTATTGAACTTTTATAATTTTTGATTGAGCATTCTAGTCTTACCACACCTTTTACTCAAAGATACATGTTGATCAGACACTAGAACCCCTGGTTACTTAGTGCAGTTGACCTTTATGCTTCATATTTTGAACAGAGTTAACCATTTCTTCATGACATAATCTCTAGACTTCATTGGTCTAGTTGATTAGTTTCTCAGAAAATGAGTCATTGCTCTGCCTTTTTCAATTTTTCATTTAATGGCATATTCTCTGGCCTTTTAACAAAATTTTATTAAAACTTGGTTCAAGAACCATATAAACATAAGATTTTCTATTAGATTGACCTATTACTAATGACTTTCAGATTTTTAGTCAATCTTATGAGCAATTTCAATTTAGACTATTTTAAGACCATTGAAGACTCATTCAAGGGTAATTGTAAGTATTTTAAGATAAGATTTAATCTTCATACATAGAAAATCACACTTCAGTTAAGATCAGTAATTTTGTTCTTAGTTCAGAGTGATCTTAGTAGTTAACTGTTGAAGATTAGTAAAAGTGACAGATTTCAGATTTTACTACCCCTGAATAACACAGTCTATGAATTTCTTATGAAGACAGATGAGAATAAGGATGTGGATAAGTCAAAGAGAGGATGAGCAATGAGATATGGATGAATGCCACACAAGAGCAATGGTTAAGACTAATGGCCAATTTGCATACTGCCAGGGACTTAGTCTTAGACTCCTAGCCACTAACCAACAGCTCTCAACCTTCAGCTTACAGACTCAACTGTGTATCCAAGTCCACTTCTCTTCTCATAAGCCAGACTTAGCTCAATATCCAAGCAGCAATGCAGTAATAACCATCAGACATTTCAGCCCCAAAACATTATATACAAACTCTGATCAGCTCAGCTCTCCCTCAGAATGTGCAGAGATCTCACACAAACATCACTTAATTTTCTCAAGGTACACAGAGATGTATCAACTAGATGCAAATTTCATATTTAAACTACATGCATTGTTTTGGACTCATGGTACTTGGCGGAGGTCTAGCCTCTACACATGGCGTGGGTTTCCAGACAGAAAACATATGCCCTTCTCCCAACTTCCATTTGATATACCAAGAAGTCATGCAAACCTATGCATCTACTCTTGAACATGAATGACTAACTAAAAAATCTCACATGGAATTTGCATGAGTCAGATTGTCAGCATGTATTACTCATAACAAGATAGCATCAATCTTCAATTTATTCCAATCAACCATGCAGCATTCCACAGAGAGCATTATTCAGGCAGTTTCAATGAAGAGAATTTAGAAGTGGGGTTTAACTAACCTTTGTGCCCTGATTTTATTGAATCCCATTTTATTTTATCCACAAGAGCACACCTGCATCCAAAAAGTTATTGAAATATCTTAGAGCCCAAGAGTTCTTGGGTCCAGCAGAATTAGTAGCACCCCACATTGGTGCTCTCTAATTATTCCAACAACTCATCCAAGAGCATTCAGAAGTAATGTGCCCTAGTTTTCCACAATTATTGTATATAGGAGGTTTATACATGAATGCAGGATTTGGAGTTCTCCTAAATGTAGAATTATTCACATGAACAGGATGGAATGCATTGTTTTTATTAAACCAACAATTTGATGAAGTATGCCCAAACTTTCCACAATTAAAACAATTAACTGTCTGATTTTGAGATTTCCTAACATGCTTCTTTACATAACTGTTTCTGAAATTTTGATCTTCTTATTTCATTAAATGACAGTTATACATATAATGACCCTTTTTGCCACAGTAAAAGCATGCATTAGAAATATATCTATCAGACCTTTTCACGATTTGTTTTTAACTGTGTTGGCATATTTACATGCACCTACTTCATCATTCAACAAGACTGTACAGTCATCCATAACATGCCCCTTTTTGCCACAATAATAACATGTAATTCTTTTATTATGAACATGTACTGTTGTGACAGGTATATTTATGACATGTGCATGTGAATGTGTGTGAGAGTCATGAAAAACATGCGCAGGAAAAGTAGAAACATGTTTGGATTTATTTAAACCAACATTCTTTTTCTGTTTTTGATTCTTTTTCAGATTTTTAATTGAATTTTCTATTTTCTTGACAGTAAACTGGAAAATAGATGAATTGGAAGGCTTTTCTTGTTCCGAGCTTCTTACAAAGATAGTGGAATTCTTCTTCACATTAAGTTTATTGTTAACAAGATTTAACCCCAAACCCTCTTTTTGAAAACTAACATTTGAGCCAAGAAGTTTATTCAAGTTATATTTTCCCTTAACGAACTTCGAAAGGGAATTGTTTAGATCTTCAATTTCTGCTTGCAAAGAAGCAATATCATTTTCATAGGAGATAACCTGTTGATGCAGACTATCATTTAGACTTTTCAAAGATTCATTCTCATGTCTTAACTTCATTTCATCATTTGCTTCTTTTTCTTTCAAAATTGATTTTTCCTTTTCAATTGCTAACCATTTCTCTGACATAATAATGTTCAAGACCATTGACTTTTTATTCTATTCTTTCATATGGCCATTCTCTTCCAACATATTATCTTTATATTTATCAGCTTTCTTTTTCTTTTCAAGTAATAGCTCATTTTCTTCTTTTAAGGAGTTGATTAAACTCTTCTGCATGTTATCATCAGAATCAAGATCTTCAATCAATTCCTTTAAGAATGCACATTCATTGCATGAATTTTCAATTTCAAGGAGTTTGTTTCAGAGACTTTCATTCTCAGATTTCAATTTATTTAATTCAGATCTCTCCTTGTTAAATTCCCGTAGTTTCATTTTAAAATTTGCAATTTCAGCTTTCACTGTTTTATTTTCAACATTATCAATTTCAGCATGGTTAACACATTTCTGTTTCTTTTTCAGTGATTTGTTTTCTTTTCTTATTTTCTCATATTTTTCAATCAAATGTTCATTCAATGCAACAAGATCTTCAAAACTGAAATTATCAGTTTCAGAATTTACCTGTGAAGATGAGTCTTCCGTCTGATCATTGTTGTTACCTCTGGCCATCAAGCATTTAACTTCATCTTCTTCACAGTTGGCTGTTATCTTGTTGATTATTTCAGCAGCACTCCTGCACTTAGCACTAAATGGAAATCGGTTAACATCTATCGCCCTTCATGTTAATTCCAGGGTCTTTTGATTTTCCAAATACTTCAGTCTGTCTGAAGCATTCCATTGGGATTTATCCTCTGGAATGTCATACGGGCTGAGTGCAATAAGTATCCACAAATTAGGATCAACAGAAGTAACATAGACTCTAAATTTCCCAAACCAGCCATAAAACTAAACGCTAGTAAACTGTGGAATTTCAGCCATTTCAAACAAATACAATTAAGATCGAAGATAGCAACGAACGAGATGAAAGCAGCTTGCACCAAAAATGAGACAGGATCCAATCTGCAAGTCGTTGGACCTTCTGTTACAGATTCCCACTCTGATATCAAGTGTTATGATGACAATGGTGCAATCAAGGATTCAGAGGGGGGTGAATGAATCCCCTTCTAAAAACTTGAACAATTTAAAACTTAACTTGAAGACTTTAAACTTATGCGGAATAGAATTCAGTTAAGCTCTGCTGAATATGAAAATCAATGAGCCACTAGATCGAACAGATGAACAGCAAAATGCAGACTCCGAAGCAAATCTATGATGTAGACTAAATGTAATGCCTCGGAATATTTATAGAATATTTCTGAAGTATTTAAGAATTTTCTAAGAATTTATAAGAATTTTTTAAAGACCAAAATGGATTAATAAATGAATTTCTAGGTTAAATAAATTATTATTAAGGCCCAACTGTGATAACCAATTGACCTAGCCTATTTAAATAAAGCCCAAAGGACTTAAGGACCAAGCCCATGAAGTTTGGCCCATATTCTAGAAGGTTAATTAATTTATTTATGGAATATAAGGATAAATACTCCTTATTTAGATAATTAAGTGGATAAATGAATAATGGAATTTGAATTAAATTCAAATTCGACACCCAATAGTATAGGCGGTCTATCGTGAGACCGCTAGGGGACATTTGGCAGTCCAGTCCTAGACCGCTAATTCCTGTTAGTTCCGTGAGTTGAAGAAAGAGTAAAAAGATTAGATTTTTGACGTTTTATCTCCTAGGGATCAAGATGGGAGAGCTAGTAAGCATCTTAAGGACTCTCAGAAGTCAGAATAGTACCAACTAAGGACTCTAGAATGGATCTAATCCACGAAAGCCTTGCAAAGCCCTATAAATATACCCTAGATTTCACTTTTGCGACCCATACGTTTGGCTCGCATGGAACTAAGGTAAAGAGGTATTATTTCAGGTAGGTTCTTTTGAGATTTTTATTCCTAATAAAAAGGACTAACATCCCTCAAAATTACGTGCTAGGAGATCAACCCATCAGGAAGATAGAGGCACCCAAAGTTGCTGATTTCACACCAACGACCCAGGAGACTGTGCAATGGTGTAGTGAAGATCAGAAAAGTAGGGACCCAAAACGAGGTATTTAGAAGTTGTGTCTTTAGAACTTTCGGTTCTCCTTTGTATCTTCTTATTACCCTCCAAATTTCACGTCCTTAGGTCAAGAGAATCAAGAGTTCTTAGGTCGTGAAGTTACTGATTTATCACAGGAAGTGCAGAACTAGGGTTGACTTCCAGTCTAAAATTAAAAGTCTAGAGGTGTTTCCAGAGGTAGCTCATCTCATGAACGGCTAAAACATCATTCTAGGATTAAAAGCCCTCTTGTTGCACTTGATTTCATGCATTGTAAACGGAGAATTTCATGTTTTAATAGTATCTATGCATCTAGTGTAGCACACATGCATATTTCTTAGCCCTAAATGAACTAAATTAATTCTCTTGTCATAGTACATCGTCCCTATGCATATTGTTCGCCTACTCTTCGTTCTATCATGGTAGAAGTTTATATATGTTGATTTCTAGACATGATGTGTCTTGGACTATCATCTAGCTCAATTGTTTAGTTTCTGTCAAGCCTACCAGTCTACAAACGGACAGCCAGAATCGGTTAGCAGTCCAATGATAAACTGCTAACAGATTATTAGCGGCCAATATATAGACCGTTAGTTATTCTTGTGATTTCACTGTTATAGAGTCTCAGGCGACCTTACGATAAACTGCTAAACATTGGTAAACGGTTCTATATTAGACTGCTAACATTCTGAATTCTGTCAACCCGAGACTGAATAAAGAACAGCCCATTAAACTTATAATATGCCTAGTTAATTATGTTCCAAGCCCGTTTTAAGTATTGTTTCTTACTATGGGTTTTATTACTGTCACAATAATGGATTTCATGTTCTTTATTATACTTGGGATTGTTTTTAACATGAGTTAACTTTGTGCCAAAAACCATATACTTTTTTAATAAATTCATGTTTTTCAAAAGATGTAATGATGAGGTTTTATCGATGATTTATCATTGTATACACATTTCTCATCTATGGAGTCATTTTCAAGTACATGGCATATATCCCGGTATATGACCATTAGTTACACATATGCACATTAGGCACATAATCTTGGACTTGATAATCTCTCCTTTGGATATTCCTTTCCAACGGACTAGAAAATCTTGTTTCAAGGCCTCCGTAATTCTCCGCGAGCCTGGGATTCCCACTAGGACGCCGAGTTGGTTTAACCATTAAAAGCCATTGTCTAGAAAGCACTTATACCGATGTTTTATGTTTCTAGAGCTTAGCGACTTCTTGTTGACCGCCAGAACCTGCTAGCGGACCTTCACTAGACCGCTAATGGATATTAGACGGTTCTTTCATTGACCACTAAATATTCCATATAATCTGTTTTAAAATGCCGAACAGTCTTATCCTTAACGGTCCAGCACTAGATCGCCTTCTTTAGGAAATGGCCCAGTAAACGACCGCTATTTTCCTGAGTACAGTTAACCCAAGGTTTGACCCAAGGGTTAATATTCCTATGATCCGAGATAGTCCAATCGATTATCTGGAACCTGTCACACTATTAAAAAGATATTTAAGTAAATTTTGAAAGTTAAAGAATGTACCGTTATGCTGCCGATTTATTTCCATGGCATAACCTAGTTATTAATGCATTTTTCTTGAACTCTCATATTCATATTTTGAGCATTCTCTTATTGACATTGTATCTTGAAGACCATTATTGAAATTGTACACTCTTGGCTAAAACTTTATTGTTATATACGTGGAAGTAGCTTGATTTATACTTGAAGATGCAGTTCGAGCACTGATTGTGTTCAAGGGCTCTATGCTAGTCCCCTCGACTGATTGTCGAAAATATACTATATAAACAATGTGGTATGATGCTACTGGTGTCACATTGCGCTGGGAGTACTTTCTTTATAAATAAGTGAAAATCCACGGGACTTCAATATAGATCCACATGAATTCACGAAGTACTTATTACTAAGTGAAGGGTACATTCTTGCTTGTTACATGACTTGCTAGTACATTCTTGTTACATTCTTGTTTCATGAAAGGCCATTGTTACATTCTTGCTGAGTTATACTTGATCAATTCATATTCTCATATCTCAAGCTTGATTATATTTTGTTACTTTGACTTTAATCGCATGTTTGATCGTATTCGCATTATTTTATCTTGTTCTTTAGAGCTAAGACAATAATTACTTTAACATTGCCAATCATGTTGATGCGAAGATACCTACTGGGCAAGTGTGCTCATTACCTACTTTCCAATCTTTTCAGGAAGTACCAGTGGGTCGGATTCAGATTCAGGTCATTCCAGTGATGGGTCCGAGAGCGATTAAAGGAAACATGGAATCAAGAATGAAAGTGAAGGTTTGAGTTAATTATTGTGCAATTACTTTTGTGTGATTATTCTTGCTTGCAAGAGGCTTACCATGCCAGCTGTTCGCGTTCCCGATTGTTTCCGCTGCATAATCTCAGGGCTTGACAGTTAAGTTGGTATAAGAGCCAAAGTCTAAGGACTTAGGGAGAAAGACATGTCATAGGATAAGTCCAAGGTTTAAGGCCCCAAACATATGAACTAAGGGAGAAATTTTCCCACCTACGTGAGTATTGGGTAGAGCTCGGGATGAGATAGTAAATTAGCTCTAGATGAATCTCTTTTTAATTTTATGGGAATTAACTAATTTTTATTTTTCTTAGGTACTTTATTTTCACAATGGCCCATCGTGTGGATTGGAACGGTATGCAGCAGACTGTTGTGGGTCTCACCCAAGCCTTGCAAACTATGGCCCAAGCAGGCACAGGGGCAAGAGCTGGAGATTTGCATCGTAACTTTTGGAGTCTAAACCCTCCACGATTCTATGGTTTTTCTAATCTAGACGAAGCTGAGAAATGGATAGATGAGATGAACCATATATTTGAGGTCATGCAATGTGCTGACCAAGAGAAAGTGTGTCTTGCCACTTTTCAACTAAACAAAGATGCACATATATGGTGGAAGTCGGTTCCGGCACCGCCAGCAGATGCACCCGATACATGGGAAGGTTTCCTTACGCTATTCCGTGCCAAATATTTTTCTGAACATGTCAAGGAGTGAAAGGCTATGGAATTCGCTTCTGTCCGCCAGGGCATGTTGTCGGTGGCAAAGTATGAACTTCAGTTTTCTAGGTTGGCGCCATATGCTCCTCATCTGGTCAGTACTGATTTATTAAAGGCAAATCGGTTCATGGATGGTTTAAGACCCGATTTTATTCAGTAGCTTAGGACTCAAAATATCCGTACTTATACGGACATGGTCCAACGGGCATATCTATGTGAAAGGATCTTGGAGAAGGTCAAAAATTAAAAGGCAAAGGGGAAGAGTCTAGCCGAAGATCAGATCGGCATGATAAGAATGGCAAGTTCAGCATCACGGACCCTATAAATCCCGTGATAGCAAGAAGAGATTCAGGAATGGGAGCGGTGGTAGTTCGCATAAAAATAAGAAGGTCAAGGAAGAAGATAAGCAGGTCGCCACGGCCTATACTTTTTGTGAAAAGTTTGGTCATTCGGTCGAAGAATGCTGGAAGCGCCTCGGTGCTTGTCTACGACGTGGCAGCCGGGAACATCGCATGCCAGACTGCCCTCTTATGAAAGAACACTCTTCTGGAAGTGGACGTAAGAGACATGCTCGTCTCAATGCTGTTCTAGATGATGAAGCGCCCAAGGATGATGGGGTAATTGAAGGTACTATCCAAATCTATTCCCATCCTGCATTTGTACTATTTGATACCGATGCTTCTCATTCTTTCATATCTACCACCTTTGCAAAGACCTTACCCATTTCATCAGTTCCTTTACCTTCGGACCTTGCTATTACTACACCTTTAGGTCCTAGAACCAAACTCACAAACTATTACCCCGATAGTGAAGTTAGGGTAGAAGGTCACAATCTTCCTACAAACCTCGTATGCCTTGACATGGAAGACTACGATGCTATTCTAGGCGTGCATTGGCTAGTAGACCATGATGCCTACATCAATTATCGCAACCGGATTATCTCTTTTTGGAAATCTGGTCTTCCAAGATTTTCTTTCCATGGTATCAAATATAGGAAACACCCTGCCATTATTTCATCTCTTCACGCTTGCAAACTTATCTCGTAAGGATGTGAAGCCTTTCTTGCTTCCGTAGTTATCATTGAATCCAAGGACATTACCTTAAAGGATATTCCTGTCGTAAATGAGTTTCCTGATATATTTCCATCAGATTTACCCGATTTACCACCCGAAAGGGAAGTAAACTTCTCCATTGAACTCATTCCTGGAGCAGCACCTGTTTCGATAGCTCCCTACAGAATGTCCCCCACAGAACTCAAAGAATTTTTAGAGACAACTTCAAGAGTTACTAGACAAGGGTTTTATTCGACCTAGCACATCCCCTTGGGGTGCGCCAGTTCTATTTGTCAAGAAGAAAGATGGATCTCTCAGGTTATGTATCGATTACCGGCGACTGAATCAGCTTACTATCAAGAACAAGTATCCGTTACCGCGTATCGATGAACTTTTTGATCAGCTTTCAGGAGCAGAATATTTTTTCAAGATCGATCTGAGATCAGGGTATCACCAGATCAGAATTAAGGATGAAGATATATACAAAACTAACTTCAGGAGCCGTTATGGCCACTATCAATTTTTTGTAATGCCGTTCGGGTTAACTAATGCCCCGACAACATTTATGCAACTTATGAATAAAGTCTTCCAGCCTTATCTTGACTAGTTTGTCATCGTCTTCATTGATGACATTCTTATATACTCTAAAACAAGGGAAGAACATGAAGAGCATTTAAGAATAGCCTTGTAGACACTAAGAGAATACAAACTCTATGCAAAGCTTAGTAAGTGTGAGTTTTGGCTAAAGGAAGTCCCATTCCTCGGCTATATTATTTCAAAGGAAGGCATCACTGTCGATCCTTCTAAGGTGGAAGCTGTTAAGAATTGGAGCCGGCCAACCGCCGTATCAGAAGTAAGAAGCTTTCTAGGGCTAGCTGGCTATCATAGGAGATTTATTAAGGATTTCTCTAAGATCGTCGTTCCTTTGACTAGACTTACAAGAAAAGAAAATTATTTTATATGGTCGAAGGACTACGAGGAGAGTTTTCTAACTCTTAAGGATCACCTCACCACAGCCCCTATTCTGACATTACCAATAGAGGGTGGTGGATTTGAAGTCTATATGGATGCATCTGGCATTGGCCTATGATGTGTTCTCATGTAAAATGGGAAGGTGATTTGTTATTCCTCAAGACAATTGAAGCATCATGAAGAGAATTATCCTGTGCATGATCTAGAATTGACTACGGTTATATTCGCTTTGAAAATTTGGCGACATTATCTTTATGGGGAGACATTCACTATATTTTTAGATCATAAAAGTCTGAAATACCTTTTCACCTAGAAGGAATTAAATATGCGACAACGCAGATGGTTGGAGTATCTCAAGGACTTCGACTTTACAATTCAATATCATCCAGGGAAGGCAAATGCTGTGGCTGACGCTCTTAGTAGAAGACCGAGGGTAACTCTAGCAAGCCTCAGGAAAGGTATGACTTGTCTTATCAAAGATTTCTCTCACTTAAATCTTGATATTGACTGGGAAGGAGATGGATGTATAATTGCCAACATAAGGTCTCAACCTACATTGATTGAGGATATCATCAAATTACAAAAAAATGACCCTGCATTGATGGAGATCAAGGATAATATCGATCAGAGACCAGAATTTTCTATCTCAAATGATGGAAGACTACTATTTAAAGGTAGGATTTGTGTGCCAAATCATAATGATAATAAGAATTTGATCATGGAAGAGGCACATAAGTCAATGTATGATGTTCATCCTAGTGCTACCAAGATGTATCAAGACTTGAAAAGAAATTTTTGGTGGCCCAACATGAAAAGAGAAGTGGTAGAATTTGTGTCCTGCTACCTCACTTGTCAACAGGTCAAGACAGAACATTTAAAACCCGCAGGTAAATTACACCCTTAAATACTCCCGAGTAGAAGTGAGAAAGTATAGCGATGGATTTTAGCATGGGTTTACCTAAGATAAGAGGTGGACACGATGGTATTTGGGTGATCATAGACCGATTGACTAAGTCTGCACATTTTCTACCAATCAAAAGTCGATGGTCTGTGGATGTACTAGCAGCATTATACATGAGGGAAATTGTCAAATTGCACGGTGTCCCTGTCAGCATTATATCTGACTGAGATCCTCGGTTTACATCATAATTCTGGAAGGGTCTACAACATTCCTTAGGGACCCGACTGAACTTTAGCACGGCATTCCATCCACAAACTGATGGTCAAACAGAGAGGACAAATCAAGTGGTAGAAGATATGCTCAGGGCTTGTGCTATTGATTTTGGAGAAAATTGGCATGATCACTTGCCTCTAGTGGAATTCACATACAATAATAGCTATCAAGCTAGTATTCAAATGGCACTATTTGAAGCTCTATATGGAAGAAGCTGTCGTTCACCTATTTGCTAGAATGAAGTAGGAGAAAGGTAATTTCTCAGTCCCGACATTATTAGAGATACTACTGAGAAGATTAAACTTATCCTAGAAAGACTTCATATGGCCCAAGACAGGCAGAAATCGTATGCTGACAATCGAAGGCGCGACCTGGAATTCCAAATAGGAGATCATGTATTTCTTAAGGTTTCTCTAGGTCGAGGTATTCGAAGATTTGGTATTAAGGGCAAGCTTACTCCAAGATTCATTGGTCCTTTTGAAATTCTGGAGAGAGTTGGTGAAGTGGCTTGTCGAATTGCTTTACCTCCCCAATTTTCTGAAGTCCATGATGTATTTCACGTCTCAATGCTCAAGAAATATGTTCCTGATCCTTTCCATGTCATCACTTATGATAATTTTGAGATTAAAAAGGATTTGACATACGAACAAAAGCCAGTCAAGATCATTGATCGGGAGGTACGTCAACTTCGGAACAAGACTATTCTTGTGGTCAAGATCCAGTGGACAAAGTCAGGAGAAACATGGGAAACCAAAGAAGCTATGCGCAAAAGATTTCCAGAACTATTTGGATGTAAGTACACTCTCCATAATCTATACATTAAATTTGGGGACCAAATTCTCTTAAGTGGGGGAGGGTGTAATGTCCCGGAAATTTTATAGAATATTTCTGAAGTATTTAAGAATTTTCTAAGAACTTATAAGAATTTTTAAAAGACCAAAATGGATTAATAAATGAATTTATGAGTTAAATAAATTATTATTAAGGCCCAAGTGTGAAAACTAATTGACCTAGCCTATTTAAATAAAGCCCAAAGGACTTAAGGACCAAGCCCATGAAGTTTGGCCCATATTCTAGAAGGTTAATTAGTTTATTTATGGAATATAAGGATAAATACTCCTTATTTAGATAATTAAGTGGATAAATGAATAATGGAATTTAAATTAAATTCAAATTCGGCGCCCAATAGTATAGGCGATCTATCGTGAGACTGCTAGGGGACATTTGGCGGTCCAGTCCTAGACCGCTAATTCCTGTTAGTTCCGTGAGTTGATAAAAGAGTAAAAAGATTAGATTTTTGACATTTTATCTCCTAGAGATCGAGATGGGAGGGCTAGTAAGCATCTTAAGGACTCTCAGAAGTCGGAACAGTACAAACTAAGGACTCTAGAATGGATCTAATCTACGAAACCCTAGCAAAACACTATAAATAGACCCAAGATTTCACTTGCACGACCCTTACATTTGGCTCGCGTGGAACTAAGGTAAGGAGATATTATTTTAGGTAGGTTCTTTTGAGATTTTTATTCCTAATAATGAGGACTAACATCCCTCAAAATTTTGTGCTAGGAGATCAACCCATCAGGAAGATAGAGGCACCCAAAGTTGCTGATTTCACACCAATGACCCAGGAGACTGTGCAATGGTGTGGTGAAGATCAGGAAAGTAGGGACCCAAAATGAGGTATTTAGAAGTTGTCTTTAGAACTTTCGGTTCTCTTTGTATCTTCTTCTTACCCTCCAAATTTCACGTCCTTAGGTCAAGAGAATCAAGAGTTCTTAGGTTGTGAAGTTACTAATTTATCATAGGAAGTGCAGAACTAGGGTTGACTTCCAGTCTAAAATTCAAAGCCTAGAGGTGTTTCCAGAGGTAGGTCATCTCATGAACGGCTAAAACATCATTCTAGGATTAAAAGCCCTCTTGTTGCACTTGATTTCATGCATTGTATACGGAGAATTTCATGTTTTAATAGTATCTATGCATCTAATGTAGCATACATGCATATTTCTTAGCCCTAAATGAACTAAATTAATTCTCTTGTCATAGTGCATGGTCCCTATGCATATTGTTAGCCTACTCTTCGTTCTATCATGGTAGAAGTTTATATATGTTGATTTCCAGACATGATGTGTCTTGGACTATCATCTAGCTCAATTGTTTAGTTTCTGTCAAGCCTAGCGGTCTACAAACGGACCGCCAGAATCAGTTAGCAGCCCAACGATAAACCGCTAACAGATTATTAGCGGCCAATATATAGACCGTTAGTTATTCTTGTGATTTCACTGTTATAGAATCTCAGGCGGCCTTACGATAATCCGCTAAACATTTGTAAACGGTTCCATATTAGACCGCTAATGTTCTGAATTATGTCAACCCGAGACTGAATAAAGAACAGCCCATTAAACTTATAATATGCCTAGTTAATTATGTTCCAAGCCTGTTTTAAGTATTGTTTCTTACTATGGGTTTTATTACTGTCACAATAATGGATTTCATGTTCTTTATTGTACTTCGGATTATTTTTAACATGAGTTAACTTTGTGCCAAAAACCATATACTTTTGTAATAAATTCATATTTTTCAAAAGATGTAATGATGAGGTTTTATCAACGATTTATCATTGTATTCACATTTCTCATCTATAGAGTCATTTTCATAAGTACATCGCATATATCCCGGTATATGATCATTAGTTACACCTATGCACATTAGGCACATAATCTTGGACTTGATAACCTCTCCTTTGGATATTCCTTCCATCGTACTAGGAAATCTTATTTCAAGGCCTCCGTAATATTTCTCCGCGAGCCTGAGATTCTCACTAGGACGTCGAGTTGGTTGTACCATTAAAACCCATTGTCTAGAAAGCACTTATATCGATGTTTTATGTTTCTGGAGCTTAGCGGCTTCTTGTTGACCGCCAGAACCTACTAGCGGACCTTCACTAGACCGCTAACCGATCTTAGACGGTTCTTTCATTGACCGCTAAATATTCCAGATACTCTGTTTTAAAATACCGAACAGTCTTGTCCTTAACGGTCCAGCACTAGACCGCCTTCTTCAAGAAATGGCCCAGTAAATGACCGCTATTTTCCTAAGTACAGTTAACCCAAGGTTTGACCCAAGGGTTAATATTCCTATGATCCTAGATAGTCCAATCGATTATCTAGAACTTGTCACACTATTTAAAAGATATTTAAGTAAATTTTGAAAGTTAAAGAATGTACCATTATGCTGCCGATTTATTTCCATGGCATAACCTAGTTATTAATGCATTTTTCTTGAACTCTCATATTCATATTTTGAGCATTCTCTTATTGATATTGTATCTTGAAGACCATTATTGAAATTGTACACTCTTGGCTAAAACTTTATTGTTATATACGTGGAAGTAGCTTGATTTATACTTGAAGATGCAGTTCGAGCACTGATTGTGTTCAAGGGCTCTATGCTAGTCCCCTCGACTGATTGTCGGAAACATACTAGAGAGGGGGATTTCTGTAGCCCATCTAAGATCAGCCAAACTAGGACCATCAGGACCAAACGAGTTCCAGCTCACCCAAGTGATAGTCCCACAGGGCCCACTTAGGCTAAAAAGCCCAATAAGATTACTCGGGTTCAAATCCTTCTTCGGCGGCCCTTAGGCTCGGAAGGCCCGAGCGTCGGTCAGAACGGAGGAAGACCCATGCCCGAGTTATCCCCTCATCGGGATAGAGGCAAGCGCTCAGCGCCCACTCCGACCTATCTTCATCCGAGCTATGCCTATCGCCCTGACAGGGTTGGCACCTTTTATGCTCGGCTCGACTGACGATTACTTATCCACGCTGCTGTTGAGAGCCCTTTATGAGCAGGAGTTTATGAGGATAAGGGACCCATGATCCCTCAAGGCTATAAAGATCCCACGATGAGGACGTAAAGACCCCACGATGAGGACGTAACTCCCGCCTAAAACTCCTCAGCTTACGGGACTCATGAGGCGAGCACACTATATAAACCTGGGACTCCCTCCATTGAAAGGAAAGGGCAATACACGCCTAAAATTCTCTGAGTAGGAACCACTTCACCACCTTGGTATAGGGGGATCTCGTGCACCTCTTTCTACCTCCCTCCTTATCTTCCACCATTGCTCTACTGACTTAAGCATAGGAGGGTTTTCCCCAGGGAACCTTCCCTAGGCCCCCTGATCCGTTTCCCTTTCTTTACAGTTCACTATTCGGTGATCATCCTCCCAGCTCAGGAGCCGCGTGAGATCACGCCCCTTCATCTGGCGCCGTTTATGGGAAACGACCGAAGAGCCAGTATGGTGCGAAGAAGTTCAGGGAGGAGGTCCGCCGGCGACAGGGGAAAGGCCATGGTGGCGGCAGGAGAAGGCCCCTCTCAAGCCTCACAAAATCCCCCCTCCAATGCCAGCACCCCCGCCGACGGACCGCCCCCTCCCGCCACGGCGGTAGGGGTACCGCTTAACGGCGGCGCTGACGCCTTCCAAGCCCTCAACGCAAAACTGTATGTCCTCGTGGAACTCATGAGGACTCAGGCGGCCAGGGATGGAAGGTCATGCGCCCCTCCGGAGAGCCCCCCCCCCCCCCCCCCGCGAGAACGTGTCCTAGCACACCGCCCGAGGCCGCTTCACCCTCCGAGGGCAGCAGCTTATTCGCAACAAGACAGGAGGACCTTCACAAGCCCCCCCTCCGGAGGAAGAGGCCTCCTCCACACCGAAACGGGGGAAACCGGGGGCACGCCATCCGCACCCGGAGATCGAAGTCCCCAGGGAGCGCCAAGACAGCCTGCCATCACGCCCCCTTAGCCCTACGGCGTAACAACAACCGGAGTTGTCCCTCTGTCTACGAGAGTTCGAGAGGCGCTTCGCAGCATAGGAGTGCGCCTTACGAGCCTTGCAGAAGACCTCTCCACCAGAGGACAAGGAGAGATCTCCGTTCTCCAACTATATCTTGAAGGCAGAGGTATCTCCCAGAACCTCCATCCCGACCTTCAAGCCTTACGATGGCCAAGGCGACCCGGTCGACCACTTCGACAGCTTCGACGCCCTGATAACCCTTCATGGAGCATCTGACGCCATCAAATGCCGAGCCTTTGCGACCACCCTGGTCCAAGGCACCCAAGCATGGTTCCGGGCCCTTGCCCCCTGATCCATCCGAGACTTCAAGCAGTTTGGGTG